>CM076534.1:501933-861014 GCA_038429875.1 Poecile montanus
AAAGAACCCCAAAATCCCCCTTTAAAAAAAACCCGACAAATCAAAATAAATCCCCCAAAAATCCCCAGAAATTCTCCAGAGGATCCCCCAAAAAAATCCCTCAAAAATCCCATTAAAAAACCCCGAAAAATCCCGAAAAGATCCCCCAAAAAACCCCAAAAAATCCTCAAAAAATCCCCGAAAAATCCCCCCAAAAATCCCCCAAAAATCCCCCAAAACCCCTAAAAAATCCTCCAAAAATTCCCGAAAAATTCCCCCAAAAAATCCCTAAAAAACCCCTTAAAACTCCTCAAAAAATCCCCGAAAAATCCCCCCAAAAATCTCTAAAGCACCCCTTAAAATCCTCAAAAAATTTCGAAAAATCCCCGAAAAATCCCCAAAATCCTTAAAAGCCCCCGAAAAAATCCCCGAAAAATCCCCCCAAAATCCCTAAAAAAAACCCCTAAAAACCTTCAAAAATCCCCGAAAAATCCCCGAAAACCCCTAAAAACCCCCGAAAAAATCCCCGAAAAAATCCCCAAAAAAGTCCCTAAAGACCCGCGAAAAATCCTCAAAAAATCCCCGAAAAATCCTAAAAAACCCTAAAACCCCCGAAAAAAATCCCCGAAAAAAATCCCCGAAAAATCTCTAAAACCCCCCTAAAAAATCCCCGAAAAATCTCTAAAACCCCCCTAAAAAATCCCCAAAAAATCCCAAAAAACCCCTAAAAAATCCCCCAAAACCTCCCCAAAAAACCCCTTAAAAATCCCCTAAAAATCCCGAAAAAACCCCCAAAAATCCCCCGAAGCCCCCCGAAGCCCCCCCATGGCGGGCCCTCCCTGATCCGGCAGCGCCGGGGGGGGAAGGACGCGCCCCCCCCGCGCGCCCCCGGCCCCGCGCGCGCCCCCGGAGCCCCCCGACCCCCGTCCCTGTGCCAGCAGCAGCTGAGGGGGCTCGTGGCCAAAGTCAGGGGGTGCGGCAGGAGGAGGAGACCCCGGGAGAAAACCCCCCGGTCAGCCTGGGGGGGATTTGGGGGGTCCTGGATGGGATTTGGGGGGGATTTGGGGGGATTTGGGGGTCCTGGGGGGGATTTGGGGGGTCCTGGGGGGATTTGGGGGGTCCTGGGGAGGATCTGGGGGTGCGGCAGGAGGAGGAGACCCCGGGAGAAACCCCCCGGTCAGCCTGGGGGGATTTGGGGGGATTTGGGGGGTCCTGGGGGGGTCCTGGAGGGGATTTGGGGGGTCCTGGGGGGGATTTGGGGGGTCCTGGGGAGGATCTGGGGGTGCGGCAGGAGGAGGAGACCCCGGGAGAAACCCCCCGGTCAGCATGGGGGGGTCCTGGGGGGTCCTGGGGGGTCCTGGAGGGGATTTGGGGGGGATTTGGGGGGTCCTGGGGGGATTTGGGGGGGATTTGGGGGGTCCTGGATGGGATTTGGGGGGTCCTGGATGGGATTTGGGGGTCCTGGGAGGGATTTGGGGGGGACTTGGGGGGTCCTGGGGGGATTTGGGGGGTCCTGGGGGGATTTGGGGGGTCCTGGGGGGATTTGGGGGAGTCCTGGGGGCTGTTTGGGGGGTCCTGGAGGGGATTTGGGGGGTCCTGGATGGGATTTGGGGGGGATTTGGGGGGTCCTGGGGGGGATTTGGGGGGTCCTGGGGGGATTTGGGGGGATTTGGGGGGGATTTGGGGGGTCCTGGAGGGGATCTGGGGGGGTCCTGGGGGGGATTTGGGGGGTCCTGGGGGGGTTTGGGGGGATTTGGGGGGTTTTGGGGGGGATTTGGGGGGATTTGGGGGGGATTTGGGGGGTCCTGGGGGGGATTTGGGGGTCCTGGGGGGTCCTGGGTGGGATTTGGGGGGTCCTGGGGGGATTTGGGGGGATTTGGGGGGGATTTGGGGGGTGATTTTCGGGCGGTTTGGGTGAATTTTGGGTGTGGTTTTTTGGGGGTAATTTTGGGGTGATTTTCGGGGGATTTGGGGGCGATTTTCGGGGGCGGTTCGGGATGATCTTGGGGGCTGTTTTTGGGGGATTTGGGGTGATTTTGGGTGTGGTTTTTGGGGATGGTTCGGGGTGATTTTGGGTGTGATTTTCGGGAGTTTTGGGGTAATTTTGGGGGTGATTTTCGGGAGTTTTGGGGTAATTTTGGGGGTGATTTTCGGGAGTTTTGGGGTAATTTTGGGGGTGATTTTGGGTGTGATTTTCGGGAGTTTTGGGGTAATTTTGGGGTAATTTTGGCGGTGATTTTGGGTGTGATTTTCGGGAGTTTTGGGGTAATTTTGGGGGTGATTTTGGGTGTGATTTTCGGGAGTTTTGGGGTGATTTTGGGTGCGTTTTTCGGGAGTTTTGGGGTAATTTTGGGGGTGATTTTGGGTGTGATTTTCGGGAGTTTTTGGGGTGATTTTGGGGTAATTTTGGCGGTGATTTTGGGTGTGATTTTGGGGTGATTTGGGGGTAATTTTGGTGGTGTTTTTCGGGTGGTTCAGGGTGATTTTGGGGCTGTTTTTCGGGTGGTTTTGGGTGTGATTTTCAGGAGTTTTGGGGTAATTTTGGCGGTGATTTTTGGGGTAATTTTGGGTGTGATTTTGGGTTGATTTGGGGGTAGTTTTGGGTGTGATTTTGGGGTGATTTTGGGGGATTTTGGCTGTGATTTTGGGGTAGTTTTGGGTGTGATTTTGGGATGATTTTGGGTAATTTTGGGGTGATTTTGGCATTGATTTTGGGGTAATTTTGGGTGTGATTTTGGGGTGATTTTGGCGTTGATATTGGGGTGATTTTGGGGTAATTTTGGCGGTGATTTTTGGGGTGATTTTGGGGTAATTTTGGAGTAATTTTGGCGGTGATTTTTGGGGTAATTTTGGGTGTGATTTTGGGGAATTTTGTGTGTGATTTTGGGGAATTTCGGGTGTGATTTTCGGGTAGTTTTGGGTATGATTTTGGGGTGATTTTGGGGTAATTTTGGGGTGATTTTGGCATTGATTTTGGGGTAATTTTGGGTGTGTTTTTCGGGAGTTTTTGGGGTAATTTGGGGTGTGTTTTTGGGGTGATTTTGGGGTGATTTTGGGGTGGTTTTGGGGTGATTTTAGGGTAAGTTTGGGTGTGATTTTGGGGTGATTTTGGGGTGATTTTGGGTGTGATTTTGGGGTGGTTTTGGGGTGATTTTAGGGTAATTTTGGGTGTGTTTTTGTGGTGATTTTGGGGTGATTTTGGGGTGGTTTTGGGGTGGTTTTGGGGTGATTTTGTGGTGGTTTTGGGTGTGTTTTTCGGGAGTTTTTGGGGTGATTTTGGGTGTGTTTTTGGGGTGATTTTGTGTTGATTTTGGGGTGATTTTGGGGTAATTTTGGGTGTGATTTTGGGGTGATTTTGGGTGTGATTTTGGGGTGATTTTGGGGTGATTTTGGTGTAATTTTGGGGTGATTTTGTGGTGATTTTGTGGTGATTTTGGGTGTGTTTTTCGGGAGTTTTGGGGATAATTGTGGGGTGATTTTGGGGTGTTTTTGGGGTGATTTTGGGGTGATTTGGGGCGATTTTGGCTGTGACAGAACCGCAGCTCCGCGGGGCCATCGCGCGGCTCCGGGGTGGCCACGGCCACTTCCTGCAGATGGGCCCGGACGGGCGGCTGGACGGGACCTGGGAGGAGGCGGGGCCTGGCAGTGAGTGGGCGGGGCCTGGGGCTCATTAATATTAATGAGAGGGCGGGGCCCGGGAAGGGAGGTGGGATCTGTTCATGTTAATGAGTGGGTGTGGCCTGGGCAGGAGGCGGGATCTGTTAATGAGCTGTTCATGTTAATGAGTGGGTGTGGCCTGGGAATGGAGGTGGGATCTCTTGATGTTAATGAGTGGGCGGGGCCTGGGGGAAGTGGGCGGGGTCAGAGGGGGGCACAAGGCGGAGTCTGGGGAGGGTTTTGGGGGTTACTGGTCCGTACTGGTTTATACTGGTCCATACCGGTTCAGACTGGTCTGTACTGGTTTATACTGGTCCATACCGGTTCAGACTGGTCTGTACTGGTTTAGACTGGTCCATGCTGGTTCAGACCAGTCTATACCAGTTTATACCGGTCTATACCGGTTCAGACCGGTCTGTACTGGTGGATATTGGTCTATGCCAGTCCAGATCAGTCTGGACTGGTTGGTACTGGTTGATACTGGTTGATACTGGTTGGTACTGGTCGATACTGGTTGATACTGGTTGATACTGGTCGATACTGGTTGATACTGGTCGATACTGGTCGATACTGGTCGATACTGGTTGATACTGGTCGATACTGGTTGATACTGGTTGATACTGGTCGATACTGGTTGATACTGGTTGATACTGGTCGATACTGGTTGATACTGGTCCGGACTGGTTGATACTGGTCTGGACTGGTCGATACTGGTTGATACTGGTTGATACTGGTCGATACTGGTTGATACTGGTTGATACTGGTCGATACTGGTCTGGACTGGTTGATACTGGTTGATACTGGTCCGGACTGGTTGATACTGGTCGATACTGGTCGATACTGGTTGATACTGGTTGATACTGGTCCGGACTGGTTGATACTGGTCGATACTGGTTGATACTGGTTGATACTGGTTGATACTGGTCCGGACTGGTTGATACTGGTTGATACTGGTTGATACTGGTTGATACTGGTCGATACTGGTCGGTACTGGTGGATACTGGTTGATACTGGTTAATACTGGTTGATACTGGTTGATACTGGTGGATACTGGTTGATACTGGTCGATACTGGTTGATACTGGTCTGGACTGGTCGATACTGGTCGATACTGGTCGATACTGGTTGATACTGGTCCGGACTGGTTGATACTGGTCGATACTGGTTGATACTGGTCCGGACTGGTCGATACTGGTTGATACTGGTCCGGACTGGTTGATACTGGGATTCCCCCCAGCGCTCTTTAACCTGATCCCGGTCGGGCTCCGCGTCGTGGCCATCCAGGGCACCCGCGCCGGGCGTTACGTGGCCATGAACGGGGCCGGCGTCGTCTACGCCTCCGTGAGTCACCCCAAAACCCCGGAATGCACCCCAAAAACACCGGAATGCACCCCAAAAACCACAAAATTCACCCCAAAAACCCTGGAATGCACCCCAAAAACACCGAAATCCACCCCAAAAACCACAAAATTCACCCCAAAAACCCCGGAATCCACCCCAAAACCCCGGAATCCACCCCAAAACCCACAAAATTCACCCCCAAAACCCCGGAATCCACCCCAAAACCCCGGAATGCACCCCAAAAACCCCGGAATGCACCCCAAAAACCCCGGAATGCACCCGAAAAACCCAGAATACACCCAAAAACCCCAGAATGCACCCCAAAAACACCGAAATCCATCCCAAAAACCACAAAATTCACCCCAAAAACCCCAGAATGCACCCCAAAAACAC
Organism: Poecile montanus; assembly: GCA_038429875.1. Classification (NCBI taxonomy): domain Eukaryota; kingdom Metazoa; phylum Chordata; class Aves; order Passeriformes; family Paridae; genus Poecile; species Poecile montanus. The sequence goes on from CM076534.1 coordinate 507,303, forward strand.
CGAAATCCATCCCAAAACCCCAGAATTCACCCCAAAACCCTGGAATTCACCCCAAAAACCCCGGAATCCACCCCAAAAACCTGAAATCCAACCCAAAAACCCCGGAATCCACCCCAAAAACCACAAAATCCACCCCAAAAACACCGAAATCCATCCCAAAAACCACAAAATTCACCCCCAAAAACCCCGGAATGCACCCCAAAAACCCCGGAATGCACCCCAAAAACACCGAAATCCACCCAAAAACCCCGGAATGCACCCCAAAAACCCAGAATACACCCAAAAACCCTGGAATGCACCCCAAAAACACCGAAATCCACCCAAAAACCCCGGAATGCACCCCAAAAACCCAAAATCCACCCCAAAACCCCCGGAATCCACCCCAAAAACCACAAAATTCACCCCAAAAACCTGAAATCCACCCCAAAACCCCGGAATGCACCCCAAAAACACCGAAATCCATCCCAAAACCCCAGAATTCACCCCAAAACCCTGGAATTCACCCCAAAAACCCCGGAATCCACCCCAAAAACCTGAAATCCAACCCAAAAACCCCGGAATCCACCCCAAAAACCACAAAATCCACCCAAAAACCCGAAATCCAACCCAAAAACCCCGGAATCCACTCTAGAACCACCCCCAAAATCCACCCTGGGACCCCTCAAAACCTCCTGGTGCCTCCCAGGTGTCCCCAGGTGTGTCCCCAGGTGTCCCCAGGTGTGTCTCAGGTGTGTCTCAGGTGTCCCAGGTGTCCCCAGGTGTCCCCAGGTATCCCCAGGTGTCCCCAGGTGTCCCCAGCTGTTCCCAGGTGTCCCCAGGTGTCCCCAGGTGTGTCTCAGGTGTGTCCCAGCTGTCCCCAGCTGTCCCCCGGTGTCCCCAGGTGCACTTCATGCCCGAGTGCCGTTTCAAGGAGTGCCCTGGGTGTCCCTGGGTGTCCCTGGGGGGGTTCCAGGTGTCCCCAGGTGCCCCCCGGTGTCCCCAGGTGTGTCCCCAGGTGTGTCAGGTGTGTCCCCTGCTGTCCCCAGGTGCACTTCACGCCCGAGTGCCGTTTCAAGGAGTGCGTGTTCGAGAATTACCACGTTCTCTACGCCTCGGCTCTGTACCGGCAGCGCCGCTCGGGCCGCGCTTGGTACCTGGGGCTGGACCGGCACGGCCGCCCCATGGCCGGGCCCCGCGTCCGCAAGGACAAGGCGGCCGCGCACTTCCTGCCACAGCTGCTGGAGGGTGAGCGGGGAACCCCAAAATCCTGGGCTTTCAACCCAAAAAATCCTCTGGGGATGGGAAATTGGGGACCCCAAATCCTCCTGGCCGGGCCCCCGCGTCCGCAAGGACAAGGCGGCCGCGCACTTCCTGCCACAGCTGCTGGAGGGTGAGCGGGGGAACCCCAAAATCCTGGGGTCTGAACCCAAAAATCCTCTGGGACCCCGAAATCCTGGGGTTCCAACCCAAAAATCCTCTGGGACCCCGAAATCCTGGGGTTTCAACCCAAAAATCCTCTGGGTGGGGATTGGGAACACCAAAATCCTCTGGGACCCCGAAATCCTGGGGTTTGAACCCAAAAAACCATCTGGGTGGGGATTGGGAACCCCAAAATCCTCTGGGACCCTGAAATCCTGGAGTTTGGGACCCCAAAATCCTCCTGGGTTTGGGGATTGGGGACCCAAAATCCTCTGGGACCCCGAAATCCCGGGGTTTGGGACCCAAAAATCCTCTGGGACCCCGAAATCCTGGGGTTTCAACCCAAAAATCCTCTGGGTTTGGGGATTGGGAACCCAAAAATCCTCTGGGGATGGGGACCCCAAAATCCTGGGGTTTGAACCCGAAATCCTGGGGTTTCAACCCAAAAATCCTCTGGGACCCCAAAATCCTGGGGTTTGGGACCCCAAAATCCTCTGGGACCCCGAAATCCTGGGGTTTCAACCCAAAAATCCTCTGGGGACCCCGAAATCCTGGGGTTTGGGACCCAAAATCCTGGGGTTTGGAACCCAAAAAATCCTCTGGTACCCCGAAATCCTGGGGTTTGAACCCGAAATCCTGGGGTTTCAACCCAAAAATCCTCTGGGACCCCGAAATCCTGGGGTTTGGGACACAAAATCCTCTGGGTTTGGGGATTGGGAACCCAAAATCCTCTGGGACCCCGAAATCCTGGGGTTTGGGACCCAAAAAAACATCTGGGTGGGGTTTGGGACCCAAAAATCCTCTGGGACCCCGAAATCCTGGGGTTTGGGACCCCAAAATCCTCTGGGACCCCGAAATCCTGGGGTTTGAACCCAAAATCCTGGGGTTTCAACCCAAAAATCCTCTGGGACCCCGAAATCCTGGGGTTTCAACCCAAAAATTCTCTGGGTTTGGGGATTGGGAAACCAAAATCCTCTGGGACCCCAGAATCCTGTGGGACCCTGAAATCCTGGGGTTTGAACCCAAAATCCCGGGGTTTGGAACCCAAAAAATCCTCTGGGACCCCGAAATCCTGGGGTTTGGGACCCAAAAAAACATCTGGGACCCCGAAATCCATGAGTTTGAACCCAAAATCCTGGGGTTTGGGACCCAAAATTCTCCTGGGTTTGGGGATTGGGAACCCAAAATCCTCTGGAACCCCCAAATCCTGGGGTTTCAACCCAAAAATCCTCTGGGGATGGGGAGCCCAAAATCTTCTGGGGGTGGGGAACCCTGAAATCCCGGGGTTTGAACCCGAAATCCTGGGGTTTGGGACCCAAAAATCCTCTGGGTTTGGGGCCAGGAATGCAAAATTTGGGATTGGGGCTGGGAAATTTGGGGTTGGGACCCCGGGATTTGGGGATTGGATTCGGGTGGGATTTGGGGATTGGATTCGGGTGGGATTTGGGTGGGATTTGGGGCAGTTTGGGTGTCCTTTCCCGGGGGAATTTGGGTGGGATTTGGGTGGAATTCGGGTGGAATTTGAGTGGAATTTGGGTGGCATTTGGGTGGAATTTGGGTAAAATTTGGGCAGAATTTGGGTGGAATTTGAGTGGAATTTGGGTGGGATCTGAATGGAATTTGGGTGGGATTTGGGTGGAATTTGGGTGGGATTTGGGTGGAATTTGAGGGAAATTTGGGTGGGATTTGGGTGGAATTTGAGTGAAATTTGGGTGGGATTTGGGTGGGATTTGGGTGGAATTTGAGTGAAATTTGGGTGGGATTTGGGTGGGATTTGGGTGGGATTTGGGTGGGATTTGGGTAAAATTTGGGTGGGATTTGAGTGAAATTTGAGTGAAATTTAGGTGGAATTTGGGTGGAATTTGGGTGGGATCTGAGTGAAATTTGGGTAAAATTTGGGTAAAATTTGGGTAAAATTTGAGTGAAATTTGGGTGGGATTCGGGTGGAATTTGAGTGGAATTTGGGTGGAATTTGGGTGGGATTTGAGTGAAATTTGGGTGGGATTTGGGTGGAATTTGGGTGAGATTTGGGTGGGATTTGAGTGAAATTTGGGTGGGATTCGGGTGGAATTTGGATGGGATTTGGGTGGAATTTGGGTGGGATTTGGGAGGAATTTGGGTGGAATTTGAGTGAAATTTGGGTAAAATTTGGGTAGAATTTGAGTGAAATTTGGGTGGGATTCGGGTGGAATTTTGGTGGAATTTGGGTGGAATTTGGGTGGGATTCGGGTGGGATTTGGGTGGGATTTGAGTGAAATTTGGGTGGGATTTGGGGGGAATTCGGGGGAATCGGGGACTCCGATTTGGGGAGGGGTCGGGGCCCGCCCTGACCCCCCCCCCCCACCCCCGCCCCTCCCCCACAGTGGCGCTGTACCGGGAGCCGTCCCTGCACGAGGTGGAGGAGCCCCCGGGGACCCCTCCCCCACCGGGGACCCCTCCCCCACCGGGGACCCCTCCCCCCCCCTCCGGGGACCCCCCCCGGTGACCTCTGACCCCGGAGCTGTGACCTCGGACCTGTGACCTGTGACCTCGGCCAGACCCCCCCCCCAAAATAAACAACAACACCTGCACTGAGACCCCCGGGGGGGGCCCCGAAATCCCCAAAAAATCCCCCAAAAAATCCCCCAAAATCCCCAAAAAATTCCCCCCAAATCCCCCCCAAAATCCCCAAAATTCCCCCCCAAAAAACCTCAAAATCCCCCCCAAAAAACCCCAAAATCCCCCTGAAAGCGCCCCCAAAAAACCCCCAAAATCACCCAAAAAAACCCTCCAAAAATTCCCGAAAAAAAACCCCAAACCCCTCCAAAATCCCCCCCCAAAAAAACCCCCAAATCCCCCTGAAATCCCCCAAAAAAACCCCAAAAATCACCCCCAAAAATTCCCGAAATCACCCCAAAAAATTCCCCCAAAAAACCCCAAACCCCCCCAAAATCTCCCCCGAAAAAAAACCTGCACTGAGACCCCTGGGGGGGACCCCAAAAACCCCCAAATCCCCCCAAAAAACCCCCAAAATCCCCCCCAAAAACCCCCAAATCCCCCCCCCAAAAACCCCCAAATTCCCCCCCCGACCCCCCCCGGGCACGTGGGGACCCGAGCCCCCCCCACAAGCCACGCCCCCTTTTCGCGGCCACGCCCCCACAAACCACGCCCCATTTGCGTGGCCACGCCCCCTCCCGTGGCCACGCCCCTTTTCTATGACCCCGCACTGTGCGAGCCCCGCCCCCAGAGCAATAAGCCCCGCCCCCCCGGGCGAGGCCCCGCCCCTTCTGTGCATGATTGACACCTCCCCCTCCCCCCCCCCCGCGAGCGGCCTGGCCCCGCCCCCCTCAATAAACACCAGTTTGTACCAGTTCGGACCAGTTTGTACCAGTTCGGACCAGTTCGGACCAGTTCGGACCAGTTCGGACCAGTTCCGGGGGGGCGGGGCCAAAAAAAAGGGATTTTTGGGGTGAAATTGGGAAATTTTGGGGTGAAATTGGGAAATTTTGGGGTCTCGGGGGGGAATTTTGGGGTCTCGGGGCGGGGGGAGGGGAATTTTGGGGGGGTGGGGGAGGGGGAGGGGAATTTTGGGGGGTGGGGGAGGGGTCGGGGTCAATCCCGGGTCAGTTCCGGGGGGGTGGGGGAGGGGCGGAATTTGGAATTCTCCCCCCCCTCCCCCCTCCCCGCCCCTCCCCCACATCCGGAGCAGGTGCGGCCGCCCCTCCCCCACTCCGACCATGGCCGCCTTCAGCCTCGGACCCCCCCTCACCCTCCTCCTCCTCCTCCTGCCGGAGCTCGGTACCCCCGCACCCCCAAAATCCCCCGGATTCACCCCAAAACCTCCCCGGGAACCCCCCCCCAGCCCTCGGGACCCCCAAAAAACCCCCCCCAAAATCCCCAAAACCTCCCAAACCCCCCTAAATCCCCCCAAAACCCCTCCGGGACCCCCCAAAATCCCCCAAAATCCCCCCAAAACCCCTCCAGGACCCCCCAAAATCCCCCAAACCCCCCCAAACCCCCCAAAATCCCCCAAACCCCTCCGGGACCCCCCAAATTCCCCCCAAAATCCCCCAAAACCCCCCCAAACCCCCCAAAATCCCCCAAAACCCCTCCAGGACCCCCAAAAATCCCCAAACCCCCCCCAAATACCCCGAAACCCCTTCAGAACCCCCAAAGCCCCCCAGGACCCCCCAAAATCCCCAAAACCCCCCCAAACCCCTCAAATCCCCCCAAAATCCCTCCAGGACCCCCCAAATTCCCCCCAAAATCCCCCAAATCCCCCCCCAACCCCTCCAGGACCCCCAAATCCCCCCCAAATCCCCCCAAACCCCCCAAAATCCCCCGAAAATCCCCCCCAAACCCCTTCAGGACCCCCGAACCCTCCCCAAATCCCCCCCAAATTCCCTCAAACCTTCTGAAACCCCCCAAGATCCCCCCCAAAATCCCCCCAACCCTCTCCAGGACCCCCCAAATCCCCCCCCAACCCCTCCAGGACCCCCAAATCCCCCCCAATCCCCCCAGGACCCCCCAAATCCCCCCCTGACCCCTCTGTTCCCCAGCCCGGGGGTCGCCGCTGCCGCGGGGCCGGTACCGGGCCGGGGTCCGGCCGGGGGGGCCCGGGGGGGGCCCGGTGCTGGTCACGGTGGGGCTGGAGCTGGCCCAGCTGCTGGGGCTGGTACGGATGGGGGGTCCTGGGGGGTCCTGCGGGGGTTTGGGGGGTCCTGGGGGGGATTTGGGGGGTCCTGGAAGGGTTTGGGGGGGATTTGGGGGGATTTGGGGGGATTTGGGGGGGTTTGGGGGGATTTGGGGGGGATTTGGGGGGTCCTGGGGGGGATTTGGGGAGGATTTGGGGGGCCCGGGGGGGGCCCGGTGCTGGTCACGGTGGGGCTGGAGCTGGCCCAGCTGCTGGGGCTGGTACGGATGGGGGGTCCTGGGGGGGATTTGGAGGAGGTTTGGGGGATTTGGGGGGTCCTGAGGGATCCCGGGGGGTCCAGGGGGGGTTTGGGGGGTCCTGGGGGGGATTTGGGGAGGATTTGGGGGGGATTTGGGGGGTCCTGGGGGGATTTGGAGGGTCCTGGAGGGGGCTTGGGGGGGATTGGGGGGGTTTGGGGGGTCCTGGGGGGGATTTGGGGGGGTCCTGAGGGATCCCGGGGGGTCCTGGGGGGAATTTGGGGGGTCCTGGAGGAGTTTGGGGGGGATTTGGGGGGATTTGGGGGGGATTTGGGGGATCCTGGGGGATTTTGGGGGGTCCTGGGGGGGTCCTGGGGGGGTTTGGGGAGGATTTGGGGGGGATTTGGGGGGTCCTGGGGGGATTTGGGGGGATTTGGGGAGGATTTGGGGGGTCCTGGGTGGGATTTGGGGAGGATTTGGGGGGATTTGGGGGGGATTTGGGGGGTCCTGGGGGGATTATGGGGGGTCCTGGAAGGGTTTGGGGGGGATTTGGGGGGTCCTGGGGGGGGCTTGGGGAGGATTGGGGGGGTTTGGGGGGTCCTGGGGGGGTTTGGGGGGTCCTGGGGGGGATTTGGGGGGGATTTGGGGGGTCCTGGGGGGTCCTGGGGGGGTTTGGGGAGGATTTGGGGGGTCCTGGGGGGTCCTGGGGGGATTTGGGGGGTCCTGGGGGGGTTTGGGGGGGATTTGGGGGATCCTGGGGGATCCCGGGGGGTCCTGGGGGGGATTTGGGGAGGATTTTGGGGGCATTTGGGGGGTCCTGGGGGGGGTTTGGGGGGGATTTTGGGGGGGTCCTGGAAGGGTTGGGGGGGGATTTGGGGGGTCCTGGGGAGGATTTGGGGGGGATTTGGGGAGGACTTGGGGGGTCCTGGGGGGGATTTGGGGGGGATTTGGGGGGTCCTGAGGGGTCCTGGGGGGATTTGGGGAGGATTTTGGGGAGGTTTGGGAGGTCCCGGGAGGGTTTGGGGGGGTTTGGGGGGATTTTGGGGGATTTGGGGGAGTTTTGGGGTCCGGGGAACCCCCAAAAATCCCCAAAAATCCCCAAAAAATCCCCAAAAAACCCCTAAAAAAATCACAAAATCCCCGAAAAATCCCAAAAATCCCCAAAATCCCAAAAAATCCCCAAAAATCCCCAAAATGCCAGGACGAGAAGAACGAGGAGATGACGACCAAAGTTTACCTGAACCTGGTGCGGGAATTGGGGGAATTTGGGGGAATTTGGGGGAATTTGGGGGAATTTGGGGGAATTTGGGGGGAATTTGGGGGGTCCTGGGGGGAATTTGGGGTCTCTTCGTTTTGGGGTGGATTCCGGACTTTTTGGGGTGGATTTTCGGGAATTTTCGGGGTTTTTTGGGGGGGATTTGAGGGTGAATTTTGAGGAATTTTCGGGGTTTTTTGGGGGGGATTTGAGGGTGAATTTTGAGGAATTTTCGGGGTTTTTGGAGGTGAATTTGAGGGTGGATTTGAGGGAATTTTCGGGTTTTTTTGGGGGATGGATTTGGGGGAATTTTCGGGTTTTTTTGGGCTGTATTTGGGGGTGGGTTTGGGGGAATTTTCGGGATTTTTGGGGGTGGATTTTGGAGTGGATTTGGGGGAATTTTCGGGTTTTTTGGGCGTGGATTTGAGGGTGAATTTTGAGGAAATTTCGGGTTTTTTTGAGGGTGAATTTTGAGGAATTTTCGGGTTTTTTTTTGGGGGTGGATTTGGGGGAATTTTCGGGTTTTTAGGGGGTGGATTTGAGGATGGATTTTTAAGGAATTTTCGGGTTTTTTTGGAGTGGATTTGGGGGTGAATTTTGGGGAATTTTCGGGTTTTTTTGGGGTGGATTTGGGGGAATTTTCGGGTTTTTGAGAGGTGAATTTGAGGATGGATTTTGAGGAATTTTCGGGTTTTTTTGGAGTGGATTTGGGGGTGAATTTTGAGGAATTTTCGGGTTTTTTGGGGTGGATTTCCGGCAATTCCGGGGTTTTTTTTGGGTCGGATTTTCAGGGAATTTGGGTTTTTTGGGGCGGATTTTCAGGGAATTTGGGTTTTTTGGGGCGGATTTTCAGGGAACTTGGGTTTTTTGGGGCGGATTTTCAGGGAATTTGGGTTTTTTGGGGCGGATTTTCAGGGAATTTGGGTTTTTTGGGGCGGATTTTCGGGGAATTTGGGTTTTTTGGGGCGGATTTCCGGCAATTCCAGGTTTTTTTGGGGTGGATTTTCAGGGAATTTGGGTTTTTTGGGGCGGATTTTCAGGGAATTTGGGTTTTTTGGGGCGGATTTTCAGGGAATTTGGGTTTTTTGGGGCGGATTTTCAGGGAATTTGGGTTTTTTGGGGTGGATTTTTGGGGAATTTGGGTTTTTTTGGGGCGGATTTCCGGCAATTCCAGGGTTTTTTTGGGCGGATTTTCAGGGAATTTGGGTTTTTTTGGGGTGGATTTTCAGGGAATTTGGGTTTTTTGGGGCGGATTTTCAGGGAATTTGGGTTTTTTGGGGCGGATTTTCAGGGAATTTGGGTTTTTTGGGGCGGATTTTCAGGGAATTTGGGTTTTTTGGGGTGGATTTTTGGGGAATTTGGGTTTTTTTGGGGCGGATTTCCGGCAATTCCAGGGTTTTTTTGGGCGGATTTTCAGGGAATTTGGGTTTTTTGGGGGCGGATTTTCGGGGAATTTGGGTTTTTTGGGGTGGATTTTCAGGGAATTTGGGGTTTTTTGGGGTGGATTTTTGGGGAATTTGGGTTTTTTGGGGTGGATTTTCAGATAATTTGGGTTTTTTTGGGGCAGATTTTCAGGGAATTTGGGGTTTTTTGGGCGGATTTTCAGGGAATTTGGGTTTTTTGGGGCAGATTTTCAGGGAATTTGGGGTTTTTTGGGGCGGATTTTCAGGGAATTTGGGTTTTTTGGGGCGGATTTTCAGGGAATTTGGGGTTTTTTGGGGCGGATTTTCGGGGAATTTGGGTTTTTTTGGGGTGGATTTTCAGGGAATTTGGGTTTTTTGGGGCGGATTTTCAGGGAATTTGGGGTTTTTTGGGGCGGATTTTCAGGGAATTTGGGTTTTTTGGGGCGGATTTTCAGGGAATTTGGGTTTTTTGGGGTGGATTTCCGTCAATTCCAGGTTTTTTTGGGCGGATTTTCAGGGAATTTGGGTTTTTTGGGGCGGATTTTCAGGGAATTTGGGTTTTTTTGGGGCGGATTTCCGGCAATTCCGGGTTTTTTGGGGCGGATTTTCAGGGAATTTGGGTTTTTTTGGGGCAGATTTCCGGCAATTCCAGGTTTTTTTGGGGTGGATTTTCGGGGAATTTGGGTTTTTTGGGGTGGATTTTCGGGGAATTTGGGTTTTTTGGGGCGGATTTTTGGGGAATTTGGGTTTTTTGGGGCGGATTTTCAGGGAATTTTCGGGTTTTTTGGGGCGGATTTTCAGGGAATTTGGGCTTTTTGGGGTGGATTTTCAGGGAATTTGGGTTTTTTTGGGGCGGATTTCCGGCAATTCCGGGTTTTTTGGGGCGGATTTTCAGGGAATTTGGGTTTTTTTGGGGCAGATTTCCGGCAATTCCAGGTTTTTTTGGGGTGGATTTTCGGGGAATTTGGGTTTTTTGGGGTGGATTTTCGGGGAATTTGGGTTTTTTTGGGGCGGATTTTCAGGGAATTTGGGGTTTTTTGGGGCGGATTTTCAGGGAATTTGGGGTTTTTTTGGGGCAGATTTTCAGGGAATTTGGGTTTTTTGGGGCGGATTTTCAGGGAATTTGGGTTTTCTGGGGCGGATTTTCAGGGAATTTGGGTTTTTTTGGGGCGGATTTTCAGGGAATTTGGGTTTTTTTGGGGCGGATTTTCAGGGAATTTGGGGTTTTTTGGGGCGGATTTTCGGGGAATTTGGGTTTTTTGGGGGGGATTTTCAGGGAATTTGGGTTTTTTGGGGCGGATTTTCAGGGAATTTGGGGTTCCGGGGGGGTTCCCCGTTAATTTCGGCCCCCCCCATCCAGAGCTGGCGGGACCCCCGGCTCTCCTGGGACCCCCGCGAGCACGGGGGGGCGGCGGCGCTGCGCGTGCCCGCCGAGCACATCTGGCTGCCAGATGTGGGGCTGGACAACAAGTACGGCCATTCCGGGGGGAATTTCCGGAATTTTCCGGAATTTTCGGGAATTTTTGGGAATTTTTGGGAATTTTGGGGGAATTTTGGGAGGTTTTCGGGTGATTTTATGCGGGGTTTGGGGAGGATTTGGGGGAATTTCGGGAATTTCAAGGGATTTCGGGAGGTTTTTTTTGGGGGATTTTGAGGTGGTTTTGGGATTTTTTTATTTGTTTTTTTTTTCCGGAGTTTTTGGGGTTTTTTTTGGGGGAGGGTTGGGGGATTTTGGGGCATTTTTCGGGATTTTTTTTAGGTTTTTTGGGGGGGTTTCGGGGTGGTTTTTGGGGATTTTTTGGGATTTTTTGGGGGGGATTTTGGGGTGGTTTTTTGGGGGTTTTTGGGGTGGTTTTTTGGGGGAATTTTGGGTTTTTTTTTTTCGGAATTTTGTGATTTATTTTCGGGAATTTTGGGAATTTTTGGGGGGTTTCTGGGGTGGTTTTTTGGGGGAATTTTTTGGGGTTTTTTGGGGGGTTTTTGGGGTGTTTTTTTCGGGAATTTTGGGATTTTATTTTGGGGTTTTTGGGGCAGTTTTTTAGGGATTTTTCCCTGATTTATTTTTTGCGTTTTTGGGCATTTTCTGGGTGGTTTTTTTTTAAATTTTGGGTTTTTTTGGAGTGGTTTTTTTTTAAATTTTGGGTTTTTTTAGGGTGTTTTTTTTTTTTAATTTTGGGTTTTTTTGGGGTGGTTTTTTTTTAAATTTGGGGTTTTTTTGGGGTGTTTTTTTTTTTTAATTTTGGGGTTTTTTGGGTGTTCTTTTTTTTAATTTTGGGGTTTTTTTGGGGTGGTTTTTTTTTTAAATTTTGGGGTTTTTTGTGGTGTTTTTTCTTTTAAATTTTGGGGTTTTTTGGGGTGTTTTATTTTTTAAATTTTGGGTTTGTTTGTTTTTTTTTTTTTTTAATTTTGGGTTTTTTTGGGTGTTTTTTTTTTAAATTTTGGGTTTTTTTGGGGTGGTTTTTTTTTTAAATTTTGGGTTTTTTTGGGGTGGTTTTTTTTTTAAATTTTGGGGGTTTTGGGGGTGGGTTTTTTTTTAATTTTGTTTTTTTTTGGGGTGGTTTTTTTTTTAAATTTTGGGTTTTTTTGGAGTGTTTTTTTTTAAATTTTGGGGCTTTTTGTTTTTTTTTTTTAATTTTGTTTTTTTTTGGGGGTGTTTTTTTTTAAATTTTGGGGTTTTTTGGGATTTTTTTTTTTAAATTTGGGGTTTTTTTGGGGTGGTTTTTGGGGTTTTTTTGGGGTGGTTTTTGGGTTTTTTTTGGGGTGGTTTTTGGGGTTTTTTTGGGGTGGTTTTTTTTTAAATTTTGGGTTTTTTTGGGGTGGTTTTTGGGGTTTTTTTGGGGTGGTTTTTGGGGTTTTTTTGGGGTGGTTTTTGGGGTTTTTTTGGGGTGGTTTTTGGGTTTTTTTTGGGGTGGTTTTTGGGGTTTTTTTGGGGTGGTTTTTGGGGTTTTTTTGGGGTGGTTTTTGGGGTTTTTTGGGGTGGTTTTTTTTTTAAATTTGGGGTTTTTTGGGGTGGTTTTTGGGGTTTTTTTGGGGTGGTTTTTGGGGTTCCCTGACCCCCCCGTGCCCCCCCAGCAATGACGGGGAATTCGGGGTGTCCCTGGGGGTCCGGGCCATCGTCAGCCCCGACGGCTCCGTCACCTGGAGACCCCCGGCCCTGTTCCGCAGCCGCTGCCCCATCCGGGTGATTCTGGGGCAATTTCAGGCGATTTTGGGGCTTTGGGGGGGTCCTGGGGGGGTTCCGGGGGGAATTCGGGGGGGTCCGGGGGGTTTCGGGGGGGGATTTTTGGGTTTTTATTTTTTAAAGGGATTTTGGGGGGTTTTATTTCATTTTTTAAAGGGATTTTGGGGGGATTTATTTCATTTTTTAAAGGGATTTTGGGGGGTTTTATTTCATATTTTGGAGGGATTTTGGGGGGTTTTATTTCATTTTTTAAAGGGATTTTGGGGGGGGGGTTTGTTTTATTTTTTAAAGGGATTTTTGGTTTTTTGTTTTTTTTTTTTTTAAAGGGATTTTGGGGGGATTTTGTGGGATTTTGGGGGGATTTTGGGGGATTTTATTTCATTTTTTAAAGGGATTTTGGGGGGATTTTCGGGGGGCTTTTGTTTTATTTTTTAAAGGGATTTTTGTTTTTTTTTTTTTTTTTAAAGGGATTTTGGGGGGATTTTGGGGGATTTTGGGGGGATTTTGGGGGGATTTATTTCATTTTTTAAAGGGATTTTGGGGGGATTTGGGGGGATTTTGGGGGGGGTTTTGTTTTATTTTTTAAAGGGATTTTTGGTTTGTTTTTTTTTTTTTTTTTAAAGGGATTTTGGGGGATTTTGTTTTTATTTAATTTTTAAAGGGATTTTGGGGGGTTTTATTTCATTTTTTAAAGGGATTTTGGGGGGATTTTGGGGGATTTGGGGGGGGTTTTGTTTTATTTTTTAAAGGGATTTTGGGGGATTTTGGGGGATTTTGGGGGGTTTTGGGGGGATTTGGGGGGATTTTGGGGGATTTTGGGGGTTTGTTTTTATTTTATTTTTAAAGGGATTTTGGGGGATTTTGGGGGGGTTTTGGTTTTATTTTTTAAAGGGATTTGGGGGGATTTTTACGGGTTTTTTTAAAGGGATTTTGGGGGATTTTGGGGGGTTTTGTTTTTATTTTATTTTTAAAGGGATTTTGGGGGGGTTCTTTTATTTTTTAAAGGAATTTTGGGGGATTTTGGGGGGATTTTCTTTATATTTTATTTTATTTTTTGGGGGGGGTGGGATTTTTTTATTTTATTTTATTTTACTTTTTGGGGGGGTGGGATTATTTTATTTTATTTTATTTTTTCGGGGGCTGGGATTTTTTTATTTCATTTTATTTTATTTTATTTTATTTTTTTGGTGGGATTTTTTAATTTTATTTTATTTTATTTTTTGGGGGGGTGGGATTTTTCATTTCATTTTATTTTATTTTATTTTATTTTTTTGGTGGGATATTTTTATTTTATTTTATTTTATTTTTTTCGGGGAGGGTTTGGGATATTTTTTTGGGGTGAATTGCGGGGATTTTGGGGGCTCCTCCCGCAGGTCTCGCACTTCCCCTTCGATTGGCAGAACTGCTCCCTGAATTTCCGCTCCGGCTCCTACGGCCCCTCCGAGCTGCGGCTGCGGGCGGGGGGGCCCCGGGGGCCCGGGGGGGAGCCCCAGGTGCTGCTGCCCCCCGACTTCCAGGGTGAGCGACCCCCGCGGGGCTGGGGGCACTTGGGGGGTTTTGGGGGATTTTGGGGGATTTTTTGGGATTTTTTGGGGATTTTTTGGGATTTTTTTGGGGATTTTTGGAAATTTTTTGGGGAATTTTTGGGGATTTTTTGGGATTTTTGGGGATTTTTTGGGGATTTTTTGGGAGTTTTTGGGATTTTTTGGGATTTTTTTGGGATTTTTTGGGAGTTTTTGGGATTTTTTTTGGGATTTTTTGGGGATTTTTTGGGAGTTTTTGGGATTTTTTGGGAGATTTTTTGGGGATTTTTTTTAGGATTTTTTGGGAATTTTTGGGGGTTTTTTTGTGGATTTTTTGGGATTTTTTTTGGAATTTTTTTTTATTTTTTAGGGGAATTTTTAGGATTTTTTTGGGATTTTTTTGGGATTTTTTTGGGATTTTTTGGGATTATTTTTGGGTTTTTTTAGGATTTTTTGGGATTTTTTGGGGGGGATTTTTTTGGGATTTTTTTGGGATTTTTTGGGACTTTTTTTTATTTTTTTGGGATTTTTTTTGATTTTTTGGGATTTTTTTGGGGATTTTTTGGGATTTTTTGGGGGATTTTTTTGGGAATTTTTTTTTTGATTTTTTGGGGATTTTTTGGGAATTTTTTGGGATTTTTTGGGGAATTTATTGGCACTTTTTTGGGATTTTTTTTTGGGTATCTTTTGGGATTTTTTGAGGATTTTTTCAGGGATTTTTTGAGGACTTTTGGGGGATTTTTTGGGGGATTTTTTGGGGATTTTTTTGAATTTTTTGTGGGTTTTTGGGGAATTTTTTTTATTTTTGGGGATTTTTTGAGGATTTTTTGGGGATTTTTTTGGGATTTTTTTGGGGATTTTTGGAGATTTTTTTTTATTTTTTGGGGATTTATTTGGGATTTATTTGGGATTTTTTGGGGATTTTTTGGGAATTTTTGGGGGATTTTTTTGGGATTTTTTGGGGATTTTTGTGGGATTTTTTCGGGGATTTTTTGGGGGAATTTTTTGGGAATTTTTTGGGAATTTTTGGGAATTTTTTGGGGATTTTTTGGGGGATTTTTTGGGAATTTTTTGGGATTTTTTTGGGAATTTTTTGGGATTTTTTTTGGGAATTTTTTGGGGGGATTTTGGGTCACTTTAGGGGATTTTTGGGGGGGTTTTGGGTTCCCAGGTGCGTTTTTAGGGTTTTTAGGCTCCCAGGTGCATTTTGAGCTCCCCCAGGTGTGTTTTAGGGGATTTTTGGGTGCGTTTTTAGGGGTTTTTGGGCTCCCAGGTGCGTTTCCAGCCCCCCCAGGTGTCTCACCTGTCCCCAGGTACCTCACCTGTCCCCAGGTGTCTCACCTGTCCCCCCCAGGTGTCTCACCTGTCCCCCCCAGGTGTCTCACCGGTCCCCAGGTGTCTCACCTGTCCCCCCCAGGTGTCTCACCTGTCCCCAGGTGTCTCACCTGTCCCCCCCAGGTACCTCACCTGTCCCCCCCAGGTGTCTCACCTGTCCCCAGGTGTCTCACCTGTCCCCCCAGGTGTCTCACCTGTCCCCCCCAGGTGTCTCACCTGTCCCCAGGTGTCTCACCTGTCCCCCCCAGGTGTCTCACCTGTCCCCAGGTGTCTCACCTGTCCCCCCCCCCGCAGAGAACGGGCAGTGGAGCCTCGTTCACCGCTCGGGGGGCACCTGGGGCCCGGCGGCCGCACCTGCCGGGGTCTCCTTTCACCTGGTGCTGCGCCGGAAGCCGCTCTTCTACCTGGCCACGGTGCTGGTGCCGTGCGTGCTGGTGACGCTGCTGGCCGTGGGCGTCTTCCACCTGCCCCCCGACGCAGGTGAGCTCACCTGGGCACACCTGGGCACACCTGGGCACACCTGGGCACACCTGGGGGCGGCTGGGGCACACCTGGGCACACCTGGCCACGGTGCTGGTGCCGTGCGTGCTGGTGACGCTGCTGGCCGTGGGCGTCTTCCACCTGCCCCCCGACGCAGGTGAGCTCACCTGGGCACACCTGGGCACACCTGGGCACACCTGGGGACGGCTGGGACACACCTGGGCACACCTGGGCACACCTGGGCACACCTGGGGGCGGCTGGGGACACCTGGGGGCGGCTGGGGGTGGCTGGGACACACCTGGGGGTGGCTGGGACACACCTGGGCACACCTGGGGACACATGGGGACATCTGGGCACACCTGGGCACACCCAAACACACCTGGGCACACCTGGACACACCTGGACACACCTGACACAGCTGGGGGCAACTGGGGGCAGCTGTCCTGCACCTGTCCTGTCACACCTGTGTGTGTCACACCTGTGTGTGTTATACCTGTGTTATACCTGTCCAGGTGATCTCACCTGTCACTCTCACACCTGTCACACCTGTCCAGGTGAGAAGATGTCGCTGTCACTCTTCGCTCTCCTCACCCTCACCGTGTTCCTGCTGCTCCTGTCCTGTCACACCTGTGTCACACCTGTCTGTGTTATACCTGTGTGTGTCACACCTGTCCAGGTGATCTCACCTGTCACTCTCACACCTGCACAGGTGAGAAGATGTCCCTCTCACTCTTCGCTCTCCTCACCTTGACGGTGTTCCTGCTGCTCCTGTCACACCTGTGTTACACCTGTGTGTGTTATACCTGTGTTATACCTGTCCAGGTGATCTCACCTGTCACTCTCACACCTGTCACACCTGTCCAGGTGAGAAGATGTCTCTCTCACTCTTCGCTCTCCTCACCTTGACGGTGTTCCTGCTGCTCCTGTCCTGTCACACCTGTGTCACACCTGTGTTATACCTGTGTGTGTTATACCTGTGTGTGTTATACCTGTCCAGGTGATCTCACCTGTCACTCTCACACCTGTCACACCTGTCCAGGTGAGAAGATGTCTCTCTCACTCTTCGCTCTCCTCACCTTGACGGTGTTCCTGCTGCTCCTGTCACACCTGTGTCACACCTGTGTGTGTTATACCTGTGTGTGTTATACCTGTCCAGGTGATCTCACCTGTCACTCTCACACCTGTCACACCTGTCCAGGTGAGAAGATGTCCCTGTCACTCTTCGCCCTGCTCACCTTGACGGTGTTCCTGCTGCTCCTGTCCTGTCACACCTGTGTTATACCTGTCTGTATCACACCTGTGTGTGTTATACCTGTCCAGGTGATCTCACCTGTCACTCTCACACCTGTCACACCTGTCCAGGTGAGAAGATGTCCCTGTCACTCTTCGCTCTCCTCACCCTCACCGTGTTCCTGCTGCTCCTGTCACACCTGTGTGTGTCACACCTGTGTGTGTTATACCTGTGTTATACCTGTGTGTGTTATACCTGTGTTATACCTGTCCAGGTGATCTCACCTGTCACTCTCACACCTGTCACACCTGTCCAGGTGAGAAGATGTCGCTGTCCCTGTTTGCCCTGCTCACCTTGACGGTGTTCCTGCTGCTCCTGTCACACCTGTGTCACACCTGTGTGTGTTATACCTGTGTGTGTCACACCTGTCCAGGTGATCTCACCTGTCACACCTGTCACTCTCACACCTGTCCAGGTGAGAAGATGTCCCTGTCGCTCTTCGCTCTCCTCACCCTCACCGTGTTCCTGCTGCTCCTGTCACACCTGTGTCACACCTGTGTGTGTTATACCTGTGTGTGTTATACCTGTGTGTGTTATACCTGTCACACCTGTCCAGGTGATCTCACCTGTCACTCTCACACCTGCACAGGTGAGAAGATGTCGCTGTCACTCTTCGCTCTCCTCACCTTGACGGTGTTCCTGCTGCTCCTGTCCTGTCACACCTGTGTCACACCTGTGTCACACCTGTGTGTGTTATACCTGTGTGTGTCACACCTGTGTGTGTTATACCTGTGTCACACCTGTCCAGGTGATCTCACCTGTCACTCTCACACCTCTCACACCTGTCCAGGTGAGAAGATGTCGCTGTCACTCTTCGCTCTCCTCACCCTCACGGTGTTCCTGCTGCTCCTGTCACACCTGTGTCACACCTGTGTGTGTTATACCTGTGTTATACCTGTCCAGGTGATCTCACCTGTCACTCTCACACCTGTCCAGGTGAGAAGATGTCGCTGTCACTCTTCGCTCTCCTCACCTTGACGGTGTTCCTGCTGCTCCTGTCCTGTCACACCTGTGTGTGTCACACCTGTGTGTGTTATACCTGTGTTATACCTGTGTGTGTTATACCTGTGTTATACCTGTCCAGGTGATCTCACCTGTCACTCTCACACCTGTCACACCTGTCCAGGTGAGAAGATGTCGCTGTCCCTGTTTGCCCTGCTCACCTTGACGGTGTTCCTGCTGCTCCTGTCACACCTGTGTCACACCTGTGTCACACCTGTGTGTGTTATACCTGTGTGTGTCACACCTGTCCAGGTGATCTCACCTGTCACACCTGTCACTCTCACACCTGTCCAGGTGAGAAGATGTCCCTGTCACTCTTCGCTCTCCTCACCCTCACCGTGTTCCTGCTGCTCCTGTCCTGTCACACCTGTCCTGTCACACCTGTGTGTGTTATACCTGTGTGTGTCACACCTGTCCAGGTGATCTCACCTGTCACACCTGTCACTCTCACACCTGTCACACCTGTCCAGGTGAGAAGATGTCGCTGTCACTCTTCGCCCTGCTCACCTTGACGGTGTTCCTGCTGCTCCTGTCCTGTCACACCTGTGTTATACCTGTCTGTATCACACCTGTGTGTGTTATACCTGTCCAGGTGATCTCAGCTGTCACACCTGTCACTCTCACACCTGTCACACCTGTCCAGGTGAGAAGATGTCCCTGTCACTCTTCGCTCTCCTCACCCTCACCGTGTTCCTGCTGCTCCTGTCACACCTGTGTCACACCTGTGTGTGTTACACCTGTGTTACACCTGTGTGTGTTATACCTGTGTGTGTCACACCTGTCCAGGTGATCTCACCTGTCACTCTCACACCTGTCACACCTGTCCAGGTGAGAAGATGTCCCTGTCCCTGTTTGCCCTGCTCACCTTGACGGTGTTCCTGCTGCTCCTGGCCGACAAGGTGCCGGCCACGTCCCTGCAGGTGCCGCTCATCGGCCGTTACCTGACGGTGACGCTGCTGCTGCTGGGGCTGGTGGTGGCGCTGAGCGTGGCCGTGCTCAACCTGCACCACCGCTCACCTGGCACGCACGGGATGCCCACCTGGGCCCGGCAGGTGAGGGGGGCACCTGGGGAACCCCGAAAAATCCCAAAATCCCCCAAAAAATCCCAAAATCCTGGGGAAAAACAGCCCAAAACACACCTGGGCACACCTGGGACACACCTGGACACACCTGGGCCAGTGCCACCGCTCACCTGGCACGCACGGGATGCCCACCTGGGCCCATCAGGTGAGGGGGGCAACTGGGGAACCCCAAAAATACCAAAATCCCCCCGAAAAAATCCCAAAATCCCGGGGGAAATTGGCAAAAAAATCCCAAAATCCATAAAAAAACAGCACAAAACACACCTGGGCACACCTGGACACACCTGGACACACCTGGGCACACCTGGACACACCTGGACACACCTGGGCACACCTGGGGCACACCTGGGGACACACCTGGACACACCTGGGGCACACCTGGGGACACCTGGAGGTCACAGACACACCTGGGGACACCCAGAACACACCTGGGGACACCTGGGGAGACCTGGGGACACCTGGGACCCAGTCTGGAACCCGATCCAGAACCCGACCTAGAACCGAGTCTAGAACGATCTAGAACCGAGTCTAGAACCGAGTCTAGAACCTCTAGAACCCGATCTAGAACCGAGTCTAGAACAATCTAGAACCTCTAGAACCGAGTCTAGAACCCGATCTAGAACAATCTAGAACCGAGTCTAGAACCGAGTCTAGAACAATCTAGAACCTAGTCTAGAACCGCTCTAGAACAATCTAGAACCTCTAGAACCGAGTCTAGAACCCGATCTAGAACCCGATCTAGAACCGAGTCTAGAACCTCTAGAACAATCTAGAACCGAGTCTGGAATCCAGTCTGGAACCCAGTCTGGAACACACCTGGGACACACTTGGGGGGACAGGGACACACCTGGGCACACCTGGGGACACCTGGGACACACCTGGTGATTTTTGGGGGTGGTCGGTGACACACTTGGGGACACCTGGGGACACCCGGAGGGGTCACTGACACACCTGGGGACATTTGGGGACACCTGGGGACACACCTGGACACACCTGGACACACCTGGGACACACCTGGGCACACCTGGTCACACCTGGACACACCTGGGGACATTTGGGGACACCTGGGGACACACCTGGACACACCTGGACACACCTGGGACACACCTGGGCACACCTGGTCACACCTGGACACACCTGGGACACACCTGGGACACACCTGGACACACCTGGGACACCTGGACAGATCCAGACACACCTGGACACACCTGGACACAGCTGGGGACACCTGGGGACACACCTGGACACACCTGGACACACCTGGGACACACCTGGACACACCTGGCCACGCCCGGCCACGCCCCCAGGTGTGTCCCAGGTGATGGATTTTGGGATTTTTTTGGGGACATTTCGGGGTTCTCACCTGTGCCCCTCCCCCTCCAGGTGTTCCTGCAGCGCCTCCCCCCCCTGCTGGGCCTGCGCCCCTCCCCCCCCGGCCCCTCCCCCCCCGGCCCCGCCCCCCCCGCCCCTCCCCCCCGCGGCGGGGACGAGTACTTCCTGCGCCGCCCCTCCCCCCGCCGGGCCCCGCCCCCCGGGGAGGCCCCGAAATCCCCGGAATTTCCCCCAAAATCCCCCCCGGAGCTGCGCGAGGCCGCGGCCGCCACGGCCGCCATCGCCCGGAGCCTGCGCGAGAGGGAGCGGCGGCGACAGGTGAGGGGACACACCTGGGGACACCTGGGGACAGGTGAGGGGACACACCTGGGACAGGTGAGGGGACACCTGGGACAGGTGAGGGGACACCTGGGGACACCAGGGACAGGTGAGGGGACACCGGGGACAGGTGAGGGGACACACCTGGGACACACCTGGGACAGGTGAGGGGACACACCTGGGACAGGTGAGGGGACACACCTGGGGACACCTGGGGACAGGTGAGGGGACACACCTGGGACAGGTGAGGGGACACCTGGGACACACCTGGGGACAGGTGAGGGGACACCTGGGGACACCTGGGGACACCTGGGGACACCTGGGGACACCTGGGACAGGTGAGGGGACACCAGGACAGGTGAGGGGACACCTGGGACAGGTGAGGGGACACACCTGGGACACACCTGGGACAGGTGAGGGGACACCAGGACAGGTGAGGGGACACCTGGGACAGGTGAGGGGACACACCTGGGACAGGTGAGGGGACACACCTGGGACAGGTGAGGGGACACCGGGGACACCTGGGGACACCTGGGACACACCTGGGACAGGTGAGGGGACACCGGGGACAGGTGAGGGGACACACCTGGGAGAGGTGAGGGGACACCGGGGACAGGTGAGGGGACACACCTGGGAGAGGTGAGGGGACACCGGGGACAGGTGAGGGGACACACCTGGGACAGGTGAGGGGACACCTGGGACACACCTGGGGACAGGTGAGGGGACACCGGGGACAGGTGAGGGGACACCTGGGGACACCTGGGACAGGTGAGGGGACACCTGGGACAGGTGAGGGGACACCGGGGACAGGTGAGGGGACACACCTGGGACAGGTGAGGGGACACACCTGGGACACACCTGGGACAGGTGAGGGGACACTGGGGACACCTGGGACAGGTGAGGGGACACCTGGGACAGGTGAGGGGACACCGGGGACACACCTGGGACACACCTGGGACAGGTGAGGGGACACACCTGGGACACCGGGGACACCTGGGGACACCTGGGACAGGTGAGGGGACACCAGGGACAGGTGAGGGGACACCGGGGACAGGTGAGGGGACACCTGGGGACACCTGGGACAGGTGAGGGGACACCTGGGGACACCGGGGACACACCTGGGACACACCTGGGACAGGTGAGGGGACACCGGGGACAGGTGAGGGGACACCTGGGGACACCTGGGCACACCTGGGACAGGTGAGGGGTTTTTCCCAATGTTTTTCCCCAATTCCCATTGTTTTTTCCCAATTCCCGTTGTTTTTTCCCAATTCCCGTTGTTTTTTTCCCAATTCCGGGTGTTTTTTCCCAATTCTGGGTGTTTTTCTCGATATTTTTCCCAATTCCGGGTGTTTTTCCCCAATTCCCGTTGTTTTTCCCCAATTCCCGTTGTTTTTTCCCAATTCCGGGTGCTTTTCTCGATATTTTTCCCAATTCCCGTTGTTTTTTCCCAATTCCGGGTGTTTTTTTCCCGATTTCCTGTGTTTTTGCCCCATTTCCAGGCCCAGGACGAGTGGCACGCGCTGGCCATCGTTATTTTTCCCAATTCCGGGTGTTTTTATTGATGTTTTTCCCGATTCCCGTTGTTTTTTCCCAATTCTGAGTGTTTTTATTGATGTTTTTTCCCAATTCTGGCTGTTTTTGCCCCATTTCCAGGCCCAGGACGAGTGGCACGCGCTGGCCATTGTTATTTTCCCAATTCCGGGTGTTTTTTCCCAATTCCCGTTGTTTTTGCCCCGTTTTTCCAGGCCCAGGACGAGTGGCACGCGCTGGCCATTGTTATTTTCCCAATTCCGGGTGTTTTTTCCCAATTCCCGTTGTTTTTGCCCCGTTTTTCCAGGCCCAGGACGAGTGGCACGCGCTGGCCATTGTTATTTTTCCCAATTCTGGCTGTTTTTGCCCCATTTCCAGGCCCAGGACGAGTGGCACGCGCTGGCCATGGCCGCTGACCGCCTGTGCCTCTGGGCCGTGCTGGCGCTGACCGGCGGCTGCGCCCTGGGGACGGCGCTGGACGCGGCGCTGCACCGGCCCCCGGACACGCCCTTCCCCTGACGGAAACAGCCGGAAACCGCCGGAAACAGACGGAAACCGCCGGAAACAGACGGAAAACAGCTGGAAACAGCCGGAAAACACCTGAAATCACCCCAAATCACCCCAAAATCACCCCAAAAACAGCCGGAAACAGCCGGAAACAGCCGGAAACAGCCGGAAACAGCCGGAAACAGCCGGAAAACAGCCGGAAAACACCCAGAAACACCCAAAATCACCCCAAAAACAGCTGGAAACAGCCGGAATCACCCCAAAAACAGCCGGAAACAGCCAGAAACAGCCGGAAAACACCTGAAAACACCCGAAAACACCTGAAAACAGCCGGAAACAGCCGGAAAACACCCGAAATCACCCCAAAAACAGCCAGAAATCACCCCAAAAACACCTGAAAACACCCCGGAAACAGCCGGAAACAGCCGGAAAACACCCAGAAACACCCAAAATCACCCCAAAAACACCCTGAAAACAGCCGGAAACAGCCGGAAAACACCTGAAAACACCCTGAAAACAGCCGGAAAACAGCCGGAAAACACCCCGAAAACAGCTGGAAAACACCTGGAAACAGCCGGAAACAGCCAGAAAACACCTGAAAACACCTGAAAACAGCTGGAAACAGCTGGAAAACACCCAGAAACACCCAAAATCACCCCAAAAACACCCTGAAAACAGCCGGAAACCGCCGGAAACAGCTGGAAACAGCTGGAAAACACCCGAAATCACCCCAAAAACAGCCGGAAACCGCCAGAAACAGCCGGAAACAGCCGGAAAACAGCCGAAATCACCCCAAATCACCCCAAAAACAGCCGGAAACAGCCGGAAAACACCCGAAATCACCCCAAAAACAGCCGGAAAACAGCCGGAAACTGCCGGAAACAGCCAGAAACAGCCCGAAAACACCCGAAATCACCCCAAAAACACCCTGAGAACAGCCGGAAACCGCCGGAAACAGCCGGAAACAGCCGGAAAACACCCGAAATCACCCCAAATCACCCCAAAAACAGCAGGAAACAGCCGGAAACAGCTGGAAAACACCCTGCAAACACCAGAAATCACCCCAAAAACACCTGAAAACACCCCGAAAACAGCAGGAAACAGCCGGAAACAGCCGGAAACAGCCAGAAAACACCCTGGAAACACCCAAAATCACCCCAAAAACAGCCTAAGAACAGCTGGAAACAGCTGGAAACAGCCGGAAAACACCTGAAAACACCTGAAATCACCCCAAAAACACCCTGAAAACAGCCAGAAACACCCAAAATCACCCCAAAACCAGCTGGAAACAGCCGGAAACACCCAAAAAAACCCTGACAACAGCCGGAAACAGCCGGAAACAGCTGGAAACACCAGAAATCACCCCAAAACCAGCAGAAAACACCCCAAAAACACCCCAGAAACACCCAGAAACAGCCGAAAACAGCTGGAAACAGCCGGAAACAGCCGGAAACAGCCGGAAACACCTGGAAACATCCAGAAACACCCAAAATCACCCCAAAAACAGCCAGAAACAGATGGAAACAGCCGGAAAGAGCCGGAAACACCCAAAAACCAGCTGAAAACACCCCCAAAACACCCCAAAACACCCGAAATCAGCCGAAAAACACCTGAAAACAGCCGGAAACAGCCGGAAACAGCCGAAATGACCCGAAATGACCCGAAATCACCTGAAATCACCTGAAATATGACAAAAGCAGCCGAAATGACCCAAAAACTCCCAAAATCACAATGGGCCGAGGCTGAAAACAGCCATAAAACACCCGAAAAGTGACAAAAACACCCCAAACCACCCGAAATCACCTGAAACCCCCCAAAATCCCCCAAAATCCCCCAAAATCCCCCAAAATCCCCCAAAATCCCCCAAAATCCCCCAAAATCCCCAACCTCGGCGGGTTCTGATCCCCCCAAATCCCCCCAAATCCCCCCAAATCCCCCCAAATCCCCCCAATCTCTGCCTTTGATCCCCTTTTCCCGAAAATCCCCAAATTTCGGGATTTTTCCCCAAAATCTCCCCAAAAAAAATTCCCAAATAAATCCCGAACCCCAAAAGAGTCACGTGGTCTCTTTTTGGGGGGGATAAATCCCACAATGCCCTGCGCCTAAAGGGGGGATAAATCCCACAATGCTTTGCGTTAAAAGGGGGGGATAAATCCCACAATGCTTTGCGTTAAAAGGGGGGGATAAATCCCACAATGCTTTGCGTTAAAAGGGGGGATAAATCCCACAATGCTTTGCGTTAAAAGGGGGGGATAAATCCCACAATGCTTTGCGTTAAAGGGGGGGATAAATCCCACAATGCTTTGCGCTAAAATAGGGGAGTAAATCCCATGATCCTCCGCGCCTTAAAGGGGGATAAACCCGGTGATTTTCGGCGCTGGAAAAGGAGGAGAAATCCAAGGATTTTTTTGCGGATAAATCCCGGAATTTGCGGCGCTTGAAACCGGGAGAAACCCCGGGAATTTAAAGCGGGGAAAAACCCCCGGGAATTTCGGCGCTTTTTGGAGCTTTCCGCGAAGGCCCCGCGGTCTCCATGGCGACCGGGCCGGAAGTGGGGGCGGGGCTTCCGCTGTGGGCGTGTCCCGAAGCTCGAAGCTGATTGGTCGGAAAAGGCTCCGCCTCGCGGCGCTCCCCGATGACGTCATCGGCCGGCGCCGGCGGGCAGGGACCGGAGCGAGGCCGGCCCGGGGTGAGCGCGGGCCCCGAAAATTCCCAAAAAACCCAAAATTCCCCCAAAATTCCCCAAAATTCCCCCAAAATTCCCCCAAAATTCCCCCAAAATCCCGCCCGGAGCCACCGGGGAGCGGGGGAGGGGCTCCTGGGAAGGGAAGGGGGGGACAGCGGGGGGTGGGGGAGGGGAATTGGGGATTTGGGGGGGGATTTGGGAATTTCGGGGGGTCCGTGAGGGGAAAATCGGGAATTTGGGGCGGATTCGGGAATTTGGGGCGGGTTTGGGAATTTGGGGGGGGATAACGGGAATTTGGGGGTGTTTTAATGGGAATTCGGGGATTTAACGGGAATTCGGGGAGATTTAATGGGAATTTTGGGAATTAACGGGAATTTTGGGAATTTGGGGGAGTTTAATGGGAATTTCGGGTTTTTTTTAACGGGAATTTCTGGAGTTTAATGGGAATTTGGGGGAGTTTTGATGGGAATTTGCGGGAGTTTAATGATGATTTTGGGGAGGTTTAATGATAATTTCGGGGGTTTTAACGGGAATTTGGGAATTTCAGAGACTTTAATGATAATTTTGGGGAGTTTAATGATAATTTGGGAGAGTTTAATGATAATTTGGAGGGGTTTTATGATCATTTTGGGGGGTTTAATGATAATTTTGGGGTATTTAATGATAATTTGGGGAGTTTAATGATAATTTTGGGGGGCTATAATGATCATTTTGGGGTATTTTACCGGGAATTTGGGAATTTTGGGGGCGTTTAATGATAATTTTGGGGATGCTTAACGATAATTTGGGGAGTTTAATGATAATTTTGCAGAGGTTAATGGTAATTTTGGGGAATTTAATGATAATTTGGGGTGTTTTATGATAGTTTTGGGAATTTAATGATAATTTTGGGGAGTTTGGGAGTTTCATGATAATTTTGGGAGTTTAATGATAATTTTGGGGTGTTTTACCGGGAATTTGGGAATTTTGGGGGGGTTTAATTATAATTTTGGGGATGTTTAATGATAATTTGGGGAGTTTAATGATAATTTTGGGAAGTTTAATGATAATTTTGGGGGGGTTTAATGATAATTTGAGGTATTTAATGATAATTTTGGGGGTGTTTAATGATAATTTGGGGAGGTTTAATGATAATTTGGGGGGGTTTAATGATAATTTTGGGGGGGTTTTTTTTTTTGGGGGGGGGGATTCCCGGGCAATCCCGGCCATCCCTGACCCCTCCCCCCCCATTTTTCCCCTCCCCCCCCCCAGGCCATGAAGGAGGCGCCGCCGCCCCGCCCTAACCCGGGGGGTGGTGGGGGAGGGGCGGGGGGGGGAGGGGGGGGCGTCGCCAGCGACTGCCCCTCCCCCACCCCCCCCATTCCCCCCCTCCCTCCCCCTCCCCCCTCCTCCTCCTCCTCCTCCCCTCCCCCCCCCCTCCCCATCTCCTCCTTCTGGGGGGCGGGGGAGGGGCGCGGCCGCTCCTCCTCCTCCCCCTCCCCCCCCTCCCGGGTGGGGGAGGGGCGTGGCCTGTGGGTGGGGGCGGGGCTCCGCCGCCCCTCCCCCCGCGGGTGGCGGCGCAGGGGCGCCCCCCGGCGGCGGCTGCGGGCGCTGCGGCTGCTGCGGCTGCTCCTGGCCCGGGGGGGGCTCTGGGGGGGCCCCGCCCACCGCCGCCGGGGGGTGGGGGGCGGGGGGGGAGGGGCGGCCCGCAAGGCCCCTCCCCCCTCCCTGCGGGGGGGCCGGCCCCTCCCCCCGCGCCCCCCGCGGAGCCCCGAAGAGACGTTGAGGAGCGGGGGAGGGGCCGACGCCGCCGACCCCACCCCCCCCGCCGCCGCCGCCCCTCCCCCGCCCGACGCCCCCCCGCAGTTCCAGCCCCTCCCCCACCTGCAGCTGCCCCTCCCCCCGCTGGGCGTGGGAGCGCCCCGCCCCCCCCAGGGGTTCGGGGGGGGGGAGGGGGAGGAGGAAGGTGAGGAGGGGGGGGGAGGGGAGGGGAGGGGTCCCGGGGTGGGGGGAGGGGACATGGGGGGGAGGGGGGAGGGGAGGATGAAGGTGGGGGGGAGGGGAGATGGGGGAGGGGAGGGGAGGATGAAGGTGGGGGGGAGGGGAGATGGGGGAGGGGAGATGGGGGAGGGGGAGGGGTCCTGGGCTGGGGGGAGGGGTTTGACCCTGGGGGGGGAGGGGAGATGGGGGAGGGGGAGGGGTCCCGGGGTGGGGGGAGGGGTCCCAAATGTTGGGGGAGGGGTTTTGACCCTGGGGGTCCCAAGCGAGTGGGGGAGGGGCTGAAACCCCTCGGGGTCCCCTCGTTCCGGGAGGTTTTGGGGCGGAAAAGGGAAATTTGGGGAATTTTGGGAAATTTTGGGGGAATTTGGGGGATTTGAGGGAATTTGGGGAATTTTGGGTAATTTTTGGGATTTTTTTTTTGAATTTTGGGGGGATTCGGGGGATTTGGGGGATTTGAGGGAATTTTGGGGGAATTTTGGGAATTTTTGGGGGAATTTTGGGGATTTGAGGGAATTTTGGGGGAATTTTGGGGTCTCTCACCCGCCCCTCCCCCTCCTCCCCCCCAGGTCCCCTCCTGAACGGCTTCGGTGGGGGAGGGGCGGGGGCGGGGCCGCTCCCCGGCTGCCCCTCCCCCCCCCCGCGCCCCTCCCCCCCCCCTCCCAGGGCCCCATCCTGATCAGCAACGTCACCGGGGGGGGAGGGGCCGAGCCCGGGCCCCGCCCCCCGCCCGGCCCCGCCCCCCCGGCCCCGCCCCCCGCGCGGGCCCCGCCCCCCCCGGCCCAGCCCAGCCCCCCCCTGCGCGAGGAGCACGTGACCTGCGTCCAGAGTGAGTGACGTCAGCGGTGACGTCATCGGCGGCGGCGGGGGGGCGGGGTTTGGGGGAGATGACGTCATCCCTAGGGTGGGATTGGGGGCGATGACGTCATCAGCGGGATTTTTGGGGTTGATGATGTCATCCGTAGTCTGGGATTTGGGGGCAGTGACGTCATCAGGGAGCGGGATTTTGGGTGGTGACGTCATCAGGGGGCGCCGCCCCCGACCGATGACGTCACCGGGCGCCGAAATTCCGCGATTTCAGATTTTTTTTTTGGCCGTGACGTCATCGGAGGGGGCGGGGCTTGGGGTGGGGGCGGGGCTTGGGGATGGGGGCGGGGCTTGGGCGGGAATTCTAGGGATTTTTGGGGGGATTTTGGGGAATTTTGGGGATTTTGGGGTTCCTGAGCCGCTCTGAGCCCCAGGGCTGAGATTTTGGGGGGATTTTGGGAATTTTGGGAATCTTGAGGCTCTCTGAGCCCCAGGGCCGGGATTTTGGGGGGATTTGGGGAATTTTGGGGGGATTTTGGGGGGATTTTGGGAATTTTGGGAATCTTGAGGCTCTCTGAGCCCCAGGGCCGGGATTTTGGGGGGGATTTTGGGAATTTTGGGGTTCCTGAGCCGCTCTGAGCCCCAGGGCCGGGATTTTTGGGTCGTTCCAGGCATTTTGGACGAGTTCCTGCAGGCCTACGGGAGCCTGATCCCCGTCAGCGCCGACGAGGTGGTGGAGAAGCTGGAGGACATTTTCCAGCAGGAGTTCAGCACCCCCCAGAGGTTCGGGAATTCCGGGAATTCCTGGGAATTCTGGGGAATTTTCCGAGGGGTTTTTGGGGGGATCCTTAGGGGAGTTTGGGGGATTTTTTTGGGATTTTTTGGGGATTTTTTTGGGGATTTTTTTGGGATTTTTTTGGGATTTTTTGGGGATTTTTTTGGGATTTTTTTGGGGATTTTTTTGGGATTTTTTGGGGATTTTTTTGGGATTTTTTTGGGGATTTTTTTGGGATTTTTTGGGGATTTTTTTTGGGATTTTTTGGGGATTTTTTGGGGATGTTTTGGGGGATTTTTTTGGCCGATTTTGGGGAGGAATTTGGGAAAGATTTTGGGGGATTTGGGGTGGATTTTTGGCGGGATTTTGGGGTGGATTTTTGGGAATTTTGGGGCAGATTTTGGGGAGGAGTTTGGGAGCAATTTGAGGATGATTTTGGAGAATTTTTTGGGCGGACTTTGAGGTGGATTTTCGGCAATTTTGGGGAGGATCTTTGGGCAATTTTGGGGCGGATTTGGGGGAACTTTTGGGGCAGATTTTTGGGGAGGTTTTTGGGGAGGATTTTTGGGGATTTTGGGGCAGATTTTGGGGAATTTTTGGGGCGGATTTTGGGAAGGATTTTTGAGAATTTTGGGGCAGACTTTGGGGAGGATTTTGGGAGCATTTTGGGGAATTTTTGAGAGGATTTTGGGGCAGATCTTGGGCGATTTTTGGGTGGATTTTGGGGAGAATTTTGGGGTGAATTTTGGTGGATTTTGGGGAGGATTTTGGGCCAGATTTTTGGGTGGATTTTGAGGCGGATTTCGGAACCGATTTTGGGGCGATTCCGGCCGGAATTGCGCCGGGATTTTTTCGGGTGTGGAGGAGAAATTTGGGAACTTTGGGAAAATTTGGAAATTCCGGAAACTCCAGGAATTTTGGGGTAATTTTGGGGTAATTTTGGGGTAATTTTGGTAATTCCACCAGGCGTGGCTCGGTGCAGCAGCTGCTGCAGTCCTACCAGCGCCTGCCGGGGAACGCGCTGCTCCGCGGCTTCCGCGTCAGCTACAAGCGCCACGTGCTCACCATGGACGACCTGCAGACCCTCTACGGCCCCAACTGGCTCAACGACCAGGTCCGGGCGGAATTCCGGAATCTCCGGAATTTTGGGAATTTTTCCGGAATTTTCCGGGCGTCCAGGAGGCTCTGGGGATTTTTTCTGGATTTTTTTTGGGGTTTTTGGGGCAGTTTTAGGGGTGTTTGTGGGGGTTTTCCTATCCCAACTGCCTCAACGACCAGGTCCGGGCGGAATTCCGGAATCTCCGGAATTTTGGGAATTTTTCCAGAATTTTCCGGGCGTCCGGGAGGCTCTGGGGATTTTTTCTGGATTTTTTTGGGGGTTTTTGGGGCAGTTTTGGGGTTCTTTGCAGACCCTCTACGGCCCCAACTGGCTCAACGACCAGGTCCGGGCAGAATTCAGGAATTTTGGGAATTTCTGGAATTTTCTGGGAATTTTCTGGAATTTTCTGGGCCTCCGGGAGGCTCTGAGGATTTTTTCTGGATTTTTTGGGGGGTTTTTGGGGCAGTTTTGGGGGTTTTTGTGGGGGTTTTCCTGCCCCAACTGGCTCAACGACCAGGTCCAGCCGGAATTCTGGAATTTTGGGAATTTCTGGAATTTTCTGGGAATTTTCCGGAATTTTCTGGGTCTCCGGGAGGCTCTGGGGATTTTTTCTGGATTTTTTTGGGGGGTTTTTGGGGCAGTTTTGGGGTTCTTTGGAGACCTTCTATGGCCCCAACTGGCTCAACGACCAGGTCCGGGCAGAATTCAGGAATTTTGGGAATTTCTGGAATTTTCTGGGAATTTTCTGGAATTTTCTGGGCCTCCGGGAGGCTCTGGGGATTTTTTCTGGATTTTTTGGGGGGTTTTTGGGGCAGTTTTGGGGGTTTTTGTGGGGGTTTTCCTGCCCCAACTGGCTCAAGGAACAGGTACGGCCGGAATTTGGGAATTTTGGGAATTTCTGGAATTTTCTGGGAATTTTCCGGAATTTTCTGGGCCTCCGGGAGGCTCTGGGGATTTTTTCTGGATTTTTTTCTGGATTTTTTTGGGGGGTTTTTGGGGGGAATTTGGGGGTTTTTGGGTCCCCCAGGTGATTTTTGGGTCGCAGGTGATGAACATGTACGGGGACCTGGTGATGGACGCCGTGCCCGACAAGGTGAGCGGGGAGGGGGCGTGGCCAGGTGTGTCCAGGTGTGTCCAGGTGTGTCCAGGTGTGTCCAGGTGTGCCCAGGTGTGTCCCAGGTGTGTCCAGGTGTGTCCAGGTGTGTCCCAAGTGTATCCAGGTGTGTCCCAGGTGTGTCCCAGGTGTGTCCACGTGTGTGTGTGTGTGTCCAGGTGTGTCCAGGTGTGTCCAGGTGTGCCCCAGGTGTGTCCAGGTGTGCTCCAGGTGTGTCCCAGGTGTGTCCCAGGTGTGTCCCAGGTGTGTGCAGGTGTGTCCCAGGTGTGTCCAGGTGTGTCCCAGGTGTGTCCCAGGTGTGTCCCAGGTGTGTGCAGGTGTGTCGCAGGTGTGTCCAGGTGTGTCCCAGGTGTGTCTGAGTGTGCCCAGGTGTGCCCAGGTGTGTCCAGGTGTGCCTAGGTGTGTCCCTGGTGTGTGCAGGTGTGTGCAGGTGTGTCCAGGTGTGTCCCAGGTGTGCCCAGGTGTGTCCAGGTGTGTCCAGGTGTGTCCCAGGTGTGTCCCAGGTGTGTCCAGGTGTGTCCAGGTGTGTCCAGGTGTGTCCCAGGTGTGTCCAGGTGTGTCCCAGGTGTGTCCCAGGTGTGCCCAGGTGTGTCCCAGGTGTGTCCCAGGTGTGTCCAGGTGTGTCCAGGTGTGCCCAGGTGTGTCCAGGTGTGTCTGGATCTGTCCAGGTGTGTCCCAGGTGTGTCCAGGTGTGTCCAGGTGTGCCCAGGTGTGTCCAGGTGTGTCTGGATCTGTCCAGGTGTGTCCCAGGTGTGTCCAGGTGTGTCCAGGTGTATCCAGGTGTGTCCAGGTGTGTCCAGGTGTGTCCCAGCTGTGTCCAGGTGTATCCAGGTGTATCCAGGTGTGTCCAGGTGTATCCAGGTGTGTCCCAGGTGTCCCCAGGTGTGTCCCAGGTGTGTCTCAGGTGTGTCCAGGTGTGTCCAAGTGTATCCAGGTGTGTCCCAGGTGTGTCCAGATGTGTCTGAATCTGTCCAGGTGTGTCCCAGGTGTCCCCATGTGTGTCCAGGTGTGTCTCAGGTGTGTCCCAGGTGTCCCCAGGTGTGTCCAGGTGTGTCCAGGTGTGTCCCAGGTGTCCCCAGGTGTGTCCAGGTGTGTCCAGGTGTGTCCCAGGTGTGTCTCAGGTGTGTCCCAGGTGTGTCCAGGTGTGTCCCAGGTGTGTCCAGGTGTGTCCCAGGTGTGTCCAGGTGTGCCCGAGGCGTGTCCAGGTGTGTCCCAGGTGTGTCTCAGGTGTGTCCGGGCGTGTCCCAGGTGTGCCCGAGGCGTGTCCAGGTGTGTCCAGGTGTGTCCAGGTGTCCCCAGGCGTGTCCAGGTGTGTCCCAAGTGTATCCAGGTGTGTCCAGGTGTGTCTCAGGTGTGTCCGGGCGTGTCCCAGGTTTTATGGGCGTGTCCCAGGTGAGCCCCTCCCCCTCCCCAGGTGCATTTCTTCAACTCCTTTTTCTACGACAAGCTCCGCACCCGCGGCTACGAGGGCGTGCAGCGCTGGACCAAGAACGTGAGGGGCGGGGCCAGGGAGGGGTTAATGAGGTGGGCGGGGCCAGGGAGGGGTTAATGAGGTGGGCGGGGCCAGGGAGGGGTTAATGAGGTGGGCGGGGCCTCGCTTTGGGGGCTCATTTCCAATTTGGGCTCATTCCGCTCAAATTAGGATAATTTTTAGTGGTTTTTTTTCCAGTGGTGGGCGTGGCCTCAGGAAGCCCCGCCTCTTTCCCATGGGTGTGGCTGTTTGAAGTGGGCGTGGCCTTTCCCAGCACCGCCCCTTTCTGCTCCCCGCCCGTTTTGCCCGATTTTGCCTCATTTTGCCCCATTTTCCCTCATTCCCAGCAGGATTTTTTCCCCCTGGGTGGGCGTGGCCTCCTGTGGGCGTGGCCTCCCATTACCCCCACCCCAAAATGGGCGTGGCCTCCCATTAACCCCTCATTTCCCTCCCTCCCCTTGGCTCTGCCCGATCCGGCCCCGATTCCCGCGGGGGTTTTTTTTGTGGGGGTGGGGTGGGCGTGTCCCAGGCGAGGGGGGCGTGTCCCAGGTGAGGCCCCGCCCCCCTGGGCAGGTGGACATTTTCGGGAAGGAGCTGCTGCTGATCCCCATCCACCTGGAAGTTCATTGGTCGCTGGTGGCCGTGGACGTGGCGCGCCGCACCATCACCTACTTCGACTCGCAGCGCACGCTCAACCGCCGCTGCCCCAAGGTGGGCGGGGCCGCCGCGGGGGGGCGGGGCCAGACCCCAAAAGTGGGCGGGGTTTGGTGTTTCCAAGTCAGAGTGGGCGGGGTTTGGGTTTGGCCACGCCCGTGGTTTATTCGTGGTTAGGAATGGGTTGGATTGCATGAAAGGGTTAAATGGGGGCGTGGCCAGACCCAAAAAGGGGGCGTGGTTTGAGTTTGGCCACACCCATGGTTTATTGGTGGTTCAGGATGGGTTTGGTGAAGGGAAAGGGTTAAATGGGGGCGTGGCCAGACCCAAAAGTGGGCGTGGTTTGGTGTTTCAAAGCCAGAGTGGGTGGGGTTTGGGTTTGGCCACGCCCGTGGTTTATTGGTGGTTAGGAATGGGTTTGATGGCATGAAAGGGTTAAATGGGGGCGTGGCCAGACCCAGAAGTGGGCGTGGTTTGAGTTTGGCCACGCCTGTGGTTTATTGGTGGTTCAGGATGGGTTTGGTGAAGGGAAAGGGTTAAATGGGGGCGTGGCCAGACCCAAAAGTGGGCGTGGTCTGGTGTTTTGAAGTTAAAAAGGGGCGGGGTTTGGGTTTGGCCACGCCCGTGGTTTATTTGTGGTTAGGAATGGGTTTGATGGCATGAAAGGGTTAAATGGGGGCGTGGCCAGACCCCCAAAAAAACCGGGCGGGGTTTGGTGTTTCAAAGTCTGAGTGGGCGGGGTTTGGGTTTGGCCACGCCCATGGTTTATTGGTGGTTCAGGATGGGTTTGGTGAAGGGAAAGGGTTAAATGAGGGCGTGGCCAGACCCAAAAGTGGGCGTGGTTTGGTGCTTTGAAGTCAGAAAGGGGCGTGGTTTGGGTTTGGCCACGCCCATGGTTTATTGGTGGTTCAGGATGGGTTTGGTGAAGGGAAAGGGTTAAATGAGGGCGTGGCCAGACCCAAAAGTGGGCGTGGTTTGGTGCTTTGAAGTCAGAAAGGGGCGGGGTTTGGGTTTGGCCACGCCCGTGGTTTATTCGTGGTTCAGGATGGGTTTGGTGAAAGGAAAGGGTTAAATGGGGGCGTGGCCAGACAAGAAGGGGGCGTGGCCAGGCATTTAAATGAGCTCAGATTGACCGAAATCCATGAAAATTTGCATACAAAGAACACTTTAATTGCGGCGTGGGAAGGGTTAAATGGGAAAGGGCGTGGCCCCAAATGGGGGCGTGGCCTTTGAATCTGAGGGGCGTGGCCTAAGGGCTGGGTGGGGCCGTGACCATATTTGGCATTGTGGGCGTGGCCTAAGGGCTGGGTGGGGGGCATGACCATATTTGGCATTGTGGGCGTGGCTTTGGGCCATGACCATATTTGGCATTGTGGGCGGGGCTTTTGGGCCATGACCATATTTGGCATTGTGGGCGGGGCTTTTGGGCCATGACCATATTTGGCATTGTGGGCGTGGCTTTTGGGGCCATGACCATATTTGGCATTGTGGGCGGGGCTTTTGGGCCATGACCATATTTGGCATTGTGGGCGTGGCTTTGAGCCATGACCATATTTGGCATTGTGGGCGTGGCTTTTGGGCCATGACCATATTTGGCATTGTGGGCGTGGCTTTGGGGCATGACCATATTTGGCATTGTGGGCGTGGCTTTTGGGTTGTGACCATATTTGGCATTGTGGGCGTGGCCTAAGGGCTGGGTGGGGCCATGACCATATTTGGCATTGTGGGCGGGGCTTTGGGGCCATGACCATATTTGGCATTGTGGGCGTGGCTTTTTGAGCCGTGACCATATTTGGCATTGTGGGCGGGGTTTTTTGGGCCATGACCATATTTGGCATTGTGGGCGGGGCTTTGGGGCCATGACCATATTTGGCATTGTGGGCGGGGTTTTTTGGGCCATGACCATATTTGGCATTGTGGGCGTGGCTTTTGGGCCATGACCATATTTGGCATTGTGGGCGGGGTTTTTTGGGCCATTACCATATTTGGCATTGTGGGCGTGGCTTTCGGGCCGTGACCATATTTGGCATTGTGGGCGGGGCTTTTGGACCATGACCATATTTGGCATTGTGGGCGTGGCTTTTGGGCCATGACCATATTTGGCATTGTGGGCGTGGCTTTTGGGGCCATGACCATATTTGGCATTGTGGGCGGGGCTTTTTGAGCCATGACCATATTTGGCATTGTGGGCGTGGCTTTTTGAGCCGTGACCATATTTGGCATTGTGGGCGGGGTTTTTTGGGCCATGACCATATTTGGCATTGTGGGCATGGCCTAAGGGCTGGGTGGGGCCATGACCATATTTGGCATTGTGGGTGGGGCTTTTCATGGGTGGAGCTCGGAGGAGGAGCCCGGGGTGGGTGCGGGGGATTGGCCACGCCCAGTTTGGCCCCGCCCCTCGCTGACCACGCCCCCTTTGGCCCCGCCCCCAGCACATCTGCCGCTACCTCCAGGCCGAGGCGGACAAGAAGGAGCGGCCGGATTTCCGCGAGGGCTGGAGGGGAGCCTTCAAAATGGTGATTGGGGAGCCCCAAAAACGGCCCAAATCCACCCAAAATCCACCCCAAATCCGCCCAAAATCATCCCAAGATCATCCCAAAATCCTGCCCGAAATCCCACCCAAAATCCCCCCAAAATCATTCCAAAATCCACCCAAAATTCACGCAAAATCATCCCAAAATCTGCCCAAAATCATCCCAAAATTCACCCAAAATCCACCCAAAATCCACCCAAAATCCTGCCCAAAATCCTGCCCGAAATCCCACCCAAAATCCACCCAAAATCCACCCAAAATCCACCCAAAATTCACGCAAAATCATCCCAAAATCTGCCCAAAATCCACCTGAAATCCCACCCAAAATTCACCCAAAATCATTCCAAAATCCACCCAAAATCCACCCAAAATTCACGCAAAATCATCCCTAAGTCTACCCAAAATCCCGCCCAAAATCCCACCCAAAATCATCCCAAAATCATCCCAAAATCATCCCAAAATCATCCCAAAATCCCGCCCAAAATCCCGCCCGAAATCCACCCCAAACCCAAAATCCCCCCAAAATCCACCCAAAATCCCACCCAAAATCTGCCCAAAATCATCCCAAAATCATCCCAAAATCCACCCAAAATCTCTCCCAAAATACCCCAAAATATCCCAAAAAATACCTGAAAATATTGCAAAAAATACCCAAAATTATCCCCCCCCAAAATACCCCAAAAATATCCCCAAATTAACCCAAAAATATCCCAAAATTTGGCTCTGGGAACCGCCAAAATTCCCCATAATTTTAATTATAAATATTAATAAATCCCTGTATTGATAATGCCTAAAAATCCTCACGAAAATCCACCCTGAGAGGCTCCAAAACCACCCAAAATTACCCCAAAAAAATCCCTAAAAATCCCCCAAAAAACACCCAGAATTACCCCAAAAAAATCCACCCTGAGAGGCTCCAAAACCACCCAAAATTACCCCAAAAAAATCCCTAAAAATCCCCCAAAAAACACCCAAAATTACCCCAAAAAAATCCACCCTGAGAGGCTCCAAAACCACCCAAAATTACCCCAAAAAATCCCTAAAAATCACCCCAAAAAACACCCAAAATTCCCCAAAAAATCCCTAAAATATCCCCCAAAAAACACCCAAAATTCCCCAAAAAAATCCACCCTGAGAGGCTCCAAAACCACCCAAAATTACCCCAAAAAAATCCCTAAAAATCCCCCAAAAAACACCCAAAATTCCCCAAAAAATCCGTCCTCGGAGGCCCCAAAACCACCCAAAATTACCCCAAAAAAATCCCTAAAAATCCCCCAAAAAACACCCAAAATTCCCAAAAAATCCCTAAAATATCCCCCAAAAACCACCCAAAATTACCCCAAAAATCCACTCTGAGAGGCTCCAAAAAACACCCAAAATTACCCCAAAAAAATCCCTAAAAATCCCCCAGAAAACACCCAAAATTCCCCAAAAGATCCGTCCTGGGAGGCTCCAAAAAACACCCAAAATTACCCCAAAAAAATCCCTAAAAATCACCCCAAAACCACCCAAAATTACCCCAAAAAAATCCCTAAAAATCCCCCAAAAAACACCCAAAATTACCCCAAAAAAATCCCAAAAAATCCCCCAAAAACCACCCAAAATTACCCCAAAAATCCACTCTGAGAGGCTCCAAAAAACACCCAAAATTACCCCAAAAAAATCCCTAAAAATCCCCCAAAAAACACCCAAAATTCCCCCAAAAATCCACCCTGAGAGGCTCCAAAAAACACCCAAAATTCCCCAAAAAAATCCCTAAAAATCCCCCCAAAACCACCCAAAATTCCCCCAAAAATCCACTCTGAGAGGCTCCAAAAACCACCCAAAATTACCCCAAAAAAATCCCTAAAAATCCCCCAAAAAACACCCAAAATTACCCCAAAAATCCCTAAAAATCACCCCAAAACCACCCAAAATTCCCCCAAAAAAATCCACCCTGAGAGGCTCCAAAAAACACCCAAAATTACCCCAAAAATCCCCCCAAAACGGCCAAATTTGTTTTTTTTTCCCCAGAACGTCGCCCGGCAGAACAACGACAGCGACTGCGGCGCCTTCGTGCTGCAGGTGAGGGGGATTTGGGGCAATTTCGGGGGATTTTGGGAAATTTGGGAGATTTGGGAGAATTTTGGGGATTTTTGGGGAATTTTTTTGGGATTTTTCAGGGGTTTTTTTGGGGAGATTTTCAGATTTTTTGGGGATTCTGGGGGATTTTTTATTGTTTTTATTCTGGGGGATTTTGGGGTTTTTTTGGGGTTTTTTGGGGTTTTTTTGGGGGGGTTTTCAGGGTCTTTTTTTGAGATTTTTTTGGGTGGATTTTGGGATTTTTTGGGTGTTTTTTTGGGTCTTTTTTGGGTGGATTTTGGGGATTTTTTGGGTGGATTTTGGGCATTTTTTTGGGTGGATTTTGGGGATTTTTTTGGGTCTTTTTTGGGTCTTTTTTGGGTGGATTTTGGGGATTTTTTGGGTGGATTTTGGGTGATTTTTTTTTGGTGGATTTTGGGTGATTTTTTTGGGTGGATTTTGGGGATTTTTTGGGTGGATTTTGGGGGTTTTTTTGGGGTGTTTTTTTGGGTCTTTTTGGGTGGTTTTGGGTGGATTTTGGGGATTTTTTTGGGTGGATTTTGGGCACTTTTTGGGGTGGATTTTGGGTGTTTTTTTTGGGTGGGTTTCGGGGACTTTTTGGGTGTTTTTTTGGGATTCTTTTTGGGTGGATTTTGGGTGATTTTAAGGGGATTTTGGTGAATTTTGTGGGCAGGATTTCATTTAAATTTTAAGATAATTTTTAACAATTTTTTGGGTGTGAAACTGGGATATTTCCAGTGAGATTTGTCTTGAATTCCCCCCTCAAAAATCCGAATTTTTCCACCTTCCCAAGCGGAAAATCCGCTAAAAATTCAATTTTTTCTGCTTTTTTTCCCCCCCAATTTTTATTTTCCCTTCCCCAAACCCCCCAAATTTTAATTTTAATTATTTTTCCTCATCCTAAATGATTTTTTTTTTGCGGGATTTTGGTTCCAGTACTGCAAATTCCTGGCTCTGGGGCGGCCCTTCAGCTTCACGCAGCAGGACATGCCCCACCTGCGCCGCCTGATGTACAAGGAGCTCTGCCACTGCCAGCTCGCCCTCTGAGAAACCCCAAAAACCCGGGAATTCACCCCAAAAAAATCCCCAAAAAATCCCGGGGGAAAAAAAATCCCCGAAAATCCCCAAAAAAAACCCGGAAAAATCCGAGCAGGAACGGCCAAAATTGGGGAAATTTGGGGAATTTTTTTTGGGGGGAATTTTGGGGAATTTTGGGGATTTTGGGAAATTTTGGGAAGGTCCCAAAATTTCGGGAGCTCCTGGAATTCCTGGAATTCCGAGGAAAAAACCCCAAAATTCAGCAAAAATTGAGCAAAAATTGAGCAAAAATTGAGCAAAAATGGGAATTTTTTTGGGGGGGGGGAGGGGTGAGTGAGGATCCCCCAAAATTTTAAATTTTAAATCCCCCAAAATCCCGGAAAAATTCCCAAAATCCCGAAAAAATTCCCAAAATTCCCCAAATTCCCAAATTCCTCCTCCCGTCTCCAAAAATGCTGAAAAATGAATTTCCCCGAATTTCCCCGAATTTCCCCCAAATTTCAGTTCTGGAGGGGGGTGGGGGAGGGGATTTTTTTGGGGGGGGGGGGAGGGGGTGGATTTTGGGGTGGGGGAGGGGCTCCCAAATTTCCCCTCCCCCTCCCCCCCCCCCCCCCCCCCCCCCTTCCCCCCGTTTTTAACCCGAGGGAGGGAAAAGGAAAAATAAAAATAAAAATAAAAATAATAAAAATATTGGGAATAAAGAGAGCGGAAAGGGTGAAAAATCGGGAATTTGGGGAATTCTTGGGAAGGGAATTTGGGGGTGGGGGAGGGGCATTTTGGGGGGGGTTTTGGGGGGATTTGGGGGGGTTTTGGGGGGGTTTTGGGAGAATTTTGGGGGGATTTTGGGAGATTTGTGGAAATTTTGGGGAATTTGGGGTCGTTTTCGGGGGTTTTGGGGGGATTTGGGGCGGTTTCGGGGGGATTTTGGGGGAATTTTGGGGGATTTTGGGGGGATTTTGGGGGATTTTGGGGGTTCCACCCTCGCCGGAGGGAGGGGGAGTGGCGGCTCCCCCTCCCCCACCCCGCGCCATTCCGGGGCGCGGCCCCTTTAAGAGCCCCTCCCCCGTTTTTTTCTCTGTGGGGGGGTCCCGATCCTCTCCCCTCCCCCCCCCCCGGTTCATTCCGGGGTCCCCCCGGTGGGGGAGGGGCGGCCGAACCCCCCTCCCCTCCCCCCACGTGGTTCGCTCCGGCCCCGCCCCTTCCGCGCTTGGCCCCGCCCCCTTTTCCCTTGTGTGAATGAGCGCGGCGCGGGGGGGCGTGGCTTCACCGGCACCAGCCAATCAGCGCAGAGAGAGGGCGCGGCTTCGCGGCATTGACCAATCAGAGCGCGCGGGGGGCGTGGCC
Organism: Poecile montanus; assembly: GCA_038429875.1. NCBI lineage: Eukaryota > Metazoa > Chordata > Aves > Passeriformes > Paridae > Poecile > Poecile montanus. Next base: position 547,393 of record CM076534.1, read on the forward strand.
GCGGGCGGAGCGGACCAATGGCGGCGCGGGGGGGGCGCGGCCCGGGCGCTTCTTAAGGCGGCGGCGGGCGGGGGGGGGCCCTGAGCGGAGCCCGGAGATGTCGGCGAGTCACGACAGTCGGTGCGATAGCGGCGGGGGGAGGGGCGCCGGGGCCTCACCGGGGCACGGGGACCCCGCGGGGGGTGAGGGGGGGGGGGCGGCGGGGCCGCGATCTCCCGTTCCCGCCGCCATTTCCTGAGGGGAAACCCGGCGGGGTTTTCCCTTTTCCCGCTCGGTTCCGCTCCCCGCCGCTCCCCCGCCGCTCCCGCCGCCGTTTCCCGCAGGTTTTTTTTCACGGTTTTCCCCCGGTTTTTTCCCGGTTTTTTTTCCTCACTCGCGGTTCCCCTCCCCCCCCCCCCCCCCCCCGGCCCCCGCCCACGTGGTCGGCGCCGCGCGCGCGCCTCCATTGTCCCGGCGTGCGCGCTGACGTCACGCGCGGCGCGAGCGCCGATTGGCCCAGGCCGGAGGGGGGGGGGGGGGGGGAAGATGAATGAACCGGAAGTGGGCGGGGCCTCGCCCGGAGCCGCTTCCGGCGGCGCCGCGTGGTCGGAGGGGGAGGGGCCGGAGCCGCTTCCGGTCACGTGGGGAGGAGGGGGAGGGGAAATGAATAAATTAAAAAAAAACCCGCGGGAAATGCCCGGCCGCGGTGACGTCACGGCGCGGCCGCGATGACGTCATGACGGCGCCTCTTCTCGCCCCCCCCCTTCCCCATCGGCAGATCTCGCGAGAGCGGCCCGGAGGGGATGGAGCCAGACGGGGTCATCGAGGTCAGGAACTGGGAGGGGTTTGAGCCTTACTGGGACGGACTGGGATGGACTGGGAGGGGTTTGAGCCTTACTGGGAGGGACTGGGAGTGACTGGGAGGGGTTTGAGCCTTACTGGGAGGGACTGGGAGTGACTGGGAGGGGTTTGAGCCTTACTGGGAGGAACTGGGATGGACTGGGAGGGGTTCAGGTCATACTGGGAGGAACTGGGAGGGGTTTGGGCCTTACTGGGAGGAACTGGGATGGACTGGGATGGACTGGGAGGGGTTTGGGCCTTACTGGGAGGAACTGGGAGTGACTGGGAGGGGTTCAGGCCTTACTGGGAGGAACTGGGAGGGGTTTGGGCCTTACTGGGAGGGACTGGGAGGGACTGGGATGGACTGGGAGGGGTTCAGGTCTTACTGGGATGGACTGGGAGGGGTTTGAGCCTTACTGGGAGTGACTGGGATGGACTGGGAGGGGTTTAGGTCATACTGGGAGGAACTGGGAGGGGTTTCGGACGGGCTGGGATGGGTTGGAGTTAAACTGGGAGGGACTGGGATGGGTCAGGGTTGAACTGGGAGGGGCCTGAACCAAACTGGGATGGACTGGGAGGGGTTGGAGCCAAACTGGGATGGACTGGGAGGGGTTGGAGCCAAACTGGGATGGACTGGGAAGGGTTGGAGCCAAACTGGGATGGACTGGGAAGGGTTGGAGCCAAACTGGGATGGACTGGGAGGGGTCTGAACCAAACTGGGATGGACTGGGAAGGGTTGGAGCCAAACTGGGATGGACTGGGTTGAGGCTCTGTCCTTCCTGGGGCTGGTCTGTACCGGTCTGTACTGGTTTGTACTGGTCTGTACCGGTCTGTACCGGTCTGTACCGGTCTGTACCGGTCTGTACCGGTCTGTACTGGTCTGTACCGGTCTGTACTGGTCTGTACTGGTCTGTGGGGGTTTGTACTGGTCCGTACTGGTCTGTACTGGTCCGTACTGGTCTGTGGGGGTTTGTACCGGTCTGTGGGGGTCTGTACTGGTCCTTACTGGTCCGTACTGGTCCGTACTGGTGCAGAGTAACTGGCACGAGGTCGTGGACAGCTTTGATGAGATGAACCTGTCGGAGGCGCTGCTGCGCGGGATCTACGCCTACGGCTTCGAGAAACCCTCGGCCATCCAGCAGAGAGCGATTTTACCATGTATTAAAGGTGAGAACACCTGTACCAGTTCAAACCAGTACAGCCCAGTACAGCCCGGTACAGCCCCAGTGCCCCCAGTACAGCCCCAGTGCTCCCAGTACAGCCCCAGTGCTCCCAGTCCAGGCACGGCTTCGAGAAACCCTCGGCCATCCAGCAGAGAGCGATTTTACCCTGTATCAAAGGTAAAATCACCTGTCCCAGTATAAACCAGTATAAACCAGTTCATCCCAGTACAGCCCAGTACAGCCTACGGCTTCGAGAAACCCTCGGCCATCCAGCAGAGAGCGATCCTGCCCTGTATTAAAGGTGAGAACACCTGTACCAGTCCATCCCAGTATAAACCAGTACAGCCCCAGTGCTCCCAGTACAGCCCCAGTGCCCCCAGTACAGCCTACGGCTTCGAGAAACCCTCGGCCATCCAGCAGAGAGCGATTTTACCATGTATTAAAGGTAAAAATACCTGTACCAGTCCATCCCAGTATAAACCAGTACAGCCCAGTACAGCCCCAGTGCTCCCAGTACAGCCTACGGCTTCGAGAAACCCTCGGCCATCCAGCAGAGAGCGATTCTACCTTGTATTAAAGGTAAAAATACCTGTACCAGTATAAACCAGTATAAACCAGTACAGCCCAGTACAGCCCGGTACTGCCCCAGTGCTCCCAGTCCATCCCAGTCCAGCCTACGGCTTCGAGAAACCCTCGGCCATCCAGCAGAGAGCGATTCTACCTTGTATTAAAGGTGAGAACACCTGTACCAGTATAAACCAGTTCATCCCAGTACAGCCCAGTACAGCCTACGGCTTCGAGAAACCCTCGGCCATCCAGCAGAGAGCGATATTGCCCTGTATTAAAGGTAAAATCACCTGTCCCAGTATGAACCAGTATAAACCAGTTCATCCCAGTACAGCCTACGGCTTCGAGAAACCCTCGGCCATCCAGCAGAGAGCCATTCTACCTTGTATTAAAGGTAAAAACACCTGTCCCAGTATAAACCAGTCCATCCCAGTACAGCCCGGTACAGCCCCAGTGCCCCCAGTCCAGCCTACGGCTTCGAGAAACCCTCGGCCATCCAGCAGAGAGCGATATTGCCCTGTATTAAAGGTAAAATCACCTGTCCCAGTATGAACCAGTATAAACCAGTTCATCCCAGTACAGCCTACGGCTTCGAGAAACCCTCGGCCATCCAGCAGAGAGCGATCCTGCCCTGTATTAAAGGTGAGAACACCTGTACCAGTATAAACCAGTTCATCCCAGTACAGCCCAGTACAGCCTACGGCTTCGAGAAACCCTCGGCCATCCAGCAGAGAGCGATTCTACCTTGTATTAAAGGTAAAAACACCTGTACCAGTATAAACCAGTTCATCCCAGTACAGCCCAGTTCATCCCAGTACAGCCCGGTACAGCCCCAGTGCCCCCAGTACAGGCACGGCTTCGAGAAACCCTCGGCCATCCAGCAGAGAGCGATCCTGCCCTGTATCAAAGGTAAAAACACCTGTACCAGTATAAACCAGTTCATCCCAGTACAGCCCAGTACAGCCTACGGCTTCGAGAAACCCTCGGCCATCCAGCAGAGAGCGATTCTGCCCTGTATTAAAGGTGAGAACACCTGTCCCAGTATGAACCAGTATAAACCAGTACAGCCCGGTACTGCCCCAGTGCTCCCAGTACAGCCCCAGTGCCCCCAGTCCAGCCTACGGCTTCGAGAAACCCTCGGCCATCCAGCAGAGAGCGATTTTACCCTGTATTAAAGGTAAAAACACACCTGGACAGGTGATCCCAGTGCTCCCAGTTCATCCCAGTACAGCCCAGTACAGCCCGGTACTGCCCCAGTGCCCCCAGTACAGCCCCAGTGCCCCCAGTACAGCCCCAGTGCTCCCAGTCCAGGCACGGCTTCGAGAAACCCTCGGCCATCCAGCAGAGAGCGATTTTACCGTGTATTAAAGGTAAAAATACCTGTACCAGTATAAACCAGTATAAACCAGTACAGCCCGGTACAGCCCAGTACAGCCCCAGTGCTCCCAGTACAGCCCCAGTGCCCCCAGTACAGCCTACGGCTTTGAGAAACCCTCGGCCATCCAGCAGAGAGCGATATTGCCCTGTATTAAAGGTAAAAACACCTGTACCAGTATAAACCAGTTCATCCCAGTCCATCCCAGTCCAGCCTACGGCTTGGAGAAACCCTCGGCCATCCAGCAGAGAGCGATCCTGCCCTGTATTAAAGGTGAGAACACACCTGGACACACCTGGGACACACCTGGATGGACACACACACACCTGAAGTGACACACACACACACCTGTAACACACCTGGACACACCTGTCTGTCCCCAGGTTATGACGTCATCGCGCAGGCGCAGTCGGGCACAGGTAAAACCGCCTCTGACACACCTGTACCTGACACACCTGTAACACACCTGGATGGACACACACACACACCTGAAGGGACACACACACACCTGTTCACACCTGTTCTCACCTGTTCAGGTTATGACGTCATCGCGCAGGCGCAGTCGGGCACAGGTAAAACCTGTGATACACCTGTTCTCACCTGTACACACCTGTTCTGTCCCCAGGTTATGACGTCATCGCGCAGGCGCAGTCGGGCACAGGTAAAACCTGTGATACACCTGTACCTGACACACCTGTTCACACCTGTAACACACCTGGATGGACACACACACACACCTGAAGGGACACACACACACCTGTACCTGACACACCTGTAACACACCTGTACACACCTGTTCTCTTTCAGGCTATGACGTCATCGCACAGGCGCAGTCGGGCACAGGTAAAACCTGTGATACACCTGTAACACACCTGTAACACACCTGTTGTGTCTCACCTGTGCAGGTTATGACGTCATCGCGCAGGCGCAGTCGGGCACAGGTAAAACCTGTGACACACCTGTTCTCACCTGTACACACCTGTTCTCTTTCAGGCTATGACGTCATCGCGCAGGCGCAGTCCGGCACAGGTAAAACCTGTGACACACCTGTACCTGACACACCTGTAACACACGTGTTCACACCTGTCTGTCCCCAGGTTATGACGTCATCGCGCAGGCGCAGTCGGGCACAGGTAAAACCACCTGTGACACACCTGTAACACACCTGGATGGACACACCTGGACACACACACACCTGAAGGGACACACACACACCTGTAACACACCTGTAACACACCTGTACACACCTGTTCACACCTGTTCTCACCTGTCCCCAGGTTATGACGTCATCGCGCAGGCGCAGTCGGGCACAGGTAAAACCGCCTGTGACACACCTGTACACACCTGTAACACACCTGTTCTCTTTCAGGCTATGACGTCATCGCGCAGGCGCAGTCGGGCACAGGTAAAACCTGTAACTCACACACACACACACAGTCTCACCTGTACACACCTGTCTGTCCCCAGGTTATGACGTCATCGCGCAGGCGCAGTCCGGCACAGGTAAAACCTGTGACACACCTGTAACACACCTGTAACACACCTGTTGTGTCTCACCTGTCTCTAGGCTATGACGTCATCGCGCAGGCGCAGTCGGGCACAGGTAAAACCGCCACCTTCGCCATCTCCATCCTGCAGCAGGTGGAGCTGGAGCTCAAGGCCACCCAGGCGCTGGTGCTGGCCCCCACCCGCGAGCTCGCCCAGCAGGTACCAGTACAAACCAGTACAAACCAGTTTGGACCAGTACAAACCGGTTTAAACCAGTACAAACCAGTTCAAACCAGTTTAAACCAGTTGGGACCGGTGGGGGGTGCGGGGACGGGTGGGGGTGGCGCCCCCTTGTGGCTGCTGGAGGGGGGGGGTGGCACCGGTGCGGGACCAGTTTGGACCAGTTCAAACCAGTACAAACCAGTTTGGAGCAGTATAAATTAGTTTGGGTCAGTTCAAACCAGTTTGGACCAGTACAGATGGGTTTGGACCAGTATAAACCAGTTCAAAGCAGTTTGGACCAGTATAAACCAGTTCGGACCAGTAGAGACGGGTTTGGACCAATATAAACTGGACCAGTATAAACCAGTTTGGACCAGTATAAACCAGTCCAAACCAGTATAACCCAGTAAAAAGCAGTCCAAACCAGTCCATCCCAGTCCAAACCAGTATAACCCAGTAAAAACCAGTCCAAACCGGTCCATCCCAGTCCAAACCAGTATAACCCAGTAAAAACCAGTCCAAACCGGTCCATCCCAGTCCAAACCAGTATAACCCAGTAAAAACCAGTCCAAATCGATCCCAACCAGTCCGAACCAGTATAACCCGCTCTGAACCAGTATAACCCAGTCCAAACCGGTCCATCCCAGTTCAAACCAGTATGACCCAGTTAAAACCAGTATAACCCAGTAAAAACTGGTCCAAATTGATCCAAACCAGTATAACCCAGTAAAAACCAGTCCGAATCCATCCGGACCAGTATAAACCAGTAAAAACCAGTCAGAACAGGTCCAAACCAGTCCAAACCAGTATAACCCAGTAAAAAACAGTCCGAATCGATCCGGACCAGTAGAAACCAGTAGAAACAGGTTCAAACCAGTGCAAACCGGTCCAAACCAGTATAACCCAGTAAAAACAGGTCCAAACCGGTTCAAACCAGTCCAAACCAGTATAACCCAGTAAAAACAGGTCCAAACCGGTTCAAACCAGTCCAAACCAGTATAACCCAGTAAAAACAGGTCCAAACCGGTTCAAACCAGTCCAAACCAGTATATCCCAGTGCAAATTGCTCCGAACCGGTCCGTACCGCTCTAACCCAGTCCAAACCAGTAAAAACCAGTCCGAATCGATCCGGACCAGTATAAACCAGTCCAAACTGGTCCAAACTGGTCCAAACCGGTCCAAACCAGTCCATCCCAGTCCATCCCAGTATATCCCAGTATATCCCAGTATCCCCCGGCCGCCTGGGCAGGGCGGGGCCCCCCTGGCCCCGGTCCCGAATCCGGCGGGGGCAGAGCAGCAGCTCCCAGTTCATCCCAGTCCGGCCCAGTGGCCAAACTGGTTCATACCTGGGGCACACCTGGGCGTGCCGTGACGTCAGCGGTGACGTCATCGGTGACGTCACGGAGCCAACGGGGGGAAAAATTGAATTTTTGGGGGGAATTTGGGGGATTTTGGGATTTTTTTGGGGGATTTTTGAGGGAATTTAATGGGAATTTTTGGGGGGAATTTGGGGAATTTTTGGGGGAATTTTTGGGAATTTTAGGGTTTTTTTAGGGGATTTTTGGGGATTTTTGAGGGAATTTAATGGGAATTTTTATGGGAATTTTTGGGATTTTTTAGGGAATTTTTATGGGAATTTTTTGGGATTTTTTAGGGAATTTTTGGGGATTTTTTAAGGGAATTTTTGAAATTTTTCGGAAATTTTTTTTCAGGATTTTTTTAGGGAGCTTTTGAAATTATTTTTGGAAATTTTTTGGGGGATTTTTGAGGGATTTTTTTGGGGATTTTTGTGGGAATTTGGGGGTATTTTTTAAGGGAATTTTTGGGGATTTTTTTAGGGAATTAATGGGAATTTTTTATGGGATTTTTGAGGGAATTAATGGGAGTTTTTGTGGGAATTTTTTGGGATTTTTTAGGGAATTTTGGGAGGGATTTTTTAAGGGAAGTTTTTGGAATTTTTAGGGAATTTTTGGGGAACTTTTAAGGGAATTTTTGGGGAATTTTTAGAAGAACTTTTGGGATTTTTTAGGGAGTTTTTGAAGGAATTTTTTTCGATTTTTTTTGTGGGATTTTTTTGCAATTTTTTAGGGAATTTTTAAGGGATTTTTTTTGGGGATTCTTTGGGGTTTTTAACGGGATTTTGAGGTTTTTTATGAAATTTTGGGCTTTTATAACGGGAAAAGCGCGGGGATTTGGGGTTTTCAATGGGATTTTGGGGTTTTCAATGGGATTTTGGGGTTTTTAATGGGATTTTGGGGTTTTCAATAGGATTTTAAAGTTTTCAATGAGATTTTGAGGTATTTTAATGGGATTTTGGGGTTTTCAATAGGATTTTGAGGTTTTTAATGGGATTTTGAGGTTTTTAACAGGATTTCAGGATTTTTAATGGGATTTTTGATTTTTTAACTGGAAAAGCGCGGAGATTTTGAGGTTTTCAATGGGATTTCCAGGTTTTTAATGGGATTTTGAGGTTTTTTAACGAGATTTCGGGGTTTTTTATGAGATTTTGGGCTTTTTTAACGGGATGACCGCGGGGATTTGGGGTTTTCAATGGGATTTCCAGGTTTTTAATGGGATTTTGAGGTTTTTAATGGGATTTTGATTTTTTTTAATGGGATTTCGGGGTTTTTTATGAAATTTTGGGCTTTTTTAACGGGATCACCGCGGGGATTTTGGGGTTTTCAATGGGATTTTGGGGGTTTTAATGGGATTTTGAGGTTTTTAATGGGATTTTCAGGTTTTTAACAGGATTTCGGGGTTTTTTAACGGGATTTCGGATTTTTTAACGGGATGACTGCGGGGATTTGGGGTTTTTTCCCCTCCGTGACGTCACTGGTGACGTCACCGCTGACGTCACAGATCCAGAAGGTGGTGATGGCGCTCGGGGACTACATGGGGGCCTCGTGCCACGCCTGCATCGGCGGCACCAACGTCCGCGCCGAGGTGCAGAAACTGCAGCTGGAGGCGCCGCACGTGGTGGTGGGGACGCCGGGACGCGTCTTCGACATGCTCAACCGACGGTATCTCTGTGAGTGGAGCCAAAAATCCACAATTTCACCCCAAAAATGGGATCAGCGACCCCAAAAACCCCAAAAAACACACCCAGAACACCCAAAAATGGCAAAATTCCGGGTTAAAATGGGTTAAAAATGGATTTAAAATGAAATTAATCGGCCCGAGATTGGCTCAACCGCCGATATCTCTGTGAGTGCACCCAAAAATCCACAATTTCACCCCAAAAACGGGATCTGGAGCCTTAAAAACCCCAAAAAACGGCTTTATTGTGATCAAAAATGGCAAAAATCCGGGTTAAAATGGGTTAAAAATGGGTTAAAAATGAGATTAAAATGGGATTGATTGGCTCAACTGCCGCTATCTCTGTGAGTGAACCCGAAAATCCACAAATTCACCCCAAAAACGGGATCGGCGACCCCGAAAACCCCAAAAAACACACCCAGAACACCCAAAAATGGCAAAAATCCGGGTTAAAATGGGTTAAAAATGGGTTAGAAATGAGATATAACAGCCCAAGATTGGCTCAACCGCCGATATCTCTGTGAGTGAACCCAAAATCGCAGGAATTCACCCCAAAAATGGGATCAGCGACCCCAAAAACCCCAAAAAACACCCCCAGAATACCCAAAAATGGCAAAAATCCGGGTTAAAATGGGTTAAAAATGGGTTAGAAATGAGATATAACAGCCCAAGATTGGCTCAACCGCCGATATCTCTGTGAGTGAACCCAAAAATCCACAATTTCACCCCAAAAATGGGATCAGCGACCCCAAAAACCCCAAAAAATGGCTTTATTGTGACCAAAAATGGCAAAATTCCGGGTTGAAATGGGTTAAAATGGGTTAAAAATGGATTTAAAATGAAATTAATCAGTCCAAGATTGGCTCAACCGCCGCTATCTCTGTGAGTGGAGCCGAAATCGCGGAAATTCACCCCAAAAATGGGATCAGCGACCCCGAAAACCCCAAAAAATGGCTTTATTGTGATCAAAAATGGTGAAATTCCGGGTTAAAATGGGTTAAAAATGAGATTAAAATGAGATATAACAGCCCAAGATTGGCTCAACCGCCGGTACCTCTGTGAGTGGAGCCAAAATCGCAGGAATTCACCCCAAAAACGGGATCAGCGACCCCGAAAACCCCAAAAAACACACCCAGAATACCCGAAAATGGCAAAAATCCGGGTTAAAACGGGTTAAAAATGGGTTAAAATGGGTTAGAAATGAGATTAATCAGCCCAAGATTGGCTCAACCGCCGGTATCTCTGTGAGTGGAGCCAAAAATCCACAAATTCACCCCAAAAACGGGATCGGCCACCCCGAAAACCCCAAAAAACGGCTTTATTGTGATCAAAAATGGTGAAAATCCGGGTTAAAATGGATTAAAAATGGGTTAAAAATGAGATATAACAGCCCAAGATTGGCTCAACCACCGATATCTCTGTGAGTGGAGCCAAAATCGCAGGAATTCACCCCAAAAATGGGATCAGCCACCCCGAAAACCCCAAAAAATGGCTTTATTGTAACCAAAAATGGTGGAAATCCGGGTTAAAATGGGTTAAAAATGAGATTAAAATGGGATTGATTGGCTCAACCGCCGGTATCTCTGTGAGTGGAGCCAAAATCGCAGGAATTCACCCCAAAAACGGGATCAGCCTCCCCGAAAACCCCAAAAAACACCCCCAGAATACCCGAAAATGGTAAAAATTTGATATAAAATGGGTTAAAAATGAGATTAAAGTGGAATTAATGGGCTCAACCGCCGGTATCTCTGTGAGTGGAGCCAAAATCGCAGGAATTCACCCCAAAAACGGGATCAGCCACCCTGAAAACCCCAAAAAACACACCCAGAACACCCAAAAATGGCAAAATTCCGGGTTAAAATGGGTTAAAAATGGGTTAAAAATGACATTAAAGTGGGATTAATGGGCTCAACCGCCGGTATCTCTGTGAGTGAACCCGAAATCGCAGGAATTCACCCCAAAAATGGGATCAGCCACCCTGAAAACCCCAAAAAACGGCTTTATTGTAACCAAAAATGGTAAAAATCCGGGTTAAAATGGGTTAAAAATGGGTTAGAAATGAGATATAACAGCCCAAGATTGGCTCAACCGCCGATATCTCTGTGAGTGGAGCCAAAATCGCAGGAATTCACCCCAAAAACGGGATCAGCGACCCCAAAAACCCCAAAAAACACCCCCAGAACACCCAAAAATGGCAAAAATCCGGGTTAAAATGGGTTAAAAATGGGTTAAAAATGAGATTAAAGTGGGATTAATGGGCTCAACCGCCGGTATCTCTGTGAGTGCACCCGAAATCGCAGGAATTCACCCCAAAAATGGGATCGGCGACCCCAAAAACCCCAAAAAACACCCCCAGAATACCCGAAAATGGCAAAAATCCGGGTTAAAATGGGTTAAAAATGGGTTAAAAATGACATTAAAATGAGATATAACAGCCCAAGATTGGCTCAACCGCCGGTATCTCTGTGAGTGCACCCAAAAATCCACAAATTCACCCCAAAAATGGGATCGGCGACCCCAAAAACCCCAAAAAACGGCTTTATTGTGACCAAAAATGGCAAAATTCCGGGTTAAAATGGGTTAAAAATGGGTTAAAAATGAGATATAACAGCCCAAGATTGGCTCAACCGCCGCTATCTCTGTGAGTGAACCCAAAATCGCAGGAATTCACCCCAAAAACGGGATCAGCCACCCCGAAAACCCCAAAAAACACCCCCAGAACACCCAAAAATGGTAAAAATTTGATATAAAATGGGTTAAAAATGAGATTAAAGTGGAATTAATGGGCTCAACCGCCGATATCTCTGTGAGTGAACCCAAAAATCCACAATTTCACCCCAAAAACGGGATCTGGAGCCTTAAAAACCCCAGAAAATGGCTTTATTGTGACCAAAAATGGTGAAAATCTGGGTTAAAATGGGTTAAAAATGGGTTAAAAATGAGATTAATCAGTCCAAGATTGGCTCAACCGCCGCTATCTCTGTGAGTGGAGCCAAAATCGCAGGAATTCACCCCAAAAATGGGATCGGCGACCCCAAAAACCCCAAAAAACACACCCAGAATACCCAAAAATGGTAAAAATCCGGGTTAAAATTGGTTAAAAATGGATTTAAAATGAAATTAATCAGCCCGAGATTGGCTCAACCGCCGATATCTCTGTGAGTGGAGCCAAAATCGCAGGAATTCACCCCAAAAACGGGATCAGCCACCCTGAAAACCCCAAAAAACACCCCCAGAATACCCAAAAATGGTAAAAATTTGATATAAAATGGGTTAAAAATGGGTTAAAAATGGGTTAAAAATGAGATTAAAATGGAATTAATTGGCTCAGGCGTTGATATCTCTGTGAGTGCCCCCAAAAAACCCCGAATTCACCCCAAAAACGGGATCAGGAGCCTTAAAAACCCCAAAATCCCCCAAAACCACCCCCAGAACACCCAAAAACGGCAAAACCCAGCGTGAGCAGCACCAAAACCCCTGGAATTGAGCCCAAATTGGGGAATTTGGGGTTTTTTTCTGTTTTTTGGGGTTTTTTTGGGGTTTTCCCCGTTTTTTGGGATGGGGAATTTTGGGAATTTTGGGGCTGACCCCGATGGAAAATCCAAATTTGGGGTTTTTTGTTTAAAAAAATCTCAATTTTTGTTGTTTTTTTTCCCTATTTTTGTTTTTTTTGGGGTTTCCCGGTTTTTTGGGATGAGGATTTTTGGGAATTTGGGGAATTTTGGGAATTTTGGGAATTTGGGGTCCCCCCTGTGAGGAGCTGACCTTGGGGGTGGGTCCCAAATTTGGGGTTTTTTAGTTTAAAAATCTCAATTTTTGCTGTTTTTTTCCCCGTTTTTGGGGTTTTTTTGGGGTTTCCCCATTTTTTGGGATGGGGATTTTTGGGAATTTTGGGAATTTTGGGAATTTTGGGAATTTGGGGTCCCCCCTGTGATGAGCTGCGTGTCACCTGACCCCGGGGGGGGGTCCCGGCCCCGCGTCCTGCCCGGCCCCGACCCCAAACCCGGGGGCTGATCAGCGCCAGGACTGAGGGGGGAACCCCAAAAAAACCCCAAAATCCCCAAAAAAACCCAAAATCCCAAAAAAATCCACCTTGAAAACCCCAAAAACCTCAAAAATCCACCCTGGAAACCCCAAAATCCTTGAAAATCAGCCCCAAAAAACCCCAAAAAACCCCAAAAAAACCCAAAATCGTCAAAAATCCACTCTGGAAACCCCAAAAAACCCCAAAATCCACCCTGGAAACCCCAAAAAACCCCAAAAATCCACCCTGAAAACCCAAAAAAACCCCAAAGAACCCAAAAATTAACCCTGGAAACCCCAAAAAACCCCAAAAACCCCAAAAATCTATCCTGGAAACCTCAAAAAACCCCAAAATCCACCCTGGAAACCCCAAAAACCCCAAAAACCCTCAAAATCCTCAAAAATCCACCTTGAAAACCCCAAAAACCTCAAAAATCCAGCCTGGAAACCCCAAAAAGCCCCAAAATCCACCCTGGAAACCCCAAAAAACCCCAAATCTACCCCAAAACCACCCCGGGGATCCCAAAATTTCCCCGGGAATCCCCAAAATTCCTTGGGAATCCCCAAAATTCCACTTTGGGACCCTCAAAAATCCCCCAAATTCCCCAAAATTCCCCAAAATTCCCCAAAATCCTCCCCAATTCCCACCAAAAATCCCCATTTTCCCTCCCCAAAACCCCCAAAATTCACCCCAAAATTCCCCCAAAAGCCCCCGGGGGATCCCAAAATTTCCCCGGGAATTCCCCAAAATCCCCAAAATTCCTTTGGAATTCCCAAAATTCCACTTTGGGACTCTCAAAAAACCCCAAAATTCCCCAAAATCCTCCCCAATTCCCACCAAAAATCCCCATTTTCCCCCCCAAAACCCCCAAAATTCCCCCCAAAACCCCGGAATTTTTCCCCAAAACCCCTGAAATTCCCCCAAAACCCCCGGGGGATCCCAAAATTTCCCCGGGAATTCCCAAAATTCCACTTCAGGACTCTGAAAAATCCCCCAAATTCCCCAAAATTCCCCAAAATTCCCCAAAATCCTCCCCAATTCCCACCAAAAATCCCCATTTCCCTCCCCAAAACCCCCAAAATTCACCCCAAAATTCCCCCAAAAGCCCCCGGGGGGATCCCAAAATTTCCCCGGGAATCCCCAAAATCCCCAAAATTCCCTGGGAATCCCCAAAATTCCACTTCAGGACTCTGAAAAATCCCCCAAAAATCCCCATTTTCCCCCCCAAAACCCCCAAAATTCCCCCCAAAACCCCGGAATTCCCCCCCAAACCCCCGGAATTCCTGGAATTTTCCGGAATTGCCGTTTTTTAGCCCCGAAGTTCATCAAGATGTTCGTGCTGGACGAGGCCGATGAGATGCTGAGCCGCGGCTTCAAGGACCAGATCTACGACATCTTCCAGAAGCTGAGCGGGAACACGCAGGTGGGGGAGCCCCAAATCGCCCCAAAATTCCCTCCCGGAATTCCCGGAAAACAGAAAAATCCGGGAGAATCCCAAAAAATAAAACAACAAAAAAAAACCCGGGAAAAAAACCCCGAAATTCCCGGATTTGACCCCAAAAAAAACCACCCCGAAGAGCGGGGGAGGCGGCTCCGATGGGTAAGGGGGGATTTGGGGGGATTTTGGGAATTTTTGGGGAATTTTTGGGAATTTTTTGGGATTTTTTGGGATTTTTTTGGGGTTTTTTTGGGAATTTTGGGGATTTTTTGGGATTTTTTGGGAATTTTTTGGGATTTTTTGGGGAATTTTTGGGAATTTTTTGGGATTTTTTTGGGATTTTTTTGGGGTTTTTTTGGGAATTTTTGGGAATTTTTTGGGAATTTTGGGGTTTTTTTTTGGGAAATTTTTTGGGATTTTTTTGGGATTTTTTTGGGATTTTTTAGGAATTTTTTGGGATTTTTTGGGAAATTTTTGGGAATTTTTTGGGATTTTTTCAGGGATTCTTTGGGGAGTTTTGGGAATTCTTTTAGGAATTTTTCGGGGAATTTTTGGGAATTATTTGGGATTTTTTTGGGAATTTTTGGAGGGTTTTTTTGGGAAATTTTTTGGGATTTTTCCAAGAATTTTTGGGACTTTTTTTGGAATTTCTTTGGGAATTTTTTGGGGAATTTTTGGGAATTTATTGGGATTTTTTTGGGGAATTTTTTTGAAATATTTTTGGATTTTTTGGGGGATTTTTTGGGAATTTTTGGGGATTTTCGGGAATCCTGGGGGAATTTTGGGATTTCCGGGGTGGTTTTGGGGGGATTTTGGGTTCCTGATCCCATTTTTGGGGTCCCCAAACCCCAATTTCAGGTTCCAGACCCCAATTTCGAGTCCCCAAACCCAATTTTGGGGTCCCCGTGCCCGTTTTGGGTCCCCCAACCCCGATTTTGGGGTCCCAAACCCCATTTTCAGGCCCCCAAACCTCGTTTCAGGCCCCCACACCCCAATTTTGGGGTCCCAGACCTCGTTTTGGGGTCCCCAACCCCATTTTTGGGTCCCCAACCCCATTTTGGGGTCCCTGTGCCCATTTTCAGGCCCTCAAACCCATTTTTGGGGTCCCTGTGCCCATTTTTGGGGTCCCCAACCCCATTTTCAGGCTCCCAACCCCATTTTGGGGCCCCCAACCCCGATTTTGGGGTCCCTGTGCCCATTTTTGGGGTCCCCGTGCCCATTTTTGGGGTCCCCAACCCCGTTTTGATGTCCCTAGACCCCATTTTCAGGCCCCCAGACCCCAATTTTTGGGGTCCCAGACCCCAATTTCAGGCTCCCAACCCCATTTTTGGGGTCCCTGTGCCCATTTTCGGGGTCCCAACCCCATTTTTGGGGTCCCTGTGCCCAATTTTGGGCCCCCAGACCCCGTTTTTGTGGTCCCTGTGCCCATTTTTGGGGTTCCTGTGCCCATTTTCAGGCTCCCAACCCCATTTTTGGGCCCCCAGACCCCATTTTTGGGGTCCCTGTGCCCATTTTTGGGGTCCCTGTGCCCGTTTTTGGGGTCCCCAACCCCGTTTTGGCCGCGCAGGTGGTGCTGCTGTCGGCCACGATGCCGCTGGACGTGCTGGAGGTGACCAAGAAGTTCATGCGGGACCCGATCCGGATCCTGGTGAAGAAGGAGGAGCTGACGCTGGAGGGGATCCGCCAGTTCTACATCAACGTCGAGAGGGAGGTGGGGGACGCAAATCCGGGCTTTGGGGGCGAAATTCGGGGGTTTGGGGGCGAAATTCGGGGCTATGGGGGCGAAATTCGGGGTCTGGGGGCGAAATTCGGGGTCTGGGGGCAAAGTTTGGGGGGTTTGGGGTCGAGATTTGGGGGTTTGGGGACAAAATTCGGGGTCTTGGCGATGAAATTCTGGGAATTGGGGACAAAATTTGGGGTCTTTGGGCTGAGATTTGGGGGTTTTGGGGACAAAATTCAGGGTCTGGGGACAAAGTTTGGGTGACTGAGGATGAGATTTGGGGGTTTTAGGGCAAAATTCGGGGTCTGGGGCTGAGATTTGGGGGTGTGGGGACGAAATTCTGGGGCTGGGGGACAAAATTCGGGGTTTGGGGAGAAAATTTGGGGTTTGGGGACAAAATTCAGAGAGATGGGGAAAAAATTCTGGAGCTTGGGGACAAAATTTGGGGGTTTGGGGACGAAATTTGGGGTCTGGGGGCAAAGTTTGGGGGTTTGGGGTCGAGATTTGGGGGTTGGGGACAAAATTCGGGGTCTGGGGACAAAATTTGGGGTCTTCGGGCTGAGATTTGGGGGTTTTGGGGCAAAATTCAGGGCTTTGGGGACGAAATTTGGGGGTTTGGGGGCAAAATTTGGGTGACTGAGGATGAGATTTGGGGCTTTGGGGACAAAATTCGGGGTCTTGGGGAGAAAATTCAGGGGTTTGGGGCTGAATTTGGGGGTTTTGGGTGAATTTCTGGTGAATTTTAGATGCATTTGGGGTTGTTTTGGGTGAATTTCAGGTTATTTTGGGTTACGTTGCGTGAATTTTGGGTTGTTCTGGGTTATTTTGGATGAATTTGGGGTCATTTTGAGTGAATTTTGGGTAATTTGGGGTGAATTTTGGGTGAATTTGGGTGAATTTTGGGTCATTTTGGGTGAATTTTGGGTTATTTTGGGTGGATTTGGGGTGATTTCGAGTGAATTTGGGGTTATTTTGGGTCATTTCGAGTGAATTTTGGGTTATTTTGGGTGGATTTTGGGTGATTTTGGGTAAATTTTGGGTGAATTTGGGTGAATTTTGGGTCATTTTGAGTGAATTTTGGGTCATTTTGGGTGGATTTTGGGTGATTTGGGGTCCCCCCGCATGGTCTCAGGATTTGTGGGGTGGCCCCGTGGCCCCCCCGCAGTGTCCCCATGCCAGAGTGACCCCCCCGGACCATGGGCCGCCCCTCCCCCACCGTGGGGACGGCCCCTGAGCGGGGGGGACAGAGCCTGGGGGGGAGGGGCGGCTTTGGGGGCGCTCAGGGGTCACTTGGGGTCACTTTGGGGTCATTTTGGGGTCACTTTGGGGTCAGTTCTGGTCACTTTGGGGTCACTTTAGGTCACTTTGGGTCAGTTCTGGTCACTTTGGGGTCAGTTTGGGTCAGTTCTGGTCACTTTGGGGTCAGTTCTGGTCACTTTGGGTCAGTTCTGGTCACTTTGGGGTCACTTTGGGGTCACTTGGGGTCACTTTGGGTCATTTTGGGGTCAGTTCCGGTCACTTTGGGTCCGTTCTGGTCACTTTGGGGTCACTTTGGGGTCAGTTCTGGTCACTCAGGGTCAGTTTGAGACAGTTTGGGGTCACTTGGGGTCACTTTGGGGTCATTTTGGGGTCAGTTCTGGTCACTTTGGGTCAGTTTGGGGTCACTTTGGGGTCAGTTTGGGTCAGTTCTGGTCACTTTGGGTCACTTGGGGTGAGTTTTGGTCACTCAGGGGTCAGTGATGGTCACTCAGGGGTCACTCAGGGGTCACTCAGGGTCACTCAGGGGTCACTCAGGGGTCACTCACACCCCTCTCTCCGGCCAGGAGTGGAAGCTGGACACTCTGTGTGACCTGGGGGTCACTCAGGGGTCACTCAGGGGTCACTCAGGGGTCACTCAGGGTCACTCAGGGGTCACTCAGGGGTCACTCAGAGGTCACTGGGGTCTCTCTCCGGCCAGGAGTGGAAGCTGGACACTCTGTGTGACCTGGGGGTCACTCAGGGCTCACTCAGAGGTCACTCAGGGGTCACTCAGGGGTCACTCAGGGGTCACTCAGGGGTCACTCAGGGGTCACTCAGAGGTCACTGGGGTCACTCTCTCTGGCCAGGAGTGGAAGCTGGACACTCTGTGTGACCTGTACGAGACGCTGACCATCACGCAGGCGGTCATCTTCATCAACACCCGGCGCAAGGTGGACTGGCTGACCGAGAAAATGCACGCCAGGGACTTCACTGTGTCTGCAATGGTCAGTGAGGGTCACTCAGGGGTCACTCTGGGGTCAGTGGGGTCACCCAGGGGTCACCCAGGGGTCACTCAGGGGTCAGTGGGACTGGCTGACCGAGAAAATGCACGCCAGGGACTTCACCGTGTCCGCAATGGTCAGTGAGGGTCACTCAGGGGTCACTCTGGGTCATTGGGGTCACCCAGGGGTCACCCAGGGGTCACTCAGGGGTCAGTGGGACTGGCTGACCGAGAAAATGCACGCCAGGGACTTCACCGTGTCTGCAATGGTCAGTGGGGGGTCAGGGGTCACTCAGGGGTCATTGGGGTCACCCAGGGGTCACTCAGGGGTCACTCAGGGGTCAGTGGGGTCACCCAGGGGTCACTCTGGGGTCACTCAGGGGTCAGTGATGGTCATTGGGGTCACCCAGGGGTCACTCGGGTCAGTGATGGTCACTATGGGGTCACTGGGGTCACTCAGAGGTCACTCAGGGGTCATTGGGGTCACTCAGGGTGGGGGAGGGGGGAAATCAAAGCGGGAGGGGTGTGGTCAGTGGGCGTGGCCTGGGGCTGTGGGCGTGTCCTGTGTCTGTGGGTGTGTCTGTGGGCGTGGCCGCGTGTGTGGGCGTGGCCTGGGCGTGTCCCGTGTCTGGGTGTGTCTGTGGGCGTGGCCTGCATCTGTGGGCGTGTCCTGTGTCTGTGGGTGTGTCTGTGGGCGTGGCCGCGTGTGTGGGCGTGGCCTGGGCGTGTCCCGTGTCTGGGTGTGTCTGTGGGCGTGGCCTGCATCTGTGGGCGTGGCCTGGGGCTGTGGGTGTGTCTGTGGGCGTGGCCGTGTGTGTGGGCGTGGCATGGGCGTGTCCCGTGTCTGTGGGCGTGGCCTCCATTTGTGGGCGTGGCCTGCGTTTGTGGGCGTGTCCGGTGTCTGACCCCGCCCCCTCCCAGCACGGGGACATGGACCAGAAGGAGCGCGACGTCATCATGCGGGAATTCCGCTCGGGATCCAGCCGGGTGCTGATCACCACCGACCTGCTGGTCAGTCCCGCCCCTCCCCCACCCTGTCAGCCCCTCCCCCACCCCCCGGGACCCCTCCCCCACCCCCTCAAAAAAAACCCGGCGAAAAAACTCCCAAAAACGGCGAAAAAACACCCAAAAACGGCAAAAAAATCAAAAAAAGCGTCAATTCTGGGTTTGACCACCGAGCTGCTGGTCAGTCCCGCCCCTCCCCCACCCCTGAAACCCCTCCCCCACCCCTGAAACCCCTCCCCCATCCCTGGAACCCCCCTCCAAAAAAAACCCGGCGAAAAAACTCCCAAAAACGGCGAAAAAACCCCAAAAATCGTCAATTTTGGGTCATCACCAACGACCTGCTGGTCAGTGCCGCCCCTCCCCCACCCTGTGAACCCCTCCCCCACCCCGGGACCCCTCCCCCACCCCCCGGGACCCCTCCCCCACCCCCTGAAAAAAAACCCGGCGAAAAAACTCCCAAAAACGGCGAAAAAACACCCAAAAAACCCCAAAAATCGTCAATTCTGGGTTTGACCACCGAGCTGCTGGTCAGTGCCGCCCCTCCCCCACCCTGTCAACCCCTCCCCCACCCTGTCAGCCCCTCCCCCACCCCCTGAGCCCCTCCCCCACCCCCTGAAAAAAAAACCCGGCGAAAAAACTCCCAAAAACGGCAAAAAAACACCAAAAAAATGGCAAAAAACCCTCCCAAAAATGGCATTTTTTGGGCATTTCCCGGCCCCTTTTTTTCCCTTTTCTCCCCCAAATTTCAGGAATTTTCCCCCGTTTTTCCCCAATTTCCTCCATTTAAATATTTTTCTTTATTGTTATTTTTATTTTCTCCAAAACTCTGGGGGTTTTTCCCGGCTTTTTTCCCCCAAATTCCTCATTTTTCCTTAAATTTATTTTATTTAAATTTCTTTAATTCGCTATTTTTATTTTCCCCAAACTCCAGGAGATTTTTCCTGGTTTTTCCCCAATTTTCTCCATTTAAATATTTTTATTTATTGTTTTTATTTTCCCCTCAAACTCCAGGGGATTTTCCCAATTTTTACCCCCAAATTCTTTTAATTGAATTTCTTTAATTGATTTCCATTTTCCTTAAACTCAGGAGATTTTTCCCTGTTTTCCCCCCAATTTCCTCCATTTAAATATTTTAATTTACTATTTTTATTTTCCCCTAAACTCAGGGAATTTTTCCCAATTTTTTCCCCCCAAATTCTTCATTTTTCCCCCAATTAATTTCATTTAAATTTCTTTAATTCACTATTTTTATTTCCCCCAAACTCCAGGGAATTTTCCCCATTTTTATCCCCCAAATTCCTCATTTTTTCCCCAATTCATTTCATTTAAATTTCTTTAATTCACTGTTTTTATTTCCCCCAAACTCCAGAGAATTTTCCCCATTTTTATCCCCAAAATTCCTCATTTTCCCCCCAATATTTTCCACTTAAATATTTCTATTTATTATTTTTATTTCCCCCAAACTCCAGGGAATTTTCCCCATTTCTTTCCCCCAAATTCCTCATTTTCCCTCCAGTATTTTCTATTTAAATATTTTTATTTATTATTTCTATTTTTTCCTAAACTCAGGGAATTTTTCCCCATTTTTTCCCCCCAAATTCCTCATTTTTTCACCAATTAATTTTATTTAAATTTCTTTAATTCACTATTTTTATTTCCCTCAAACTCCAGAGAATTTTCCCCATTTTTATCCCCAAAATTCCTCATTTTCCCCCCAATATTTTCCATTTAAATATTTCTATTTCTTATTTTTATTTCCCCCAAACTCCAGAGAATTTTCCCCATTTTTATCCCAAAATTCCTCATTTTCCCCCCAATATTTTCCATTTAAATATTTTTATTTATTATTTCTATTTCCCTCAAACTCCAGGGAATTTTCCCTCATTTTTTATCCCCAAATTCCTCATTTTTTCCCCAATTCATTTCATTTAAATTTCCTTAATTTACTGTTTTTATTTCCCCCAAACTCCAGAGAATTTTCCCCATTTCTTTCCCCCAAATTCCTCATTTTCCCCCCAATATTTTCCATTTAAATATTTCTATTTCTTATTTTTATTTTCCCCAAACTCCAGGGAATTTTCCCTCATTTTTATCCCAAATTCCTAATTTTTTCCCCAATTTACTTTATTTAAATTTCTTTAATTTACTATTTTTATTTCCCCCAAACTCCAGGGAATTTTCCCCATTTTATCCCCAAAATTCCTCATTTTTTCCCCAATTAATTTTATTTAAATTTCCTTAATTTCCTGTTTTTATTTCCCCCAAACTCCAGAGAATTTTCCCCATTTTTATCTCCAAAATTCCTCATTTTCCCCCCAATATTTTCCATTTAAATATTTCTATTTCTTATTTTTATTTCCCCCAAACTCCAGGGAATTTTCCCTCATTTTTATCCCCAAATTCCCCATTTTCCCCCAATTTTCTCCATTTAAATCCAATTTTTTTCCATTTTTTTTAAATAAACTCATTAAAATTTGGGATTTTTGCCCAAATCCGGCCGATTTCACCCCAAAATTTCCCCTCTCCAGGCCCGGGGCATCGACGTCCAGCAGGTCTCGCTCGTCATCAACTACGACCTCCCCACCAACCGCGAGAATTACATCCACAGGTGGGGTGGGGGAGGGGCCCGGGGGGTGGGGGAGGGGCCCCGGGGGTGGGGGAGGGGCGGGGGAGGGGGAGGGGCCGCGGGTGGGGGAGGGGAGCCCAAAAAACCCCGGGGATTTTAAAAGTTTTGGGGTAAAAACGGGGAAAAAAATGGAATTAAAGGGGTGGGGGAGGGGCCCTGGGGGTGGGGGAGGGGCCCCGGAGGTGGGGGAGGGGCGGGGGGAGGGGGAGGGGCCGCGGGGTGGGGGAGGGGAGCCCAAAAAACCCCGGGGATTTTAAAGGATTTGGGGTAAAAACGGGGGAAAAAAATGGATTTTCCCCGTGGAATTTCCCTCTGGATTCCCGTTTTTCCCCATGGATTTTCCTGGGAATTTTCCCATGGATTTTCCTGCTAAATTCCCGTTTTTCCCCATGGATTCCCCCATGGATTTTCCCATTTTTCCCCATGGATTTTCTCGTGAATTTTCCCATAAATTCCCCGTTTTTTCCCCCTGGATTTTCCTCTGAATTCCCCCTGGATTTCCCCTGGATTTTCCCATGGATTTCCTGTGAATTTTCTCATTAATTTTCCCATGAATTCCCCATGGATTTCCCCTGGATTTTCCCTGGATTTTCCATGGATTCCCCATGGATTTCCCCACGGATTTTCCCATGGATTTTCCCGTGGATTTTCCCCTGTATTCCCCATGGATTTTTCCGTGGATTTCCTGGTTTTTTCCCATGGATTTCCCCTGGATTTTCCCGTTTTTCCCCCTGGATTTCCCCCTGGATTTTCCCCTGAATTTCCCCCTGAATTCCCCCTGGATTTTCCTGTTTTTCCCCATGGATTTTCCCCATGAATTTTCCCCTGAATTCCCCTTGGATTTCCCCCTGAATTCCCCATGAATTTTCCCCTGGATTTTCCCGTTTTTCCCCCAGGATTTTCCCCTGGATTTTCCCTGGATTTTTCCCCTGAATCCCCCAGGATTTTCCCGTTTTTCCCCCTGGATTTCCCCATGGATTTTCCCTGGATTTCCCCCTGGATTTCCCCCTGAATTCCCGATGGATTTTCCCGTTTTTCCCCATGGATTTTTCCCCTGAATTCCCCCTGAATCCCCCTGGATTTTCCCGTTTTTCCCCCTGGATTTTCCCTGAATTCCCCCTGAATTCCCGATGGATTTTCCCGTTTTTCCCCCTGAATTCCCCCTGGATTTCCCCTGAATTCCCCCTGAATTCCCCCTGAATTCCCGATGGATTTTCCCGTTTTTCCCCCTGGATTTTCCCTGAATTCCCCCTGAATTCCCGATGGATTTTCCCGTTTTTCCCCCTGAATTCCCCCTGGATTTCCCCTGAATTCCCCCTGAATTCCCCCTGAATTCCCGATGGATTTTCCCGTTTTTCCCCCTGGATTTTCCCTGATTTCCCCCTGAATTCCCGATGGATTTTCCCGTTTTTCCCCCTGGATTTTCCCATGGATTCCCCCTGAATTCCCGCTGGATTTTCCCCCTGAATTCCCGATGGATTTTCCCCCTGAATTCCCCATGAATTCCCCTGAATTCCCCCTGAATTCCCGATGGATTTTCCCGTTTTTCCCCCTGGATTTTCCCTGGATTTTCCCCTGAATTCCCCTGGATTTTCCCGTTTTTCCCCCTGAATTCCCCTGGATTTTCCTGTTTTTCCCCCTGAATCCCCCTGGATTTTCCTGTTTTTCCCCCTGGATTTCCCCTGGATTTTCCCTGGATTTTCCCCCTGGATTTTCCCCTGAATTCCCCATGGATTTTCTCCCTGAATTTCCCCTGAATTCCCCCTGGATTTTCCCCTGAATTCCCCCTGGATTTTCCCCCTGAATTCCCCATGGATTTCCCCCAGGATTTTCCCGTTTTTCCCCTGGATTTTCCCTGGATTTCCCCTGAATTCCCCATGGATTTCCCCCAGGATTTTCCCTGGATTTTCCCCTGGATTTTCCATGGATTTCCCCCTGGATTTTCCCCCTGAATCCCCCAGGATTTTCCCGTTTTTCCCCCTGAATTCCCCTTGGATTTTCCCCTGGATTTCCCCTGAATTCCCCTGAATTCCCCATGAATTCCCGATGGATTTTCCCGTTTTTCCCCCTGAATTTTCCCCTGAATTCCCCATGAATTCCCCCTGAATTCCCCTGAATTCCCCCTGGATTTCCCCCAGGATTTTCCCATTTTCCCCCTGGATTTTCCCCTGAATTCCCCATGAATTCCCCATGGATTTTCCCTGGATAATTCCCATGAATTTTCCCATTTTTCCCGTCCCCAGGATCGGCCGCGGGGGCCGTTTTGGCCGCAAGGGCGTTGCCATTAACATGGTGACGGAGGAGGACAAACGGACGCTGCGGGACATCGAGACCTTCTACAACACGGCCATTGAGGAGATGCCGCTCAACGTGGCCGACCTCATCTGAGCCCCAAATCCCCACTAAATTACCCCAAAATTTCCGCCTTTCCCGGGTTTTTTTTTGGAATTTTTTCAGATTTTTTTTGGGTTTTTTTGGATTTTTTTCTGTAATTTTTTCGGGTTTTTTTTGGAATTTTTTTGGATTTTTTTTGGAATTTTTTTGGATTTTTTTTTGGAATTTTTTTTGATTTTTATTTTATTTTTTTTTATTTATTTTGGAATTTTTTTGGATTTTTTTTGGAGGTTTTTTCGGGGTTTTTTTGGAATTTTTTTGGATTTTTTTGGGAATTTTTTTGGATTTTTTTAAAATTTGTTTTGGGTTTATTTTGGAATTTTTTTGGATTTTTTTTTGGAGGTTTTTTCGGGGTTTTTTTGGAATTTTTTTCGGGTTTTTTTGGAATTTTTTTGGATTTTTTTTTGAGTTTTTTGGATTTTTTTGAATTTTTTTAGATTTTTTTTTAGATTTTTTATTTAATTTTTTTTGATTTTTTTAAATTTACTTTGGATTTTTTTTTTATTTTTATTATTTTTGAATTTTTTTTTAAATTTTTATTCATTTATTTTTGGGATTTTTAAAAAAATTTTTATAGGTTTTTTTTAATTATTATTATTTCAATTTTTTTGGGTTTTTTTTTTTATTTTTTTTCAGCTTTTTTTCAGCTTTTTTCGGGATTTTTTTGGGGGGTTTTCTTGGGGTGTTTTTAAAATCTTTTTTTGTTTTTTTTAAACTTTTTTCCCCCTTTTTTAAGGCGGTTTTTACCAATTTTTAAAACTTTTCCAAATGGGGTTTTCAGCCCCTCCCCCTCCCCTTTTTCTCTTTTTTTTTTAGATTTTTTTTCACTGTTTTTCCAGGTTTTTTCCATATTTTTTTTACACTTCCAAGGTGCTTTTTCTGGATTTTTAAGGGGTTTTTATGAATTTTTCAGCCCTGTCCTTCCCCCATTTTTTTTCCTTTTTTCCCCTTTTTTTCCTTCCCCTTTTTTGCTTTTTTTCCCAATTTTTCAATTTTTTTATTTTCCTTTTTTCCCGTTTATTTCATCTTTTTTTGGGGTCATTTTATGGATTTTTTAAGGTTGCTTCCAGCCTCTCCCACAATTTCATTTTTTCCCATTTTTCCTGGATTTTTCCCCATTTTTCCCCTGTTTTATTTTCCCCTTTTCCCCCAATTTTTCTTCTTTTAATTTTCCCTTTTTCTCTTTCATTTTTCCCTTTTTTCCGCCAATTTTTTTTTGCCTTTTCCCTCCGATTTTCCCCCTTTTTTGGGGCCGTTTTTTTACATTTTTCAGGTCAATTCCAGGGGTTTTTCCAACCCCTCCCCTCACTTCATTTTTTCCCAATTTCCCCCCTTTTTTAGGGACTTTTTCATAATTTTTACAATTTTCAGACCTGGATTTCTCCTCCCCCGCTCCATTTTTTGCCTTTTTTAGGTCAATTTTAGGGATTTTTTATTCCCAAAAATCTTCATTTTCCAACCCCTCCTTTACCCGATTTCCTCCCGATTTTTTGGGGTAAAAATCACTTTTTTTGGGTTTTTTTTTGGGAATTTTTTTGGGAATTTTTTTGGGGTTTTTTTGGGGGAATTTTTTAAAATTTTATTTTATTTTGGATAAACGTCACTTTTCGGGGGTCTCGCGCCCGCCCCTCCCCCGCCCCCCTTTTGTAACGTTTATTTATTGGAATAAAAACGATTTTGGGACAAAATCCGAGGAATTTATTGGAAAACGTCGGAGGGGGGGAAAAAAAAAGGGAAAAATTCCGGCGATTTTGGGGCTTTTCCAGCCCAAATTTGGGTTAAAACGCCCCAAAATCCTCAAATTTCGAGGTTCTGGGACCCCCAAAACCTCCTGGAAACCCCAAAAGTGCCCCAGGAGCCCCCAAAATTGGGATTGGAAGCTCTGGGATCCCCCAAATCCCCTCGGGAGCCCCAAAATCCAGGGAAAATTCCCCAAATCCTCCCAAATTTGGGTCTGGGACCCCCAAAATCAGCTCGGGACCCCCAAAATCAGCTCGGGACCCCCAAATTCGGGTCTGGGACCCCCAAAATCAGTTTGGGACCCCCAAATTTGGGTCTGAACCCCCCAAAATCATCCTGGGACCCCCAAATTCGGGTCTGGGACCCCCAAAATCAGCTCGGGACCCCCAAATTTGGGTCTGGGACCCCCCAAAATCGCCCCAGGACCCCCAAATTCGGGTCTGGGACCCCCAAAATCGCCCCGGGACCCCCAAAATTCGGGTCTGGGACCCCCAAAATCAGCTCGGGACCCCCAAATTTGGGTCTGGGACCCCCCAAAATCGCCCCAGGACCCCCAAATTCGGGTCTGGGACCCCCAAAATCGCCCCGGGACCCCCAAAATTCGGGTCTGGGACCCCCAAAATCAGCTCGGGACCCCCAAATTTGGGTCTCAGGCCCCCAAAATTACCTCGGGACCCCCAAATTTGGGTTTAAATCCCCCCAAAATCATCCCGGGACCCCAAAATTGGAGTCTGAGCCCCCAAAACCACCTCAGGACCCCCAAATTTGGGTTTAAACCCCCCCAAAACACCTCGGGACCCCCAAAATTTGGGTCTGAGCCCCCCAGAAATCATCCCGGGACCCCAAAATTCGGGTCTGAGCCCCCCAAAATCAGTTTGGGACCCCCAAATTTGGGGTTGAACCCCCAAAAATCACCTCGGGACCCCCAAATTTGGGTCTGAGCCCCGAAAATCATCCCGGGACCCCCAAATTTGGAATTAAACCCCCCCAAAACACCTCAAGACCCCCAAAATTGGGTCTGAACCCCCCAAAATCGCCCCGGGACCCCCAAAATTCGGGTCTGGGACCCCCAAAATCACCTCGGGACCCCCCAAAATCAGCTCGGGACCCCCAAATTCGGGTCTGGGACCCCCAAAATCGCTCTGGGACCCCCAAAATCGCCCCAGGACCCCCAAAATCAGTTCGGGACCCCCAAATTTGGGTCTCAGGCCCCCAAAATTACCTCGGGACCCCCAAATTCGGGTTTAACCCCCCCAAATTTGGGTCTGAACCCCCCAAAATCAGCTCGGGACCCCCAAATTTGGGTTTAAACCCCCCTAAAACACCTCGGGACCCCCAAATTTGGGTCTGAGCCCCCCAAAAATCAGCTCAAGACCCCAAATTTGGGTCTGAGCCCCCCAAAATCAGTTTGGGACCCCCAAATTTGGGATTAAACCCCCCCAAAACACCTCAAGACCCCCAAAATTGGGTCTGAACCCCCCAAAATCGCCCCGGGACCCCCAAAATTCGGGTCTGAGCCCCCCAAAATCAGTTCGGGACCCCCAAATTTGGGTCTGGGACCCCCAAAATCAGCTCGGGACCCCCAAATTTGGGTTTAACGCCCCCAAATTCAGCTCAGGACCCCAAAATTTGGGTTTAAACCCCCAAAAATCACCCCGGGACCCCCAAATTCGGGTTTAAACCCCCCAAAAATCACCCCGGGACCACCAAATTCGGGTTTAAATCCCCCAAATTCGGGTCCTCACCCCTCGAGCGCCGCCACCACGGCCGCCCGGAGCCTCCGGCCTTCCTCCTCATCCTCCTCATCCTCCTGGGGGGAGCCGGGGCTGAAATCCAGGGAATCGGGGCTGGAATAATCCAGGGAATTTGGGCTGAAATCCAGGGAATTTGGGCTGAAATCCCGGGAATTTGGGCTGAAATCCCGGGAATTTGGGCTGGAATAATCCAGGGAATTCGGGCTGAAATCCCGGGAATCGGGGCTGGAACCGCAGCTGGAACCGGGGGAATTGGGGCGGGAATCGGAACCGGGGGGATTTGGGTTCAAATCCGGGGGATTTGGGTCAGAATTGGGGGGATTTGGGTTCAAATCGGGGGGATTTGGGTTCAAATCCGGGGGATTTGGGTCAGAATTGGGGGGATTTGGGTTCAAATCCGGGGGATTTGGGTCAGAATCGGGGGGATTTGGGTCGGAATCGGGGCGGTTCCGGTGTTCCCCGGGTTGTTCCCGGGATTCCCGGTGCTGTTCCCGGTATTCCCGGTGCTGTTCCCGGTATTCCCGGTGCTGTTCTTGGTGTTCCCGGTGTTCCCGCGGGGGCAGCGGCTCCCCCCGGGGCTGGCACAGCTCGTCCCGGTGTTCCCGGTGTCTCTCCCGGTATTCCCGGGGGTTATCCCGGTGTTGTTCCCGGTGCGGGAGCGGCTCCCCCCGGAGCTGGCACAGCTCGTCCCGGTTCTGTTCCCGGTTCTGTTCCCGTTGTTCCCGGTTCTGTTCCCGTTGCTGTTCCCGGTATTCCCGTTGTTGTTCCCGGTATTCCCGGCGCTGTTCCCGGTATTCCCGGCGTTGTTCCCGGTCCGGTAGCGGATCCCCGCGGATCTGGCAGAGGTTGTGGAGCTGTTCCCGTTGTCTCTCCCGTTGTTCCCGGCGCTGTTCCCGACGGTATTCCCGGTATTCCCGGCGCTGTTCCCGGCGATATTCCCGGTATTCCCGGCGCTGTTCCCGGTGCCGTTCCCGGTCCGGTAACGGGTCCCCGCGGATCTGGCAGAGGTTGTGGAGCTGTTCCCGTTGTTCCCGTTGTTGTTCCCGGTATTCCCGGCGCTGTTCCCGTTGATATTCCCGGTATTCCCGGTGCCGTTCCCGGCGCTGTTCCCGGCGATATTCCCGGTATTCCCGGTGCCGTTCCCGGTCCGGTAACGGATCCCCGCGGATCTGGCAGAGGTTGTGGAGCTGTTCCCGTTGTCTCTCCCGTTGTTCCCGGTTCTGTTCCCGTTGTCTCTCCCGTTGTTCCCGGCGCTGTTCCCGTTGATATTCCCGGTATTCCCGGCGGTATTCCCGGCGCTGTTCCCGGTATTCCCGGTACCGTTCCCGGTCCGGTAGCGGGTCCCCGCGGATCTGGCAGAGGTTGTGGAGCAGGACGCAGCTGAGCAGCAGCGTGGGCAGGAACCGCGGCTCGGTGTCGTTGCGGTGCCCGAGGCAGCGCCAGCGGCCCCGGAGCCTCCGCAGAGCCCCCCGAGCCCCCCGGGCCGCCAGAGCCGCCCCCCGGTTAAACCGGATCTCCCCCTCCGAGCCCCGGTTAAACCGGACCGAGCCCCGGTCAGACCGGACCGAGCCCTCCGAGCCCCCGTTAACCCGGCTCTCCCTCTCCGAGCCCCGGTTAACCCGGGCCGAGCCCTCCGAGCCCCGGTTAACCCGGACCGAGCCCTCCGAGCCCCGGTTAACCCGGGCCGAGCCCGCCCGGAACGGCCGCAGCAGCCAGGGCAGGAGCGGGTCCCGCCGGGAGCCCAGGAAATACGGGGGGATCAGCGGGAAAACGGGGCTGGAAACGGGATTGGAACCGGGATTGGAACCGGGAATCACCGGGTTTACACCGGGATTGGAACCGGGAATCACCGGGTTTACACCGGGATTGGAACCGGGATTGGAACCGGGATTTACACCGGGATTTATGGGGTTTACACCGGGATTCAAACTGGGATTACCGGGATTCACGCCAGGATTTACACCAGGATTTACACCAGGATTTACACCGGGATTACCGGGATTCACACCGGGATTCACACCAGGATTTACACCGGGATTACCGGGATTCACACCAGGATTTACACCGGGATTCACACCGGGATTCACGGGGTTTCCACCGGGATTGGCACCGGGATTCCCCGAATTTCCATCGGTATTCCCCGAGTTTTCACGGCTATTCCCCGAATTCTCATGATTTTCACGGATATTCCCCGAGTTTTCATGGATATTCCCCAAATCCCCTGGATTTTCATGGATGTTCCCTGAATTCCCCGAGGAATTCCCCGAGTTTTTAGCGGAATCCCCCGAATTTCCACCCAAATTCCCGGGACAATTCCCGGTGTTTTCCCCTGAATTCCCGGGACAATTCCCGACACAATTCCCGGAATTCCCATTCCCGTTATTCCCGGGATAATTCCCTTTGTTTTTCCCGTTGTTCCCGGGACAATTCCCGGGGTAATTCCCGGAATAATTCCCGGGACAATTCCCTGAATTCCCGGGACAATTCCCGTTGTTATTCCCGGGATAATTCCCGTTCCCATTCCCGGTGTTTTTCCCGTTATTCCCGGGACAATTCTCTGAATTCCCGGGATAATTCCTGTTCCCATTCCCGTTATTCCCGGTGTTATTCCCGTTCCCATTCCCGGTGTTTTCCCCGTTATTCCCGGGATAATTCCCGTTGTCATTCCCGTTGTCATTCCCGGGATAATTCCCGGTGTTATTTCCGTTGTTATTCCCGTTCCCATTCCCGGTGTTTTTCCCATTATTCCCGGTGTTATTCCCGGTGTTTTCCCCGTTATTCCCAGGATAATTCCCGGTGTTATTCCCGGTGTTATTCCCGTTATTCCCGGTGTTATTCCCGGTGTTATTCCCGGGATAATTCCCGTTATTCCCGTTCCCATTCCCGGTGTTATTCCCGGTGTTATTCCCGGGATAATTCCCGGTGTTATTCCCGTTATTCCCGTTGTTATTCCCGTTATTCCCGGTGTTATTCCCGTTGTTATTCCCGGTGTTCCCGGTGTTATTCCCGGGATAATTCCCGTTCCCATTCCCGTTATTCCCGGTGTTATTCCCGGGATAATTCCCGTTATTCCCGTTCCCATTCCCGGTGTTATTCCCGGTGTTATTCCCGGGATAATTCCCGGTGTTATTCCCGTTATTCCCGTTGTTATTCCCGTTATTCCCGGTGTTATTCCCGTTGTTATTCCCGGTGTTCCCGGTGTTATTCCCGGGATAATTCCCGTTCCCATTCCCGTTATTCCCGGTGTTATTCCCGGGATAATTCCCGTTATTCCCGTTCCCATTCCCGGTGTTATTCCCGTTATTCCCGGTGTTATTCCCGTTCCCATTCCCGTTGTTTTCCCCGTTATTCCCGTTCCCATTCCCGGTGTTATTCCCGTTATTCCCGTTCCCATTCCCGTTATTCCCGTTGTTATTCCCGGTGTTATTCCCGTTGTTTTCCCCGCAGTTCTCGCGGTGCCGCCGCTGGAGCCACCGGAACAGCGCCGAGTGTCGGATCCCGGTTCCCGGCCGCTGGAATTCCACATTCCAGAGGCAGCCGCGCGCGTCCACCGTGGCCTGCAGGGTCAGCGCGTGCCCGGCCCTGCCGCGATTATTGCCGCGATTGTCGCGATAGCCGCCATGATCCCCGCGATTATCGCGATAGCCGCCATTATCCCCGCGATTATCGCCATTATCCCCGCGATTGTCGCGATTATCGCCGTTATCCCCGCGATTATCGCCGTTATTCCCGCGATTGGTGTCGCGATAGCCGCGATTGGTGTCGCGATAGCCGCGATTCCCGCGATTGTCGCGATTATTCCCGCGATTCCCGCGGTTGTTGTCGCGATTCCCGCGGTTGTTCCCGCGATTCCCGCGGTTGTTGTCGCGATTGTCGCGGTTGGGGGGAGCGCGGATCGGGATCCGCAGCCGAGCCACGACCCCCGCCAGGCTGGGCAGCGGCCACGGCCCCGGGAAATTCGGGAATTCCGGGAAATTCGGGAATTCCGGGAAATTTGGGAAATTCGGGAATGCCGGGAAATTCGGGAATTCCGGGGGCGGGGGGGGAAGGGGAGATTGGGGGGGTTCGGGGGGAATTTGGGAATTTTCCGGTGGAATTTGGGAATTTTCGGGTGAAAATTGGGAATTTTTGGGTGAAAATTGGGAATTTTCGGGTGGAATTTGGGAATTTTCGGGTGGAAATTGGGAATTTTCGGGGGGAATTTGGGAGTTTTTCCGTGAAAATTGGGAGTTTTCAGGTGGAATTTGAGAGTTTTCGGGGGGAATTTGGGAATTTTCCCGTGAAAATTGGGAGTTTTCGGGTGGATTTTGGGAGTTTTCCCGTGAAAATTGGGAGTTTTCCGATGGAAGTCGGGAGTTTCCCGGTGGAATTTGGGAATTTTCCGGTGGAATTTGGGGGGTTTCGGGTGGAGTTTGGGAGTTATCCCGTGAAAATTGGGAGTTTTCTGGTAAAAATTGGGAGTTTTCCGGTGGAATTTGAGACTTTTCGGGTGGAATTCGGGAGTTTTCCGGTGGAATTCGGGAGTTTTCCGGTAAAAATTGGGAGTTTCCAGATGGAATTCGTGAGTCCCCTGCCGAAATTCGGGATTTTTCCGATGGAATTTGG
Organism: Poecile montanus; assembly: GCA_038429875.1. Lineage (NCBI taxonomy): Eukaryota > Metazoa > Chordata > Aves > Passeriformes > Paridae > Poecile > Poecile montanus. The sequence continues at coordinate 579,608 of CM076534.1, forward strand.
GATTTTTCCCGCGGGGTTTCGGAGCTCCTGGGTTTTTTGGGTGGAATTCCCGAGTTTTCCGCCGGGATTTGGGCGCCCCCGGAGCCTCCCGGAGTTTCCCGGCCGGAATTCGCCGCTCTCGGGATTTTCCTTTTCCGGATTTGGGATCGGAGCCCGAAATTGGGGCCGGAATCCGGGAATTTTGGGCTGGAATCCGCTGGATCCGGGAATTTTGGGCTGGAATCCGCTGGATCCGGGAATTTCCCGCTGGAATCCGCTGGATCCGGGAATTTTGGGCTGGAATCCGCTGGATCCGGGAATTTCCCGCTGGAATCCGCTGGATCCGGGAATTTTGGGCTGGAATCCGCTGGATCCGGGAATTTTGGGCTGGAATCCGCCGGGATCGGGAATTTTGGGCTGGAATCCGCTGGATCCGGGAATTTTGGGCTGGAATCCGCCGGGATCGGGAATTTTGGGCTGGAATCCGCTGGATCCGGGAATTTTGGGCTGGAATCCGCTGGATCCGGGAATTTTGGGCTGGAATCCGCTGGGATCGGGAATTTTGGGCTGGAATCCGCTGGATCCGGGAATTTTGGGCTGGAATCCGCTGGATTCGGGAATTTTGGGCTGGAATCCGCTGGATTCGGGAATTTTGGGCTGGAATTCTCTGGGATCGGGAATTTCACTCCTGAACCCTCTGGGATCGGGAATTTCGAGCCGGAACCCGCTGGATTCGGGAGTTTTGAGTCGGAACCCGCTGGATTCGGGAATTTGGAGCCGGCATCCGCTGGGATTGGGAATTTCACTCCAGAACCTTCTGGATCCGGGAATTTGGAGCTGGGACCCTCCGGATTCGGGAATTTCGCTCCGGAACCCTCTGGATTTGGGAATTTGGAGCCGGGATCTGCCGGGGACGGGAATTTCGGTCCAGAATCCTCCGGGGTCGGGAATTTCGAGCCGGAACCCTCTGGATTTGGGAATTTCGAGCCGGAACCCTCTGGATTTGGGAATTTCGAGCCGGAATCCTCCGGGGTCGGGAATTTTGGGCAGGAATCCGCCGGATTCGGGAATTTCTCCTCCACTCCTCCTCCTCCTCCTCCTCCTCCCGTGTCCCCGCTCGCTCTCTCCTCTCCCCCCGGGCTCTGCCCCCAAATCCCCCCGAACCCCCCGAGGCTCTGGGGTTCCCTGGGCAGGTGCAGCCTCCGCCCTTCCTCCCCTTCCTCCTCCTCCTGCTCCTGCTGGTGTCCCAGGATGGCCACCACGGCCCCGCACACGTCCCGCAGGATTTTACAGACGGAGCTGCGGGACACTCCGAACGTGGCCTCCAGAGCCCGGTACTCGGTGCGGGAGCCGAGGCGGCTGAGGGTGAGCGCCAGGCGGATCTCGGCGGGCACCGCTCGCCTCATGGCCGTGTCCCTGCGGCCGATGGCCGCTCCCAGCCGCGCCCGCAGCGCCTCGAAGGTGGCCGGGAGCAAACGGAAGCGTTCGCTCCACTCCCGCCCGCACAGGGATTTCTCCCGTACCGTGGACCAGAAGGCGGAGCTGCGGTGGCGGCTCCAGACGCGCCCGCGGCGGCGGCGCGGAGGGGCCTGAGGGGAGGAGGAGGAGGAGGAGCGGGGGGGGAGGAGGGCGAGGCGCAGCGCGGAGAGGCGGCGGCGGCGCTGCAGGAGGAGGCGGAGGCGGTGCAGCAGAGCCAGGCGGCGGCGGCGGCGGCGGCGGCGGCGGCGGAGGAAGAGGAGGAGGAGGAGGGAGAGGGAGGCGGCGGCGGCGGCCATGGGCGGCGCCATCTTGGGGAGCTAAGGCGGAGAAGAAGGGCGGAGCACGCATGCGCGAGGAGGGGGCGGGCCCGGGGCTTCCCGCCTTCCACCCCGACCAATCGGATTTCGGCGCCGCTTAATCCCGCCTTGAGCTCGCGGCTCAGCGAACCAATCACACGCTCGGTATAAATGATTGACAGCTCTCCCAGCCAATCAGCGCTCGTCTTTATTGTGTGAGGCGCGAAGCGGAGCGAGGCGTGAGGCGAAAATTCGCCAAAAATAAAATAAAAATAAAATAAAATAAAAATAAAATAAAAATAAAATAAAATAAAAATAAAATAAAATTTCCCCCCCTCAAAAAAAAAAAGCGGAAAAGCGTCGTACCTGTCCCGGGGGAAACTGAGGCACGGAGTGGTTACAGGGATAAATTCCCCAAATTCCCACCGGGATTTTTGTACCTCTCGGACACAGGGGGGGAAACTGAGGCACGGAGTGATTCCATTTAAAAAAAAAATAAATTCCCAAAAAACTCCTGGTTTGTACCGCCGTTCTGAGGGGAAACTGAGGCACGGGGAGCATTCCCAACATTATTCCTGGAATTTGCCGGGGGGTGGGTGTACCGTTCACGGAGGAAACTGAGGCACGGAATAATTCCATCAAACATTCCCGGAATTCTCGGGAGTTCCATCCCGATTTTTGTGGGGAAACGGGGCTGGATTTTGTACGGAAAATCCCAAAATCCGCGGAATTCCGCCAGCCCCGCACCGACACCGTTTTTTCCCAGTGAGGGAAACTGAGGCACGAGCTCAATCCACAGGGGGAAAAAACCTCCCAAATCCATTTCTGTGAGGGAAACTGAGGCACGGGAGAAACACCACGATTCCAACCCCGAATTTAACGGGAACCCCGGGGGATTTTTGTTGTTTTTATCCCAGGGGACCGCGGGGATTGTGAGGGAAAATATCCCCGGAATCGGGCGGCAGCACAGGCGCTCCCTCAGCAGCACCGGGGACTCCTCGAAGGTGCGGTTAAAATGGGAATAAAGCGCCCAATCCAGGGAATTCCAAGCCCGCAGGGGCCGAACCTGCCAGGCCGGGATGTCCCGGGTGGAAACTCGGGAATTGTGAGGGAAAATATCCACGGAATTGGGCGGCAGCACAGGCGCTCCCTCAGCGGCACCGGGGACTCCTCGAAGGTGCGGTTAAAATGGGAATAAAGCGCCCAATCCAGGGAATTCCAAGCCCGCAGGGGCCGAACCTGCCAGGCCGGGATTTCTCGGGTGGAAACTCAGGAATTGTGAGGGAAAATATCCACAGAATCGGGCGGCAGCACAGGCGCTCTCTCAGAGGCACCGGGGACTCCTCAAGCGCCAGGACGTGAGGTTAAAATGGGAATAAAGCGCCCAATCCAGGGAATTCCAAGCCCGCAGGGGCCGAACCTGCCAGGCCGGGATTTCTCGGGAAGAAACTCAGGAATTGTGAGGGAAAATATCCACGGAATTGGGCGGCCAGCACAGGCGCTCCCTCAGCGGCACCGGGGACTCCTCGAGGCGCCAGGACGTGAGGTTAAAATGGGAATAAAGCGCCCAATCCAGGGAATTCCAAGCCCGCAGGGGCCGAACCTGCCAGGCCGGGATTTCCCGGGAGGAATCCCGGGAATTGTGAGGGAAAATATCCCCGGAATTGGGCGGCCAGCACAGGCGCTCCCTCAGAGGCACCGGGGACTCCTCGAGGCGCCAGGACGTGAGGTTAAAATGGGAATTTCAGGCCAAATCCAGGGAATTCCAGGCCCGCAGGGGCCGAACCTGCCAGGCCGGGATTTCTCGGGTGGAAACTCGGGAATTGTGAGGGAAAATATCCCCGGAATTGGGCGGCAGCACAGGCGCTCCCTCAGAGGCACCGGGGACTCCTCGAAGGTGCGGTTAAAATGGGAATAAAGCGCCCAATCCAGGGAATTCCAGACCCGCAGGGGCCGAACCTGCCAGGCCGGGATTTCTCGGGTGGAAACTCGGGAATTGTGAGGGAAAATATCCCCGGAATTGGGCGGCAGCACAGGCGCTCCCTCAGAGGCACCGGGGACTCCTCGAAGGTGCGGTTAAAATGGGAATAAAGCGCCCAATCCAGGGAATTCCAGGCCCGCAGGGGCCGAACCTGCCAGGCCGGGATTTCTCGGGAAGAAACTCAGGAATTGTGAGGGAAAATATCCCCGGAATTGGGCGGCAGCACAGGCGCTCCCTCAGCGGCACCGGGGACTCGTCAAGCGCCAGAAAGTGCGGTTAAAATGGGAATAAAGCGCCCAAATCCAGGGAATTCCAAGCCCGCAGGGGCCGAACCTGCCAGGCCGGGATCTCCCGGGTGGAATCCCGGGAATTGTGAGGGGATTTCGGGAATTTCACACCTGGGAGCCGTTCCCGAACTGGCGCCGCTCCAGCAGATCCTTGTAAGGCAGCTCCGGCATCGCCATTCGGCCGCAGAGCTGCCGCTCCTCTTCCCCCAGCCCTTCCCTGAGGGCGAACCCCAGGATTTGGCCGCCTCCCGGCGGTTGGAAGGGCCGCAGGTTCCCGTCGGGAATGGCGCGGGCGGGAACGGGGCCGCCTCCCCTCAGGCAGCGCCGGGCCAGCTCCTCCCGCCGCCGCCTCAGCGCCGCCGCCTCCCGCCTCAGCCGCGCCAGCCCGAAGCGCTCGGCGTGGCGCCAGAAAGTGCGGTTAAAATGGGAATAAAGCGCCCAATCCAGGGAGTTCCAGGCCCGCAAGCGCCGAACCTGCCAGGCCGGGATCTCCCGGGAGGATCCGCGGGAATTGTGAGGGAAAGTATCCACGGAATCGGGCGGCCAGCACAGGCGCTCCCTCAGCAGCACCAAGGACTCGTCGAAGCGCTCGGCCAGGAGAACCAGGGGGAAAATCCGCTCGAGCTCCGCCAGCATGGCCGGGATCTGTGAGGGCTCCGAGGGCCGGGGGAGGCCGAAGTCGAACCATTGCAGGTCCCGGGCGTAGTGGTTGCCGCGGGCTCCGGGCTGGAAGAAGCGGGAGGGGGAGGCGAGGAAGGCGGCGAGGGAAGGGGAGCGGCGGAAGGCGGGCGAGGCCGAGCGGAAATAGGAGAAGGCCGAGGCGCCCAAGGAGCCGGGGTCCCGCACGATGGAGAAGTAAAAGCTGTCGTTGGGCATCACCCGCTGCACCTGGGGAAGGGAAAAGGGGGGTTTTTTAAGGGGGGAAATGGATCTAAAAATATTCGGGGGTTTCTCAAAAAAAAAAAAAAAATAGAAAAATTTCGTCAAAAAGTAGAAAAATTCCTACCGAGAAATCCTCCCAAAAACCCCCAAAATTCCTAAAAAAATCCTCAAAAAACTCCCCTCAAAAATCCCCCCAAAATCCCCAAAAATCCCCCAAAAATTCTCAAAAAATTCCCAAAAAAATCCCCCAAAAATTCCACAAAAAAACCCCCAAAATCCCCCAAAAATCCTCAAAAAACTCCCCCAGAAATTCCCAAAAAAACCCCCAAAATTCCCAAAAAATCCCAAAAAACCCCCAAAAAATCCCTAAAAATAACCCCCCAAAAATCCCCCCCAAAACCCCCCAAAATTCTCAAAAAATCCCAAAAAATTCTCAAAAAAATTCCCAAAAAATCCCAGGAAATCCCAGAAACCCCCCCAAAAATTCCCAAAAAATCCCCCAAAAATCCTCAAAAAAATCCCCAAAAACCCCACAAAAAATCCTCAAAAAAATTCCCAAAAATTCTCAAAAAATCCCAGAAAATGCCAGAAAATTCCAGAAATTGCCGTCTCACCTCCTTGAGGCGGAACCTCATGTGGTGGCCGAGGATGTCGAAGGTCTCCCCGGGCCGGAAGCCCCTGACCAGCTCGGCATGGAAGAGCCTCCCAAAACCCCCAAAAATCCCAAAAAAATCCCCAAAAAATCCCCCCAAAATTGTCAAAAAATTCTCAAAAAATCCCCCAAAAATACCCCAAAAAAATCCCCCAAAAATTCCCCCAAAAATCTAAAAAAATCCCAGAAAAACCCCCCAAAATTCCAAAAAATTCCTGAAAAATTTGCCCAAAATTCTCAAAAAATCCCAGAAAAATTCCCCAAAAAATCCCCAAAAAATCTCAAAAAATTACCCCAAAACCCCCCAGAAATCCCCCAAAAATTCCCAAAAAATCTCAAAAAATCCCAGAAAAGTCCCCCAGAATTTCCAGAAAATTCCCCCAAAAATTCCCAAAAAATCCCCCGAAAAATCTTCCAAAAATTCTCAAAAAATCCCAGAAAAATAAAAAAAAAATCCCCAAAAATTCTCAAAAAATAAAAAAAAAAAATCCCAAAAATTCCCAAAAAATCCCAGAAAATTCCAGAAATTGCCGTCTCACCTCCTTGAGGCGGAACCTCATGTGGTGGCCGAGGATGTCGAAGGTCTCCCCGGGCCGGAAGCCCCTGACCAGCTCTGCACAGAACAGCCTCCCAAAACCCCCAAAACTCCCCAAAAATCCCCAAAAAATCCCCCCAAAATACCAAAAAAATACCAAAAAATTATCAAAAAATCCCCCAAAAATCTCAGAAAAATCCCCCAAAAATCCAAAAAAATTCCCCAAAAAATTCCCAAAAATTCTCAAAAAATCCCCAAAAAATCTCAAAAAATTCCCCAAAAACCCCCCAAAAATCCCCCAAAAATTCCCAAAAAAATCTCAAAAAATCCCAGAAAAATCCCCCAAAATTTCCAGAAAATTCCCCGAAAAATTCCCAAAAAATCCCCCGAAAAATTCCCAAAAATTCTCAAAAAATCCCAGAAAAATAAAAAAAAAAATCCCCAAAAATTCTCAAAAAATCCCCAAAAATTCCCAGAAAATCCCAGAAATTTCCAGAAATTGCCGTCTCACCTCCTTGAGGCGGAACCTCATGTGGTGGCCGAGGATGTCGAAGGTCTCCCCGGGCCGGAAGCCCCTGACCAGCTCTGCACAGAACAGCCTCCCAAAACCCCCAAAAATCCCCAAAAATCCCCAAAAAATCCCCCCAAAATTGTCAAAAAATTCTCAAAAAATCCCCAAAAAATCCCCCAAAAATCCCCAAAAATTCCCAAAAAAATACCAAAAAATTCTCAAAAAATCCCCAAAAAATCCCCCAAAAATCCTCCAAAAATACCAAAAAAATACCAAAAAATTATCAAAAAATCCCCCAAAAATCTCAGAAAAATCCCCCAAAAATCCAAAAAAATCCCCCCAAAAAATCCAAAAAAATTCCCAAAAAATTCCCCAAAAAAGTCCCAAAAATTCTCAAAAAATCCCCCAAAAATCTCAAAAAATTTCCCAAAAACCCCACAAAAATCCCCCCAAAAATTCCCTAAAAATCTCAAAAAATCCCCCAGAATTTCCAGAAAATTCCCCCAAAAATTCCCAAAAAATCCCCTGAAAAATTCCCAAAAAATCTCAAAAAATCCCAGAAAAATAAAAAAAAATCCCCAAAAATTCTCAAAAAATCCCAAAAATTCCCAAAAAATCCCAGAAAATTCCAGAAATTGCCGTCTCACCTCCTTGAGGCGGAACCTCATGTGGTGGCCGAGGATGTCGAAGGTCTCCCCGGGCCGGAAGCCCCTGACCAGCTCTGCACAGAACAGCCTCCCAAAACCCCCAAAAATCCCCAAAAAATCCCCCCAAAATTGTAAAAAAATTCTCAAAAAATCCCCCCAAAAATCCCCAAAAATCCCCCAAAATTCCCAAAAATTTCTCAAAAAATTCTCAAAAAATCCCCAAAAAATCTCAGAAAAATCCCCCAAAAATCCAAAAAAATCCCCCCAAAAAATCCAAAAAAATTCCCCAAAAAATTCCCCAAAAAATTCCCAAAAATTCTCAAAAAATCCCCAAAAAATCCCCCAAAAATTCCCCAAAAACCCCACAAAAATCCCCCCAAAAATTCCCAAAAAATCTCAAAAAATCCCCCAGAATTTCCAGAAAATTCCCCCAAAAATTCCCAAAAAATCCCCTGAAAAATTCCCAAAAAATCTCAAAAAATCCCAGAAAAATCCAAAAAAAATTCCCAAAAATTCTCAAAAAATAAAAAAAAAATTCCAAAAAAATCCCAAAAATTCCCAAAATATCCCAGAAAATTCCAGAAATTGCCGTCTCACCTCCTTGAGGCGGAACCTCATGTGGTGGCCGAGGATGTCGAAGGTCTCCCCGGGCCGGAAGCCCCTGACCAGCTCGGCATGGAAGAGCCTCCCAAAACCCCCAAAAATCCCAAAAAAATCCCCAAAAAATCCCCCCAAAATTGTCAAAAAATTCTCAAAAAATCCCCCCAAAAAATCCCCCAAAAATCCCCAAAAATTCCCAAAAAATTCTCAAAAAATTCTCAAAAAATCCCCAAAAATCTCAGAAAAATCCCCCAAAAATCCAAAAAAATCCCCCCAAAAATAAAAAAAAATTCCCCAAAAATTCCCCAAAAAATTCTCAAAAAATCCCCCAAAAATCTCAAAAAATTCCCCAAAAACCCCACAAAAATCCCCCCAAAAATTCCCAAAAAATCTCAAAAAATCCCCCAGAATTTCCAGAAAATTCCCCCAAAAATTCCCAAAAAATCCCCCGAAAAATCTCCCAAAAATTCTCAAAAAATCCCAGAAAAATAAAAAAAAAATCCCCAAAAATTCTCAAAAAATCCCAAAAATTCCCAGAAAATTCCAGAAAATTCCAGAAATTCCCATCTCACCTCCTTGAGGCGGAACCTCATGTGGTGGCCGAGGATGTCGAAGGTCTCCCCGGGCCGGAAGCCCCTGACCAGCTCGGCGCGGAACATTCCGGGGTATCCGAACTGGTAGCGCAGGGGGAGCGCGAAGCGCAGGCGCCGCTCGTCGGCGAATCGCGACAGGAGGTTCAGGACGCTGCTGCCGCCCGTCTTGTGCGTCTTGAGGAACACCACGTGAGAGCGCGGCCGGCACGTCGCGACAGACGAACTGGAGAGACAGGGGAGAGCTGTCGCGATAGGAGAGAGCTGTCGCGATAGAGGAGACGTGTCGCGATAGAGGAACTGTCGCGATAGAGGAGCTGGAGAGACAGGGGAGACGTGTCGCGATAGGAGAGACGTGTCGCGATAGGAGAGAGGTGTCGTGATAGAGGAGCTGTCGCGATAGAGGAGCTGTCGCAATAGGAGAGACGTGTCGCGATAGGAGAGACGTGTCGCAATAGAGGAACTGTCACGATAGAGGAGCTGTCGCGATAGAGGAACTGTCGCGATAGAGGAGCTGTTGCGATAGGAGAGACGTGTTGCGATAGAGGAACTGTTGCGATAGGAGAGAGCTGTCGCGATAGAGGAACTGTCATGATAGAGGAGATGTGTCGCGATAGAGGAGCTGGAGAGACAGGGGACATGTCATGATAGAGGAACTGTCGCGATAGAGGAGAGAGGTGTCGCGGTAGAGGAGCTGGAGAGATGGGACATGTCGCGATAGAGGAGCTGTCGCGATAGGAGAGAGGTGTCACGATAGAGGAACTGTCGCGATAGAGGAGCTGGAGAGACAGGGGACATGTCGCGATAGAGGAGCTGTCGCGATAGAGGGGAAAAAACAACCCCAAACTGTCGCGATTTGGGCTCAAAACGGCCCCGGGATTGGGGCTGGGCGGGGTCAGGGGGCGGGGTCGGGCGGGTGAGTCGCGATATTTGATCTTTTAATCGCGATATCGCAGCCAAATCGTGATATTTGGTGTTCTGATTGTGATATATTACACCCAAATCGCGATATTTGGTGTTCTGATTGCGATATTTGATCCCAAATCCCCCCCAGAATCGCGATATTCCCCCCCCAAACCTCAATATTTGATCCCAAATCGCGATATTTGATATTCAGATCGCGATATTTGATGTTCTAATCGCGATATTTGATCCCAAATCCCAACATTCCCCCCCCAGAATTCCCAGGGGATTCAGGACCCCGTTCCCCTTTTTTTATGGAATTTTGGGACCCCCATTCCCGCTGTTTTTAGGGGATTTGGGACCCCCAGGAATTCCGGGATTTTCCCATGGAATTCCCAGGATTTTTCCATGGATTTTCCATGGATTTGGGGTCTCACCTGCGGCGCGGGGGCCCCCCCAGGAGCCCCAGGGTGACAAAAAAACCCCAAATTTCCCCCAATTCCTCCCCGTTTTTAGGGGATTTGAACCCCCAGGAATTTGGGGATTTTCCCATGGAATTCCCAGGAATTCCCATGGATTTTTCCATGGATTTTTCCATGGATTTGGGGTCTCACCTGCGGCACGGGGGCCCCCCCAGGAGCCCCAGGGTGACAAAAAACCCCCGAATTCTCCCCATTTTTAAGGGATTTGGAACCCCCAGGATCCCCCAGGAATTCCGGGATTTTTCCATGGAATTCCCAGGATTTTTCCATGGAATTCCCAGGATTTTTCCATGGATTTTCCCATGGAATTCCCAGGATTTTTCCATGGAATTCCCAGGATTTTTCCCTGGAATTCCCAGGATTTTTCCATGGAATTCCCTGGATTTTGGGGTCTCACCTGCGGCGCTGGGGCCCCCCCAGGAGCCCCAGGGTGACAAAAACCCCCCAAATTCCCCCCATTTTTAAGGGATTTGAAGTCCCCAGGAATTCTGGGGATTTTCCCATGGAATTCCCAGGAATTCCCAGGATTTTTCCATGGATTTTCCATGGAATTTGGGGTCTCACCTGCGGCGCGGGGGCCCCCCCAGGAGCCCCAGGGTGACAAAAAAACCCCAAATTTCCCCCAATTCCTCCCCGTTTTTAGGGGATTGGAACCCCCAGGAATTTGGGGATTTTCCCATGGAATTCCCAGGAATTCCCATGGATTTTTCCATGGATTTTTCCATGGATTTGGGGTCTCACCTGCGGCACTGGGGCCCCCCCAGGAGCCCCAGGGTGACAAAAACCCCCCAAATTCCCCCCATTTTTAAGGGATTTGGAACCCCCAGGATCCCCCAGGAATTCCGGGATTTTCCCATGGAATTCCCAGGGTTTTTCCATGGAATTCCCAGGATTTTTCCATGGATTTGGGGTCTCACCTGCGGCGCGGGGGCCCCCCCAGGAGCCCCAGGGTGAACCCCACGGCCACGCAGACGCCCAGGGCGGCCCCGAGCGGGGCCAGGCGGCGCCAGCCGGGGGGGGGGGGCCCCCATGGGATCCCAAAATTCCCGCTCCGATCCCGGAATTCCTGTCCCAGATCCTGAAAAATTCCTGAAAAAGATCCCCCAAAAAAATCCTGACACAGATCCCAAAAAAAATCCTGACACGGATCCCAAAATTCCCGCTCCGATCCCGGAATTCCTGTCCCAGATCCCGAAAAATTCCTGCCAAAGATCCCCCAAAAAAATCCTGACAAAAATCCCCCCAAAAATTCCTGCCACAGATCCCCCAAAAAATTCCTGACAAAAATCCCCAGAAAATCCTGACACAGATCCCAAAAAATTCCTGACACGGATCCCCCAAAAAGTCCTGCAGCAGATCCCAAAATTCCCGCTCCGATCCCGGAACTCCTGGCTCGGATCCCGAAAAATTCCTGCCAAAGATCCCAAAAAATTCCTGTCCTGGATCCCCAAAATTCCCGCTGCAGGTCCCAAAAAATTCCTGTCCCAGATCCCAAAAAATTCCTGTTCCGGATCCCAAATCCCTGGCCCAGATCCCAAAATTCCCGGCCCGGATCCCCAAATCCCAGTTCCAGACCCCAAATCCCAATTCCAGACCCCAAATCCCATTCCTGGAATTCCCAAATCCCATTCCCGGTGTCCCCCGGCTCCCCCATTCCCGGCTTTTCTCTAATTCCCGGTTTTTCCCCGTCCCATTCCCGGTTTTTCCCGGTCCCATTCCCGGTTTTCCCCCGTCCCATTCCCGGTTTTTCCCGGTCCCATTCCCGGTTTTTCCCCGTCCCATTCCCGGTTTTCCACCCCACCATTCCCGCTTTTCCCGGTCCAATTCCCGGTTTTTCCCCCCCATTCCCGCTTTTCCCCGTCCCATTCCCGGTTTTTCCCCGTCCCATTCCCGGTTTTCCCCCGTCCCATTCCCGGTTTTTCCCCGTCCCATTCCCGGTTTTTCCCCGTCCCATTCCCGGTTTTTCCCCTTCCCATTCCCGGTTTTCCACCCCACCATTCCCGGTTTTCCCGGTCCCATTCCCGATTTTTCCCCCCTCATTCCCGATTTTTGCCCCCCCCTTCCAGGTTTTTCCCGGTTTTTCCCGGTTTTTCCCGGTTTTCCCCTCTCACCGCGGCCTCGCTCAGCTCCGCCGCATCCCGGCACGATCCCAAAAAACTTCCCGGGATCCCAAAAAAACTTCCCGGGATCCCCGAAACTTCCCGCGAATCCCCAAAAAACTTCCCGGGAATCCCCAAAAACTTCCCGGGAACCCCCAGAATTTCCCGGGAATCGCGGATTTTCCCGGGAATCGCGGATTTTCCCGGTTTTCCCGATCCTTCTGTTCCCGGCCCCGCGGAACTTTTCCCCCTTTGTTCCCGGCCCCGCCCCGGGACGGGAGGAGCGGCGGGGAGGGAAAATCAGGGAATTCCTTCGGGAATTTTGGGAATTTGGGATCGGGAATTCGGGATTTGGGACCGGGAATTCGGGATTTGGGACCGGGAATTCGGGATTTGGGATCGGGAATTCGGGATTTGGGACCGGGAATTCGGGATTTGGGACCGGGAATTCGGGATTTGGGATCGGGAATTTGGGATTTGGGACCGGGAATTTGGGATTTGGGATCGGGAATGGGGCGGAGCGGCGGGGAGGGAAAATCAGGGAATTCCTTCGGGAATTTTGGGAATTTGGGATCGGGAATTCGGGATTTGGGACCGGGCATTTGGGATTTGGGATCGGGAGTTTGGGATTTGGGACCGGGAATGGGGAGGAGCAGCGGGGAGGGAAAATCAGGGAATTCCTTTGGGAATTTGGGATCGGGAATTCGGGATTTGGGACCGGGAATTCGGGATTTGGGACCGGGAGTTTGGGATTTGGGATCGGGAATGGGGCGGAGCGGCGGGGAGGGAAAATCAGGGAATTCCTTCGGGAATTTTGGGAATTTGGGATCGGGAATTCGGGATTTGGGACCGGGAATTCGGGATTTGGGACCGGGAATTTGGGATTTGGGACCGGGAATTCGGGATTTGGGACCGGGAATTTGGGATTTGGGACCGGGAATTCGGGATTTGGGACCGGGAATTCGGGATTTGGGATCGGGATTCGGGACCGGGAATGGGGCGGAGCGGGAAGGAGGGACCGGGAATTTGTTTGGGATTTTGGGATCGGGATTTTGGGATCGGGAATTCGGGGATTCGGGACCAGGAATGGGGCGGAGCGGGAATTAATTCGGGAATTCGGGATTTTGGGATCCAGCCCCCTCCGAACCCCGAATTCCCGGCAGAATTCCCAAATTTCGGGGGATTTTGGGATCCCTCCCCTCACGAGGAGACCCCGCCTCCGTTTTGGCGCCAAGAGCGGAAGCCACGCCCCCATATTTGCATAACCACGCCCACTCCCCCACATAACTACACCCCGTATTTGCATAGCCACGCCCACTCACCAACACGCCCCATATTTGCATAACCACGCCCACTCCTCGCATAACCACGCACCGTATTTGCATAACCACGCCCCATATAACCGCGCGACCCATATTTGCATAACCACGCCCGCTCATCACATAACAACGCCCCATATTTGCATAACCACGCCCACTCCCCCCCCCCCCCCCCCCCATAACCACGCCCCATATAACGGCGCGGCCAATATTTGCATAACCACGCCCACTCCTCACATAACAACGCCCATATTTGCATAACCACGCCCACTCGTTTCACAACCACGCCCCTTCAGATCACGTGACACAGGCCCTGTCCCCGCCCCCCGAGGCGCGGGAAAAGTCGCGGCCGCCATTTTGTTTCGGCGCGAAGCGCGGCAGGCGTGAGGCGGGGGGGGGCTGGGCGGGCTCTTTTTGGGGAACTTTCGAGGTTTTTCGGGATTTTCCTCCCTGCCAAGGGGAGGGAAGGGTGCGGTGGGCGTTCGTGGCTTCGTTGAGGGCGGATTTTGGGGAGATGAGAGGTTCCGGTCCTGCTCCTGGGTGGGGCCGAGGGGTTTTTAATGAGGGCGGGGCTGCGCTCCCCTCATTTCGGGTGGGGTTTGTGAGGGAGGGGATTCACCCCCCACCCCTCAAATTGGGCTTTGGGAGGCCCAAAATGTTCCGATCCCCCCCTTTAGTGCGATCCGGGTTGGATTTGTGAGGGGAGAGAGAATTCCCTCGTTCCAGGGGGGTTTTGTGAGGGAGGGGCTTCACCCCCACCCCTCAAATTGGGGTTCGGGGGGCCCTGGGAGTGCCCTTGGTGGGATCCGGAGGAGTTTGGGAATTTTTTTGTGGAGGATTTCAGGGATTTTGGGGGGTTTGAATCCATAAACGTGAGGGAGAGGCCTCACCCCCCCTCACGTTGTGATCTGAGGGGATTTTGGGGTCCCACCCCCTCATTTTTCCCTTTTCAGGGAATTTTGGGTTCCCTCCTTTTCTCCTGAGGGGATTTTGGGAATCCCAGCCCTCATTTTCTTCATTTGAGGGGATTTTGGTGATCCCATCCCTCATTTTACCCTTTTGAGGGAATTTTAGTGATACCACTCCTCATTTTACCTTTTTCAGTGAATTTTGGTGATCCCACTCCTCATTTTTCCTTTTCAGGGAATTTTGGTGATCCCACTCCTCATTTTTCCCTTTTCAGGGAAATTTTGGTGATCCCACTCCTCATTTTTCTCATTTGAGGGAATTTTGGTGATCCCACTCCTCATTTTTCCCTTTCCAGGGAATTTTGGGTTCCCTCCTTTTCTCCTGAGGGGATTTTGGGGTCCCACCCCCTCATTTTTCCTTTTCAGGGAATTTTGGGGATCCCACTCCTCATTTTTCCCTTTTCAGGGAATTTTGGGGATCCCACTCCTCATTTTTCCCTTTTCAGGGAAATTTTGGTGATCCCACCCCCCATTTTCTCCTCTGGCGGGGTCCCAGCCTCGAGAAACCCCCCCAAAATTCCCATTTTTCCCACTTTTCCCCATTTTTTCCAGCCCCAGCCATGGCTCTGCGCCGCTCCCCCCGGCTCCGTCCCTCGGGATCCTCCTCAGGATCGGTGCCTTGGAGCAGCTCCCCCCCCAGCCCGTAAATTCCTCTGAATTCCCCCAAAATCCTCAAATTCCCTTTTTCCCAAGTTCCCCCAAAATTTCCCTGGATTTTGGCCCATTTTTCCCGCTTTTTACCCCCATCCCAGCTCTTTTCTATCCTGTTTTTAACCAATTCCAATCCCATTTCTCCCAGTTTTTTCCCCATTTTTCCCAGTTTTTCCCCCATCCCAACCCCTTTTAATCCCATTTTTCCCAATCCCATCCCATTTTTCCCACCTTTTCCCACATTTTCCCAGTTTTCCCCCCATTCTTCCCAATTTCCACCCCTAATTTTGCCCCCATTTTTTCCAGTTTTTCCCCCAATTTCCAGCCCAAATTTTCCCCACTTTTCCCCCCATTTTTCACCCATTTCCCCCCCAATTTTCCCCCCCAATTTTCCCCCCCCAATTTTCCCATTTTCCCCCCAATTTTTTTCCCAGTTTTCCCTCCATTCTTCCCCCCCATTTCCCCCCTCAATTTCCCCCATTTTTTCCCTCAATTTTCCCCCCATTTTCCCCCCAATTTTTTCCCAATTTTCCCCCATTTTTTCCCCCCATTCTTCCCAATTTTCTCCCCATTTTTTCCCCCCCATTTTTCCCAGTTTTCCCCCCAATTTCCCCCCCAATTTTCCCATTTCCCCCCAATTTTTTTCCCAATTTCCCCCATTTTTCCCCCCCATTTTTCCTCCCATTTTTCCCCCCATTTTCCCCCCCATTTTTCCCCCAAATTTTCCCCCAATTTTCCCCCCCAATTTTCCCATTTTTCCCCAATTTTTTTCCCACTTTTCCCCCCATTCTTCCCAATTTTCCCCCCATTTTTTCCCCCCATTTCCCCCCATTTTTTCCCTCAGTTTTCCCCCAATTTTTCCTACTTTCCCCCCAATTTTTTTCCCACTTTTCCCCCCATTCTTCCCAATTTTCCCCCCATTTTTTCCCGCCATTTTTCCCAGTTTTTCCCCCCAATTTTCCCTCCACTTTTCCCCAATTTTCCCCCATTTCCCCCCGTCCCCCCCCACCCCATCTCCCCCCAGAATTCCCATTTTTTCCCCGTTTTTCCCGCAGGGAATTCCCGGCCGATTCCGACTCCGGCAGCGACTTCGAGCCCTCCCTGCGGCCCCGCCCCAAGCGAGGTCCCCGCCCGGATCCCCCCCGGAGCCGCGTAATTCCCGCTTTTCCCCCCAAATCCCGGTTTTTTTTTGGGATTCCCGCCCTTTCCCGCTCATTTTCCCGATTTTCCCGCAGCTCCCGAAGCGCTCCCGCCTTTCCAGCCCCGCTGGGAATGAGGAGGATTCCCTTTTCCAGGCCGTGTCCTCGGGAAAAGCCGCCCTGGAGGTGATGCCCCGACCGGGAAAACCCCAAAATTCCCACTTTTTACCCCAAATTCCCACTTTTTACCCCAAATTCCCACTTTTTACCCCAAAATTCCCACTTTTTACCCCAAAATTCCCACTTTTTACCCCAAAATTCCCACTTTTTACCCCAAATCCCCACTTTTCCACCCCAAAATTCCCATTTTTCCCCCCAAAATTCCCATTTTTCCCCCCAAAATTCCCATTTTTCCCCCCAAAATTCCCACCATTTCCCCCCAAAATTCCCACTTTTCCCCCCCAAAATTCCCGCTTTTTCCCCCCCAAATTCCCACTTTTACCCCCCCAAATCCCCACTTTTTTACCCCAAATTCCCACTTTTCCCCCCAAATTCCCACTTTTCCCCCCAAATTCCCACTTTTTCCCCCAAATTCCCACTTTTTCCCCCCAAATTCCCACTTTTTCCCCCCAAATTCCCACTTTTTCACCCCAAATTCCCACTTTTTCCCCCCAAAATTCCCACATTTTTCCCCCTGAATTCCCATTTTTAACCTCCAGATTCCCATTTTCAACTCCACAATTCCCATTTTTCCCCCCCAATTCCCGTTTTTTCCCCGGAATTCCCATTTTTCCCCCACAATTCCCATTTTTCCCCCACAATTCCCGTTTTTCCCCCACAATTCCCGGTTTTCCCCCCGGAATTCCTGTTTCCCCCCATAATTCCCATTTTTAACCCCATAATTCCCATTTCTCCCCCAGAATTCCCATTTTTCCCCCACAATTCCCGTTTTTAACCCCATAATTCCCATTTTCCCCCCACAATTCCCATTTTTAACCCCACAATTCCTGTTTTTAACCCCACAATTCCCGTTTTTAATCCACAATTCCCGTTTTTAATCCACAATTCCCATTTTTAATCCACAATTCCCATTTTTAATCCACAATTCCCATTTTAAACTCCACAATTCCCGTTTTTAACCCCATAATTCCCATTTTCCCCCCGGAATTCTCATTTTTAACCCCACAATTCCTGTTTTTAACCTCACAATTCCCATTTTTAACCCCACAATTCCTGTTTTTAACCCCATAATTCCCATTTTTAACCCCACAATTCCTGTTTTTAACCCCATAATTCCCATTTTTAATCCCACAATTCCCATTTTTAACCCCACAATTCCCATTTTTAACCCCATAATTCCCATTTTTAATCCACAATTCCCATTTTTAACCCCATAATTCCCATTTTTAACCCCACAATTCCCATTTTTAACCCCACAATTCCCATTTTTAATCCACAATTCCCATTTTTAATCCACAATTCCCATTTTAAACTCCACAATTCCCATTTTAAACTCCACAATTCCTGTTTTTCCCCCCACAATTCCCATTTTTAACCCCACAATTCCCATTTTACCCCCATAATTCCCATTTCTCCCCCACAATTCCCATTTCTCCCCCAGAATTCCCGTTTTTAACCCCGTAATTCCCATTTTAAACTCCACAATTCCCATTTTCCCCCCATAATTCCCATTTTTTCCCCCACAATTCCCATTTTAAACTCCATAATTCCCATTTTTAACCCCACAATTCCCATTTTTAACCCCACAATTCCCATTTTTAACCCCACAATTCCCATTTTTAACCCCACAATTCCCATTTTTAACCCCGTAATTCCCATTTTTAACCCCACAATTCCCATTTTTAACCCCATAATTCCCGTTTTTTTCCCCGGAATTCCCATTTTAAACTCCACAATTCCCATTTTTAACCCCATAATTCCCATTTTAAACTCCACAATTCCCATTTTAAACTCCACAATTCCCGTTTTTAACCCCATAATTCCCATTTTCCCCCCGGAATTCCCATTTTTAACCCCACAATTCCTGTTTTTAACCCCATAATTCCCATTTTTAATCCACAATTCCCATTTTTAACCCCATAATTCCCGTTTTTTTCCCCGGAATTCCCATTTTAGACTCCACAATTCCTGTTTTTAACCCCATAATTCCCATTTTTAACCCCACAATTCCCATTTTTAACCCCACAATTCCCATTTTTAATCCATAATTCCCATTTTTAATCCACAATTCCCATTTTTAACCCCATAATTCCCATTTTTAACCCCACAATTCCCATTTTTAACCCCATAATTCCCATTTTTAACCCCACAATTCCCATTTTTAACCCCACAATTCCCATTTTTAATCCACAATTCCCATTTTTAACCCCACAATTCCCATTTTTAACCCCACAATTCCCATTTTTACCCCCGGAATTCCCATTTTTCCCCCCATAATTCCCGTTTTTAACCCCGTAATTCCCGGTTTTTCCCCCCACAATTCCCGTTTTTCCCCCACAATTCCCATTTTTTCCCCCACAATTCCCATTTTTCCCCCCATAATTCCCGTTTTTAACCCCATAATTCCCAGTTTTTTCCCCAGAATTCCCGTTTTTAATCCACAATTCCCATTTTTAATCCCACAATTCCCATTTTAAACTCCACAATTCCCGTTTTTAACCCCACAATTCCCGTTTTTTCCCCCCGGAATTCCGGTTTTTCCCCCGGCAGCCGGTGCTGGAGGAGTGGCTGGAGCGGTACCGGGGGGATCGGGAGGCGGCGCTGCTGGAGCTGCTCAACTTCACCGCCCGCGCCTGCGGCTGCCGCGGTCAGGAGCAGGAAAAATGGGGGAAAAACGGGGGAAAACGGGAAAAAACCAGGGGAGAAATGAGGGGAAAAATGGGGGGAAAAAGCGGGGGAAAAATGGGGGGAAAAATGGGGGAGAAACGGGGAAAAAAACGGGGGAGAAACGGGGAAAACGGGAAAAAAATGGGAAAAAATGAGGGGAGAAATGAGGGGAGAAATTGGGGAAAAAATGGGGAAAAATGAGGGGAGAAATGAGGGGAAAAATCGGGGGAAAAATGGGGAAAAAACGGGGGAGAAACGGGAAAAAACGGGGAAAAAACGGGAAAAATGCGGGGAAAAATTGGGGAAAAAACGGGGAAAAAATGGGGAAAAAAACGGGGGAGAAATGGGAAAAAACGGGGGAAAAACGGGAAAAAATGAGGGAAAAAATGGGGAGAAAAATTGGGAGAGAAATGGGGAAAAAAACGGGGGAAAAACGGGAAAAAACGGGAAAAAAACAGGGGAAAAATGAGGGGAAAAATGAGGGGAAAAATGGGGAAAAAATGGGGAAAAAAACGGGGGAGAAATGGGAAAAAATGGGGGAAAAAATGGGGGGAAAAACGGGAAAAAATGAGGGGGAAAATGAGGGGAAAAATGGGGAAAAATGGGGAAAAAATGGGGAAAAAATGGGGAAAAATGAGGGGAAAAATCGGGGAAAAAATGGGGAAAAATGAGGGGAGAAATGAGGGGAAAAATGGGGAAAAAATGGGGAAAAAATGGGGAAAAATGAGGGGAGAAACGGGGGAAAAATCGGGGGAAAAATGGGGAAAAAATGGGAAAAAACGGGAAAAAACGAGGGGAAAAATGAGGGGAAAAATCGGGGGAAAAATGGGGAAAAAATGGGGAAAAAAACGGGGGAGAAACTGGAAAAAAATGGGAAAAAAATGGGAAAAAATGGGAAAAAATCGGGAAAAAAACGGGAAAAAATGGGGAGAAAAATTGGGAGACAAATGGGGAAAAAAAACGGGGGGAAAACGGGAAAAAACGGGAAAAAAATGGGAAAAAATTGGGGGAAAAATCAGGGGAGAAATTGGGAGAGAAATGGGAAAAAAAACTGGGGGAAAATGGGACAAAACCGGGGGAAAATTCGGGGGTAAAATGGGGAAAAAATGGGAAAAAAATGGGAGAAAAAATGGGGAGAAAAATGGGAAAAACACGGGGAGAAAAAGAGGGAAAAAGGGGGGAAAAATCGGGGGGAAAATGGGAAAAAAATTGGGGGAAAATGGGGAATTCTGGGTTGGGAAAATGGGGAATTCTGGGTTTGGGATTTTGGGAAAATGGGGAATTGTGGGGTTGGGAAAATGGGGAATTCTGGGGTTGGGATTTTGGGAAAATGGGGAATTGTGGGTTTGGGATTTTGGGAATTCTGGGGTTGGGATTTGGGGAAAATGGGGAATTGTGGGGTTGGGATTTTGGGAAAATGGGGAATTGTGGATTTGGGAAAATGGGGAATTCTGGGGTTGGGATTTTGGGAATTCTGGGTTTGGGATTGGGGGAAAATGGGGAATTCTGGGGTTGGGATTTTGGGAAAATGGGGAATTCTGGAGCTGGGATTTGGGAAAATGGGGAATTGTGGGTTTGGGATTTTGGGAATTCTGGGTTTGGGATCTGGGGAAAATGGGGAATCCTGGGTTTGGGATTTTGGGGAAAATGGGGATTCCTGGGTTTGGGATTTTGGGAAGAAAGGAATTCCCGGGAATTTCCAGGTGTGGTGACCCCGGAGATGTTCCGGGAGCTGGAGAATTCCGAGATCGCCCGGCGGCTCCTGGAGAGCTTCGAGGAGGTACCGGGGCCTTCCCTGGGATTCCCTGGGATTCCCTGGAATTCCCTGGAATTCTCTGGAAATTCCCACCGGATTTCTCTGGAATTCCGCCTTTTTCCTGGAATCTGAGGGCTTTTTTCCCCTTGGAATTTCTGTTTTTCCTCCCCAAATTCTGAGGCTGCCCCTCGGAGCTTTCTGATTCCCCCTCTGGAATTCCGGGGTTTTTCCCTGGAATTCTCCCGTTTATTCCTGAAAATGGGAGCTTTCCCTCCGGAATTCCGGGGGTTTTCCCCGGAATTCTCCCGTTTCTCCCCCCAGAACTCCCCATTTTCCCAGGATTGATTTCCCAGGATTTCTCCCCCATTTTCCCAGGATTGATTTCCCAGGATTTCTCCCCGTTTTCCTGGGATTTCTCCCCATTTTCCCAGGATTTCCCAGGATTTCCCCATTTTCCCCCCAGGACTCCCCGTTTTCCCGGGATTTCTCCCAGGATTTTCCTGGGATTTCTCCCCATTTTCCCAGGATTGATTTCCCAGGATTTCTCCCCATTTTCCTGGGATTTCTCCCCATTTTCCCAGGATTGATTTCCCAGGATTTCTCCCCATTTTCCCGGGATTTCTCCCCATTTTCCCAGGATTTCCCAGGATTTCTCCCCATTTTCCCAGGATTTCTCCCCATTTTCCCATTTTCCCAGGATTTCTCCCATTTCCCCCCCAGGACTCCCCGTTTTCCCAGGAATTCCCAGGATTTCTCCCATTTCCCCCCCCAGGACTCCCCATTTTCCTGGGATTTCTCCCCATTTTCCCAGGAATTCCCAGGATTTCTCCCAGGATTTCCCAGGATTTCTCCCGTTTCCCCCCAGGACTCCCCATTTTCCCAGGAATTCCCAGGATTTCTCCCCATTTCCCAGGATTTCTCCCAGGAATTCCCAGGATTTCCCCATTTCTCCCCCCAGGACTCCCCATTTTCCCAGGATTTCCCATGATTTCCCCCGTTTTCCCCCCCAGGACTCTCCGTTTTCCCAGGAATTCCCAGGATTTCCCCATTTCCCCCCCAGGACTCCCCATTTTCCCAGGATTTTCCAGGAATTCCCAGGAATTCCCATGATTTCCCCATTTCCCCCCCAGGACTCCCCATTTTCCCAGGAATTCCCATGATTTCCCTGTTTCTCCCCCAGGACTCTCCGTTTTCCCAGGATTTCCCAGGATTTCTCCCATTTCCCCCCCAGGACTCTCCGTTTTCCCAGGATTTCCCAGGATTTCTCCCAGGATTTCCCAGGATTTCCCCATTTCTCCCCCAGGACTCTCCATTTTCGGGTGACTCCGGCCGCTGGCGCCGTTTCCGTCTGGGATTCCGTGAATTCCCGTCCGTGCTGCTGTCCCGGGGGGGATCCCGGGCTCTGCTCCGGGAGGAATTTCTGCTCCCGGCCTGGCTGGGGCTGCTGGCAGCGCTGTCCTCGGCCCCGGCCCGGCCGTGCCGCCGCGCCGCCACCCTGGCAGGTATGGGATCATGGAATTCCCAAATTCCCACGCTTTTCCCACACATTCCCACTTTTCCCCTTTTTTCACGAATTTTTCTGATTTTTTCCCGATTTTTTTCTGATTTTTTCTGATTTTTTTCCGATTTTTTCGGATTTTTTCCCATTTTTTTCTGATTTTTTTTTGGATTTTTCCCGATTTTTTTCTGATTTTTTCCCGATTTTTTCTGATTTTTTCCTGATTTTTTCTGATTTTTTCCCATTTTTTTTCTGATTTTTTTCGGATTTTTTCCTGATTTTTTCTGATTTTTTCCCACTTTTTTTCTGATTTTTTTCTGCTTTTTTCCAATTTTTTCCCAATTTTTCCCCAATTTTTTTCCAATTTTTTCTGATTTTTTCCACATTTTTTTCCTGATTTTTTGCCCATTTTTTCCAATTTTTTACCAATTTTTTTTCTGATTTTTTTCCCATTTTTCCTGATTTCTTTCCAATTTTTCCCGATTTTTTCTGATTTTTTTTCCGATTTTTTCTGATTTTTCCCAATTTTTTTCCAATTTTTTCCGATTTTTTCCTGATTTTTTCTGATTTTTTCCTGATTTTTCCCAATTTTTCCCATTTTTTTTCCG
The DNA here is from genome assembly GCA_038429875.1 of Poecile montanus. NCBI lineage: Eukaryota > Metazoa > Chordata > Aves > Passeriformes > Paridae > Poecile > Poecile montanus. The sequence continues at coordinate 602,317 of CM076534.1, forward strand.
ATTTTTTAACGATTTTTTCCTGATTTTTTTCCTGATATTTTCCCGATTTTTTCAGATTTTTTACCAATTTTTTTTTTATTTTTTTCCGATTTTTTTCTGATTTTTTCCTGGTTCTTTTTCCTGTTTTCCCCGTTTTTTGCCCCGGAATTCCCAGCCCTGAGGATGATGAGCTCCTGCTGGGAATTCCCCTCCTTCCCACCCCCAATTTCCCCTTTTTTTCCCATTTTTTTCCCATTTTTTCCCCGTTTTTTCCCATTTTTTTTGATTTTCCCCTTTTTCCCGTTTTTTCCCGTTTTTGTTAATCTTTTTCCCGTTTTCGCTGTTTTTCTCCCCGGAATTCCCAGCCCTGAGGATGATGAGCTCCTGCTGGGAATTCCCTTCCCTCCACCCCCAATTTTCCCATTTTTTCCCCATTTTTTCCCCATTTTTTCCCCGTTTTTTCCCTTTTTTTTTTTTAATTTTCCCATTTTTTGTTAATTTTTCCCGTTTTTTTCCCGTTTTCCCTGTTTTTTGCCCCGGAATTCCCAGCCCTGAGGATGATGAGCTCCTGCTGGGAATTCCCCTCCAATTTTCCCATTTTTTCCCTTTTTTCCCCATTTTTTTCCCCATTTTTTTTCCCCTTTTTCCCGTTTTTTCCCATTTTTGTTAATTTTTAATGTTCTTTTTCCCGTTTTCCCTGTTTTTCGCCCCGGAATTGCCAGCCCTGAGGATGATGAGCTCCTGCTGGGAATTCCCCTCCAATTTTCCCATTTTTCCCTCCAGAATTCCCATTTTTTTCCCGTTTTTTCCCATTTTTTTTTTAAATTATTCCCATTTTTCCCGTTTTTGTTAATCTTTTTCCCGTTTTCCCCGGTTTTTCGCCCCGGAATTCCCAGCCCTGAGGATGATGAGTTCCTGCTGGGAATTCCCCTCCAATTTCCCCATTTTTCCCCCCAGAATTCCCATTTTTTCCCCGTTTTTTCCCATTTTTTTTTTGATTTTCCCCATTTTTTCCCGTTTTTTCCCATTTTTGTTAATTTTCAATGTTCTTTTTCCCGTTTTCCCTGTTTTTCGCCCCGGAATTGCCAGCCCTGAGGATGATGAGCTCCCTGGTGGGGCTGGCCCTGGAGCTGCAGCTGCTCCTGGAGAATTCCCGGCGCCAATTCCGGGCGGAGCAGGGGAAGGATCCCGGCCGGAGGGGAACGGAAAAGATGGAATTGCTGCGGGAACAGGGACGGGAGGTGAGGGAAAACACGGAATTCCGGGAATTTTGGGGGAAAAAACGGGAATTCTGGGAAAAAACGGGAATTCTGGGGGAAAAATGGGAATTTTGGGAAAAAAAATGGGAATTTTTTTGGGAAAAATGGGAATTTTTGGGGTTAAAATGGGAATTTTGGGGGGAAAAACGGGAATTCTGGGAAAAAAATGGGAATTTTGGGGGAAAAAATGGGAATTTTGGGGGAAAAAAATGGGAATTTTTGGGGTTAAAATGGGAATTTTGGGGAAAAAAATGGGAATTTTTTTGGGAAAAATGGGAATTTTTGGGGTTAAAATGGGAATTTTGGGGGGGAAAATGGGAGTTCAGGGGGAAAAAATAGGAATTTTGGGGGGAAAAATGGGAATTTGGGAGGAAAAAATGGGAATTTTGGGGGGAAACCTGGGAATTTGGGGGATTCTGGGAGGAAAATCGGGAATTTGGGAGGATTTCAGGTGAAATTTTGGGAGATTTTGGGGAATTCCAGGTGGGAATTTTGGGAGAGAATTTTGGGAGGAATTTTGGGGGAGTTTTGGGAATTTTGGGGGATTTTTGGGGGGATTTTGGGGGGATTTTTGGGGGAATTTTGGGAATTTTGGGGGAATTTTTGGGGGATTTTGGGAGGAATTTTGGGGGGAATTTTGGGGGAATTTTTGGGGAATTTTGGGGGGAATTTTGGGGGGGATTTTGGGGGGATTTTGGGAATTTTGGGGGAATTTTGGGAGGAATTTTGGGGAATTTTGGGGGAATTTTGGGGGGATTTTGGTGAATTTTGGGGGGATTTTGGTGAATTTTGGGGGGAATTTTGGGGGAATTTTGGGGGGAATTTTGGGGGAATTTTGGGGAATTTTGGGAGGAATTTGGGGGGGATTTTTGGGGGAATTTTGGGAATTGTGGGAATTTTGGGAATTTTGGGAATTGTGGGGGAATTTTGGGGGAATTTGGGGGGATTTGGGGAATTTTGGGATTTTGGGGGGAATTTTTGGGGATTTTGGGGGAATTTTTGGGGGAATTTTGGGAGGAATTTTGGGGAATTTGGGGAATTTTGGGAGGAATTTTGGGGATTTTTGGGGGGAATTTTGGGGGAATTTTGGGGGGATTTTGGTGAATTTTGGGGAATTTTGTGGGATTTTTGGGGAGGATTTTGGGAATTGTGGGAATTTTGGGAATTTTGGGAGGAATTTTGCGGGGAATTTTTGGGGGAATTTTGGTGAATTTTGGGGGGGATTTTGGGGGGATTTTTGGAATTTTGGGAGGAATTTTTGGTGAATTTTGGGGGGAACTTTGGGGGAATTTTGGGAATTTTGGGAGGAATTTTGGGGGGATTTTTTGGAATTTTGGGAGGGAATTTGGGGGGAATTTTGGGAGGAATTTTGGGGGGAATTTTGGGAGGGAATTTGGGGGAATTTTGGGAGGAATTTTGGGGGGATTTTTGGGGGAATTTTGGGGGGATTTTGGGAGGAATTTTTGGGGGGATTTTGGTGAATTTTGGGGGGAATTTTGGGGAATTTTGGGGGAATTTTTGGGGGAATTTTGGGGGAATTTTGGGAGGATTTTGGGGGGATTTTGGGGGGAATTTTGGGAGGGAATTTGGGGGGATTTTGGTGAATTTTGGGGGGATTTTGGTGAATTTTGGGGGGAATTTTGGGGGATTTTTGGGGGAATTTTGGGGGAATTTTTGGGGGGATTTTGGTGAATTTTGGGAGGAATTTGGGGGAATTTTGGGGGGATTTTGGTGAATTTTGGGGGGATTTTTGGGGGGAATTGTGGGAATTGTGGGAATTTTGGGAATCCTTGGGGAATTTTGGGAATTTTGGGAATTGTGGGAATTTTGGGAATTGTGGGAATTCTGGGAATTCCGGGAATCCCTGGGCAGCTGCGGGAGGAGCAGGAGGAGCTGGAGCTGCTGATGAACGGAATCTTCAAAGGGATTTTCGTGCACCGGTACCGGTGAGGGGAAAATGGGGAGAAAAACCGGGAAAACGGGAAAAAAAACGGGAAAAATGGGGAAAATGGGGAAAAATGAGGGGAAAAAATGGGAAAAAATCAGGGGAAAAGGGGAAAAAATGGGAAAGAAATGGGAAAAAACGGGAAAAATGGGAAAAAACTGGGAAAAAATGGGAAAAATGGGAAAAATGAGGGGAAAAGGGGAAAAAATGGGGAGAAATGGGAAAAAAATGGGGAAAAATGGAATAAAACAAGAAAAAATGGGAAAAAACTGGGAAAAATGGGAAAAAAAGGGAAAAATTGGGGAAAAATGGGGAAAAAATGGGGAAAAAATGGGAGAAAATGGGAAGAAAACTGGGAAAAAATGGGGAAAAACAGGGAAAAAATGGGATAAAAATGAGGTTGGGAGGGGGAAAAATGGGATAAAATTGGACAAATTTGGGATAAAATCTGGGAAAATTGGGATAAAGTTGGGATAAAATTGGGATAAAGTTGGGATAAATTTGGGGTAAAATGGGGATAAATTTGGGACAATTTGGGGTGAATTGGGATAATAAATTTGGAATAAACTCAGATAAATTTGGGATAAAATCAGGATAAAATCAGGATAAATTTGGAATAAATTTGGGTAATTAATTTGGGATAATTTGGGGATAATTTGGGAATAATTTGGCATAAGTTTGGATAATTAATTTGGGATAAGTTTGGGGATAATTTGGGATAAATTTGGGTAATTAATTTGGGATAATTTGGGATAAATTTGGGATAATTTGGGGTGAATTGGGATAATAAATTTGGAATAAAATCAGATAAATTTGGGATAAAATCAGGATAAAATCAGATAAATTTGGGATAATTTGGATAATTAATTTGGGATAATTTGGGATAATTTGGGATAAGTTTGGATAATTAATTTGGGATAAATTTGGGATAATTTGGGGATAATTTGGGATAAGTTTGGATAATTAATTAGGGATAAATTTGGGATAAATTTGGGATAAATTTGGGATAAAATCAGATAAATTTGGGATAAAATCAGGATAAATTTGGGATAAATTTGGGTAATTAATTTGAGATAATTTGGGGATAATTTGGGATAATTTGGGATAAGTTTGGATAATTAATTTGGGATAAATTTGGGGATAATTTGGGGATAATTTGGGATAATTTGGGGATAATTTGGGATAATTTGGGGATAATTTGGGATAATTTGGGATAAGTTTGGATAATTAATTTGGGATAATTTGGGATGAATTGGGATAATAAATTTGGGATAAAATCAGATAAATTTGGGATAAAATCAGGATAAATTTGGGATAAATTTGGGTAATTAATTTGAGATAATTTGGGGATAATTTGGGATAATTTGGGATAAGTTTGGATAATTAATTTGGGATAAATTTGGGGATAATTTGGGGATAATTTGGGATAATTTGGGGATAATTTGGGATAATTTGGGGATAATTTGGGATAATTTGGGATAAGTTTGGATAATTAATTTGGGATAATTTGGGATGAATTGGGATAATAAATTTGGAATAAAATCAGATAAATTTGGGATAAAATCAGGATAAATTTGGGATAAATTTGGGTAATTAATTTGGGATAATTTGGGATAATTTGGGATAATTTGGGGATAATTTGGGATAATTAATTAGGGATAATTTGGGGATAATTTGGGATAATTTGGGAATTCCTGGAGCAGGGATGTGGATCCCGAGATCCGTGGGATGTGCCTGGAGGAGCTCGGGCTGGGGGAGAAAATCAGATAAATTTGGGATAATTTGGATAATTAATTTGGGATAAATTTGGGATAATTTGGGGATAGTTTGGGGATAATTTGGGATAATTTGGGAATTCCTGGAGCAGGGATGTGGATCCCGAGATCCGTGGGATGTGCCTGGAGGAGCTCGGGCTGGGGGAGAAAATCAGATAAATTTGGGATAAATTGGGATAATTAATTTGGGATAATTTGGGGATAATTTGGGGATAATTAGGGATAATTAGGGATAATTAACTGCTGGAGCAGGGATGTGGATCCCGAGATCCGTGGGATGTGCCTGGAGGAGCTCGGGCTGGGGGAGAAAATCAGATAAATTTGGGATAATTCAGGATAAATTGGGATAATTAATTAGGGATAATTTGGGGATAATTTGGGGATAATTAGGGATAATTAGGGATAATTAATTGCTGGAATAGGGATGTGGATCCCGAGATCCGTGGGATGTGCCTGGAGGAGCTCGGGCTGGGGGAGAAAATCAGATAAATTTGGGATAAAATCAGATAAATTTGGGATAAAATCAGATAAATTTGGGATAAAATCAGATAAATTTGGGATAAAATCAGATAAATTTGGGATAAAATCAGATAAATTTGGGATAAATTGGGATAATTAATTTGGGATAATTAGGGGATAATTTGGGGATAATTTGGGATAATTTGGGATCTCTGGAGCAGGGATGTGGATCCCGAGATCCGTGGGATGTGCCTGGAGGAGCTCGGGCTGGGGGAGAAAATCAGATAAATTTGGGATAATTCAGGATAAATTGGGATAATTAATTAGGGATAATTTGGGGATAATTAGGGGATAATTAGGGATAATTAGGGATAATTAACTGCTGGAATAGGGATGTGGATCCCGAGATCCGTGGGATGTGCCTGGAGGAGCTCGGGCTCTGGGTCCGGAGGTTCCCGGGGTCGTTCCTGAGCGACGGCCACCTCAAATACCTGGGCTGGAGCCTGCACGACAAGGTGGGAAAACTGGGAAAAACTGGGAAAAATCCCGGAATTCTGGGGGGAAAATGGGAAAAACTGGGAAAAATCCCGGAATTCTGGGGGGAAAATGGGAAAAACTGGGAAAAATCCCGGAATTCTGGGGGAAAAAATGGGAATTCTGGGGGGAAAATGGGAAAAACTGGGAAAAATCCCGGAATTCTGGGGGGAAAAATGGGAATTCTGGGGGGAAAATGGGAATTGTGGGGGAAAAAATGGGAATTCTGGGGGAAAAATGGGAAAAACTGGGAATTCTGGGGGAAAAATGGGAATTCTGGGGGAAAAAATGGGAATTCTGGGGGGAAAATGGGAAAAACTGGGAATTCTGGGGGGAAAATGGGAATTCTGGGGGGAAAATGGGAAAAAACGGGAAAATTCCAGGAAAAAATGGGATTTCTGGGGGAAAAAAATGGGAATTCTGGGGGGAAAAAAATGGGAAAATTCTGGGAATTCTGGGGAAAAAATGGGAAAATTTCGGGAAAGAATGGTAAAAAATGGGAATTCTGGGGAAAAAACAGGAATATTCCAGGAAAAAATGGGAATTCTGCCGAAAAAAACCGGGAAAATTCCAGGAAAAAATGGGAATTCTGGGGGGAAAACCAGGAAAAAAAATGAGAGAAAATGGGGGGAAAATGGGAATTGTGGGGGGAGATTTGGGGAAAAAGTGGGAATTCCTGGGGAAAATCTTGGGAGAAATGGGAAAAGCTGGAAATCCCTGGGGAAATCCGGGGAAAATCCGGGAAAAACCTGGGAAAAATTGAGGAAAATTTGGGAAAAATTGGGAAAAACGGAAGAAAATCCAGGGAAAATGTGGGAAAATCCAGGGAAAATCTGGGAAAAGGCTGGGAAAGGGTGGGGGGGGAGCTCTGGGAATTGTGGGAATTCCGGGAATTCCGGGAATTTCGGCCATTCCCGGTTTTCCAGGAGGGGCAGGTTCGGCTCCGCTGCGTCCGGGCCCTGCGGGGAATTTACGGAATTCCCGAGGCCGCCCCCGGCCTGGAGCTCTTCACCTGCAGGTTCAAGGTGGGAACGGGAAAAACGGGAATGCTGGGAATGTTGGGAATGCTGGGAATTCTTTGGGAATTTTTGGGAATTTTTGGGAATTTTTTGGGATTTTTTTTGGAATTTTTTGGGAATTTTTTGTGAATTTTTTGGGAATTTTTTGGAATTTTTTTGGATTTTTTTTTATTTTTTGTGGAATTTTTGGGAATTTTTTGTGAATTTTTTGGGATTTTTTTGGGATTTTTTTGGAATTTTTTGGGAATTTTTTGGAATTTTTTGGAAATTTTGGGGATTTTTTTGGGAATTTTTTTGGGAATTTCTTGGGATTTTTTTGGGATTTTTTTTGGAATTTTTTGGGAATTTTTGGGAATTTTTTTGGATTTTTTTTTATTTTTTTGTGGGTTTTTTGGGAATTTTTTGGGAATTTCTTGGGAATTTTTTGGGAATTTTTTGGGAATTTTTTTGGAATTTTTTGGATTTTTTTTGAGTTTATTTTTGATTTTTTAAGATTTTTTTTTTTTTTGCTTTATTTTTGGGGATTTTGGGGGGATTTTTTTGGGAATTGCCGGGATTTTGGGAATGTTGGGAATTGCTGGGAAATTTGGGAATTTTTGGGGATTTTTTGGGAATTTTTTGGATTTTTTTTGAGTTTATTTTTGGATTTTTTGGGTTTTTTTTTGGGATATTTTGGGGGGATTTTTTTGGGGTTTTTTTTTTGGGAATTGCCGGGATTTTGGGAATGTTGGGAATCGCTGGGAAATTTGGGGAATTTTTGGGAATTTTTTTGGAATTTTTTTGGAATTTTTTTGGGAATTTTGGGGGGGGATTTTTATTGGAATTTTTTGTGAATTTTTTGGGAATCGCTGGGAATTCTTTGGGAATTCTTTGGGAATTGTTGGGAATTTTTGGGATTTCCGGGAATTTTGGGATTTTTGGGAGCGTTTGGAGTTGCTGGGAGCGTTGGGAATCGTTGGGAATTGTCGGGATTTTTTGGGAATTGTGGGAATTGCCGGGATTTTTTGGGATTTGCCGGGATTTTTCGGGAATTGCCGGGATTTTTCGGGAATTTTCGGGAATTCTGGGAATTTTGGGAATGCAGGCCCGGCTGGTGGCCATGGCTCACGACAAAGAGCCCGAGGTGGCCCTGGAGGTTCTGGAGCTGCTGACGGAGATGGACAGGTGGGAAAAAACGGGAATAAACAGCGGGAAAAACAGCGGGGAAAACCGGGAATGAACAGCGGGAAAAACTGGGAATAAACACCGGGAAAAACAGCGGGAAAAATGGGAAAAACAGGAAAAACCGGGAATAAACAGCGGGAAAAACGGGAAAAAAATCTGGGAAAAATGGGAAAAGAATGGGGAAAAAAATCTGGGGAAAAAAAGGAAAAATCTGGGGAAAAATGGGGAAAAAAAAAACGGGAAAAATGGGGGAAAACACAGGGGAAAATGGGAAAAAAATCTGGGAAAAATGGGAAAAAAATCTGGGAAAAATGAGAAAAAACAGAGGGAAAAATGGGGAAAAAGTCTGGGAAAAAATGGGGAAAAAAATCTGGGAAAAATGGGAAAAAGCACCGGGAAAAATGGGGGAAAAAATCCGGGAAAAATGGGGAAAAAACAACGGGAAAAATGGGAAAAAAATCTGGGAAAAATGGGGAAAAAAATCTGGGAAAAATGGGGAAAAAAAAACGTGGGAAAAATGGGGAAAAAAATCTGGGAAAAATGGGGAAAAAATCTGGGAAAAATGGGGAAAAAATCTGGGAAAAATGGGAAAAAACACTGGGAAAAATGGGGAAAAAATCTGGGAAAAAAAGGGGAAAATCTGGGAAAAATGGGGAAAATCTGGGAAAAATGGGGGAAAAAATCTGGGAAAAATGGGGAAAAAAATCTGGGAAAAATGGGGAAAAAAATCTGGGAAAAATGGGGAAAAAACATCGGGGAAAAATGGGAAAAAGCACCGGGAAAAATGGGGAAAAAATCTGGGAAAAATGGGGGAAAACAACGGGAAAAATGGGAAAAAAAATCTGGGAAAAATGGGGGAAACCAGTGGGAAAAATGGGGGAAAAAACAACGGGAAAAATGGGAAAAAAATCTGGGAAAAATGGGGAAAGAAATCTGGGAAAAATGGGGAAAAAAATCTGGGAAAAATGGGGGAAAACAACAGGAAAAAAAGGGGAAAATCTGGGAAAAAATGGGGAAAAAAATCTGGGAAAAATCTGGGAAAAAAATCTGGGAAAAATGGGGAAAAAAATCTGGGAAAAATGGGGAAAAAAATCTGGGAAAAATGGGGGAAAAAATCTGGGAAAAATGGGGGAAAAAATCTGGGAAAATGGGGAAAATCTGGGAAAAATTGGTGAAAAAAATCTGGGAAAAAAAGGGGAAAATCTGGGAAAAAACCGAGGGAAGTTTGGGAAAAACCTGGAAAAAAAACAGGGAAGGGAAAAAAACCGGGAAAGGGGGGGAGGGGAGAGCCCCAAATTCCCGGATTTTGGGGGAAAATTTGGGAATGGGGCTCCAGGAATTGCCGGAATTCCTGGGAATTCCCGGGAATCCGGAGGAGGGGGGGGAGGGGTCGGGAATTTGGCCCCGAAATCCCGGGATTTTTTTGGGGGGGGGGGGGTTTTGGGGATTCCGGGGATTTTGGGAATTTTGGGAATTCTGGGAATTCTGGGAATTCTGGGAATTCTGGGAATTGCAGGGCTCTGGAGGAGGCGCTGTCGGACGAGGATTCCCGGAGCGTTTTTCCCGTGGTTTTCGTCTCCAGCCGCGCCCTGGCCACGGCAGCCGGGAAATTCCTGTTCCACAGGTGAAAATCCCGGGAATTCCCGCCCAAATCCCGGGAATTCTGACCCAAAATCCCGGGAATTCCCACCCAAAATCCTGGAATTCCAGCCCCAAATCCAGGGAATTCCCACAGGTGAAAATCCCGGGAATTCCGGCCCCAAAATCCGGGAATTCCAGCCCCAAATCCAGGGAATTCCCACAGGTGAAAATCCCGGGAATTCTGACCCAAAATCCCGGGAATTCTGACCCAAAATCCCGGGAATTCTGACACAAAATCCCGGGAATTCCCACCCAGAATCCCGGGAATTCCCACAGGTGAAAATCCCGGGAATTCTGACCCAAATCCCAGGAATTTCATTCCCAAAATCCCGGGAATTCCCACCCAAAATCCCGGGAATTTCATTCCCAAAATCCCAGGGAATTCTGACCCAAAATCCCGGGAATTCCCACCCAGAATCCCGGGAATTCCCGCCCAAAATCCTGGAATTCTGACCCAGAATCCCGGGAATTCCCGCCCAAAATCCTGGAATTCTGACCCAGAATCCCGGGAATTCCCGCCCAAAATCCTGGAATTCTGACCCAGAATCCCGGGAATTTCATTCCCAAAATCCCCGGAATTCCCACCCAGAATCCCAGGGAATTCCCGCCCAGAATCCCGGGAATTCCCACAGGTGAAAATCCCGGGAATTCCCACCCAAAATCCCGGGAATTCTGGTCCCCAAATCCTGGGAAATTCAGTCCCAGAATCCCGGGAATTCCCACCCAAAATCCCAGGAATTCTGGTCCCCAAATCCTGGGAATTCCCACCCAAAATTTTCCCATTTTTCCCCATTTTTTTCCCATTTTTTCCCATTTTTTCCCATTTTTTCCCGTTTTTCCCGTTTTTTCCCATTTTTTCCCATTTTTTCCCATTTTTTCCCATTTTTTCCCATTTTTTCCCATTTTTTCCCATTTTTTCCCATTTTTTCCCATTTTTCCCATTTTTCCAGTTTTTCCCCGTTTTTTTCCCATTTTTTCCCATTTTTTCCCGTTTTTCCTATTTTTTCCCATTTTTTCCCGTTTTTTCCCGTTTTTTCCCATTTTTTCCCGTTTTTCCCGTTTCTCCCGTTTTTTCCCGTTTTTCCAGGCTCCTGGATCCGCAGCGCCGCGGGAACGGCCCCGGGGACAATCGGAGCTTCTTCCTCAGCCTCGTCCGGTTCTTCCTGGAGTCCGGGGTGAGGGAAATCCGGGAATGCCGGGAATTCCGGGCGGGAAAATCCGGGAATTCCGAGCGGGAATTTTTGGGAATTTTTGGGGAATTTTTGGGGAATTTTTTGGGAATTTTTGGGGTTTTTTTGGGAATATTCTGGGAGTTTTTCGGGAATTTTCTGGGGGCTTTTTGGGAATGTTCTGGGATTTTTTGGGGAATTTTTCCGGAATTTTTCGGGAATGTTCTGGGGGTTTTCTGGGAATTTTCTGGGAATGTTTTGGGATTTTTTGGGGAATATTTTGGGAATTTTTCCAGAATTTTTTTGGAATTTTCTTGGAATGTTTTGGGAACGTTTTGGGAATGTTCTGGGAATATTCTGGGAATGTTCTGGGAATATTCTGGGAATGTTTTGGGAATGTTCTGGGAATATTCTGGGAATGTTTTGGGAATTTTCTGGGAATGTTTCCGGAATGTTCTGGGAATGGTGTGGGATTTTTTTGGGGAATTTTTTGGGAATTTTTCTGGATTTTTTTGGGAATGTTCTGGGGGTTTTTTGGGAATTTTCTGGGAATGTTTTGGGGGTTTTTTTGGGAACGTTCTGGGAATGTTCTGGGAATGTTTTGGTGCTTTTTTGGGAATTTTCTGGGAATGTTCTGGGAATGTTTTGGGGTTTTTTTGGGAGTTTTCTGGGAATGTTTTGGGGTTTTTTTGGGAATGTTTTGAGGTTTTTTTTTGGAATATTTTGGGGTTTTTTGGGAACGTTCTGGGGCTGTTTCCGGAACGTTCCGGCGCAGCTGCACGAGCACGGCGCTTACCTGGTGGATTCACTCTGGGATTGCGCCGGGAGCCGCCTGCGGGACTGGGACACGGCAACGGGAATGTTACTGGGGAATGGTGAGTTAAACTGGGATAAACTGGGAATGGGACTGGGATAAACTGGGAATGGGACTGGGACACGGCAACGAGAATGTTACTGGGAAACGGTGAGTTAAACTGGGATAAACTGGGAATGGGACTGGGATAAACTGGGAATGGGACTGGGACACCGCGACAGCCTTGTTACTGGGGAATGGTGAGTTAAACTGGGTTATACTGGGATAAACTGGGAATGGGACTGGGACACGGCAACGGGAATGTTACTGGGAAATGGTGAGTGGGAAACTGGGATAAACTGGGAATGGGACTGGGAATGGGACTGGGGTAAACTGGGAATGGGACTGGGACACCGCGACAGCCTTGTTACTGGGGAATGGTGAGTTAAACTGGGATAAACTGGGAATGGGACTGGGATAAACTGGGAATGGGACTGGGAATGGGACTGGGGTAAACTGGGAATGGGACTGGGACACCGCGACAGCCTTGTTACTGGGGAATGGTGAGTTAAACTGGGATAAACTGGGAATGGGACTGGGATAAACTGGGAATGGGACTGGGAATGGGACTGGGGTAAACTGGGAATGGGACTGGGACACCGCGACAGCCTTGTTACTGGGGAATGGTGAGTTAAACTGGGATAAACTGGGAATGGGACTGGGATAAACTGGGAATGGGACTGGGAATGGGACTGGGGTAAACTGGGAATGGGACTGGGACACGGCAACGGGAATGTTACTGGGGAATGGTGAGAGTTATACTGGGATATACTGGGATATACTGGGAATGGGACTGGGATAAACTGGAAATGGGACTGGGATAAACTGGGAATGGGACTGGGACACGGCCACGGGAATGTTACTGGGAAATGGTGAGTTAAACTGGGTTATACTGGGAATGGGACTGGGACACGGCCACGGGAATGTTACTGGGGAATGGTGAGAGACAAACTGGGATAAACTGGGAATGGGACTGGGATAAACTGGGAATGCGACTGGGACACGGCAACCGGAATGTTACTGGGAAATGGTGAGAATTATACTGGGATAAACTGGGATATACTGGGAATGGGACTGGGATAAACTGGGAGGGACTGGGAATGGAACTGGGAATGGACTGGGAGGGACTGGGAGGGACTGGGACAAGCTGGGACAGACTGGGAGGGACTGGGACAAACTGGGAATGGGATTGGGAGGGGACTGGGAGGGACTGGGACAAACTGGTTTAAACTGGGGGGGACCCCAAGCAGTGCCTCCATTCCCGTTCCCGCTCCAAACTGGGATTTCCCTGCCCCAAACCGGTTTATACTGGTTTATACTGGTTTGTACTGGTTTGTACTGGTTTATACTGGTTTATACTGGTTTGTACTGGTTCAAACCGGTTCAAACTGGTTGATACTGGTGTGTACTGGTTCCAGAGCTGGAGCTGGGCCAGGAGAAGGCTCTGCTGGAGCTGCTGAGCTCGGGGGGGCTCCGGCTCTGCCGGGGGCTGCCCCCAGTGGGACGCGCCGGAGCCAGGAAGGTTCCGGAATTCCGGGAATCCTGGGGGGGCTCTGGGAATTTGGGAATTTTTGGGGAATTTTTTGGGAATTTTGGGGGGATTTTTTGGGAATTTTTTTGGATTTTTTTGGGATTTTTTGGGATTTTTTTTTGAATTTTTGGGAATTTTTTTGGGAATTTTTGGGGGATTTTTTGGGATTTTTGGGGGATTCTTTGGGGATTTTTTGGGAATTTTTGTGGGATTTTTTGGGGAATTTTTGGGGATTTTTTGGGATTTTTGGGGAATTTTTGGGGATTTTTTGGGATTTTTGGGGGATTCTTTGGGAATTTTTTGGGAATTTTTTGGGGATTTTTTTGGGATTTTTTTTGAATTTTTGGGGAATTTTTTTGGGGATTTTCAGGGGGAATTTTGGGTGTTTTTTGGGAATTTTTGGGGGGGATTTTCGGGAATTCTGGGAGGATTTTCTTGGATTTTTGGGAATTGGGGGGGGGGGATTTTGGAGGATTTTCAGGAATTCCGGGGGGATTTTGGAGATTTTTGAGATTTTTGGGAATTCCGGGAGGATTTCTGGGGATTTGGGGGAATTTTCAGGAATTTTGGGATTTTCAGGAATTCTGGGGGGATTTGGGGTTTTTTTTTTGGAATTTTTTAGGGATTTTTGGGAATTTTAGGGGGGGGTTTAGGAGGATTTTTAGGAATTCTGGGGGGATTTGGGGGGTTTTTGGGATTTTTTGGGAATTTTGGGAATTCTGGGGGTTTATGGGGATTTGGGGGGATTTTTGGGAATTTTTTGGGGGGAATTTTGGGGGGATTTGGGGGAATTTTTGGGGGATTTTTGGGAATCCCAGAACCGGAAGAAATTTTAACCCTTCCAGGGCCGGGAATTCCGTGGAATTCCGGGGAATTCCGGGAATTCTGAGCCATTCCCAACCCTTTTCCCGGTTTTTTTTCCCGGAGGTGTCGTCCCGGGAGCGCCGGGAGCGGCTCCAGGAGAAATCGCGGCTGAGCCGGAGCCTCCTCCCGCTGCTGCCTCAGCTCCTGGAAAAGGTCGGGAATCCCGGGAATTCCGGGAATTCTGGGAATCCTGGGATTTCCCGGAATTCCGGGCAGTTTTGGGGGGGTTTCCCTGCGTTTTCCCCCCGCAATTCCCATTTTTTTTCCTGAAATTCCCATTTTTTTCCTGAAATTCCCATTTTTTTCCCTGAAATTCCCATTTTTTTTCCTGAAATTCCCTTTTTTTTCCTCTGAAATTCCCATTTTCTTCCTCCGAAATTCCCATTTTTCTCTAAAATTCCCATTTTCCCTCTGGAATTCCTATTTTTTCCCTTGGAATTCCCGCTTTTTCCTCGTGAATTCCTATTTTTTTCCCGGAATTCCCATTTTTCCCCCACAATTCCTGTTTTTCCCCCCACAATTCCCACTTGTCCCCCCCAGAATTCCCATTTTTTTTCAGAATTCCCATTTTTTTTCAGAATTCCCACTTTTACTCCCTGAAATTCCCATTTTCTCCCCAGAATTCCCATTTTTCCCCCAGAATTCCCATTTTTTCCGCACAATTCCCATTTTTCCCCACAATTCCCACTTTTCCCCCCCAGAATTCCCATTTTTCCCCCAGAATTCCCTTTTTTCCCCCGGAATTTTCATTTCCCTCCCCCCGAATTCCCATTTTCCCCCCCAGAATTCCCATTTTTTTTCCCAAAATCCCCATTTTTTTCTCCCGGAATTCCCTTTTTTTTTTCCCTGGAATTTCCGGAATTCCCATTTTTCTCCCAAAATTCCCATTTTTCCCCTGGAATTCCCACTTTTTTTCCCCAAATTCCCATTTTTTTCCCCAAATCCCCGTTTTTTCTCCTGGAATTCCCGGAATTCCCAGTTTTTTCTCCCAGAATTCCCAGAATTCCCATTTTTTTCCCGGAATTCCCGGAATTCCCAGGTTTTTTCCCGGAATTCCCGGAATTTTCCCGCTGTCATTCCCAGTTTTCGGCGGAGCCGGAGGCGGTGGCGGCGCTGCTGGAGCTGCTCCCGCACCTGGAGCTCGGAATGTTCCGGACGGCGCGGCTGGACAAGGTGGGCACCAGTACGGACCAGTACAGACCAGTACGGACCAGTATAAACCAGTTTGAGCCAGTATAAACCAGTTTGAACCAGTTTGAACCAGTACGGACCAGTTCGGACCAGTACGGACCAGTACGGACCAGTTTGAACCAGTATAAACCAGTACAAACCAGTTTGAACCAGTACAGACCAGTATAGACCATTATAAACCAGTATAAACCAGTTTGAACCAGTACGGACCAGTATGAACCAGTTTGAACCGGTTCAAACCAGTATAAACCAGTATAAACGAGTTTGAACCAGTTTGAACCAGTTCAAACCAGTACGGACCAGTATGAACCAGTTTGAACCGGTTCAAACCAGTATAAACCAGTATAAACGAGTTTGAACCAGTTTGAACCAGTTCAAACCAGTACGGACCAGTATGAACCAGTTTGAACCGGTTCAAACCAGTATAAACCGGTATAAACCAGTTTGAACCAGTACAAACCAGTTTGAACCAGTTCAAACCAGTACGGACCAGTATGAACCAGTTTGAACCGGTTCAAACCAGTATAAACCAGTACAAACCAGTTTGAACCAGTTCAAACCAGTACAGACCAGTATAAACCAGTTTGAACCAGTTTGAACCAGTATAAACCGGTATAAACCAGTTCAGACTGGTTCAAACCAGTTCAAACCAGTACAAACCAGTTTAAACCAGTACAGACCAGTATAAATGAGTTTGAACCAGTCCAAACCAGTATAAACCAGTTCAAACCACTTCAAACCAGTATAAACCAGTTTGAGCCAGTACGGACCAGAACAAACCAGTTCAAACCAGTGCAGACCAGTACAAACCAGTACGGACCAGTTCAAACCGGTTCAAACCAGTAGGGATTAGTATGGACCAGTATAAATCGGTTTGGACCAGTACAAACCAGTTCAAACCAGTTCAGGGCTCCCAGTCCATCCCAGTTTGTCCCAGTTTGTCCCAGTTTGTCCCAGTTTCCATTCCCAGGTTCTGGATCAGGTTCTGGGGCGGTTCCAGTGGATCCCAGTTTGTCCCAGTCCATCCCAGTTCATTCCCAGTCCATCCCAGTCCATCCCAGTTTCCATTCCCAGGTTCTGGATCAGGTTCTGGCTGTGATCCAGGAGCTGTTCCGGTGCCACTCGGAGCCGGTTCCGGTTCTGGCTGTGACCCCAGTTCATTCCCAGTGTGTCCCAGTTTATCCCAGTCCATCCCAGTCCATCCCAGTTTATCCCAGTCAATCCCAGTTTCCATTCCCAGGTTCTGGATCAGGTTCTGGCTGTGATCCAGGAGCTGTTCCGGTGTCACTCGGAGCCGGTTCCGGTTCTGGCCGCGGTTCCGGTGGATCCCAGTGGATCCCAGTTAACCCCAGTCCATCCCAGTTAATCCCAGTTTATCCCAGTCAATCCCAGTTTCCATTCCCAGGTTCTGGATCAGGTTCTGGCTGTGATCCAGGAGCTGTTCCAGTGTCACTCGGAGCCGGTTCCGGTTCTGGCTGTGACCCCAGTTCATTCCCACTGGATCCCAGTGGATCCCAGTGGATCCCAGTTTACCCCAGTGTGTCCCAGTCCATCCCAGTCCATCCCAGTTTGTCCCAGTTAATCCCAGTTTCCATTCCCAGGTTCTGGATCAGGTTCTGGCTGTGATCCAGGAGCTGTTCCGGTGTCACTCGGAGCCGGTTCCGGTTCTGGCTGTGACCCCAGTTCATTCCCAGTGGATCCCAGTTCATTCCCAGTGGATCCCAGTCCATCCCAGTCCATCCCAGTTTATCCCAGTTAATCCCAGTTTCCGTTCCCAGGTTCTGGATCAGGTTCTGGCTGTGATCCAGGAGCTGTTCCGGTGTCACTCGGAGCCGGTTCCGGTTCTGGCCGCGGTTCCGGTGGATCCCAGTGGATCCCAGTTTACCCCAGTCCATCCCAGTCCATCCCAGTTTATCCCAGTTAATCCCAGTTTCCATTCCCAGGTTCTGGATCAGGTTCTGGCTGTGATCCAGGAGCTGTTCCGGTGTCACTCGGAGCCGGTTCCGGTTCTGGCCGCGGTTCCGGTGGATCCCAGTCCATCCCAGTTTACCCCAGTGTGTCCCAGTTTACCCCAGTCCATCCCAGTTAATCCCAGTTTATCCCAGTTAATCCCAGTTTCCGTTCCCAGGTTCTGGATCAGGTTCTGGCTGTGATCCAGGAGCTGTTCCGGTGTCACTCGGAGCCGGTTCCGGTTCTGGCCGCGGTTCCAGTGGATCCCAGTGGATCCCAGTTCATTCCCAGTTTATCCCAGTTTATCCCAGTTAATCCCAGTTTCCGTTCCCAGGTTCTGGATCAGGTTCTGGCTGTGATCCAGGAGCTGTTCCGGTGCCACTCGGAGCCGGTTCCGGTTCTGGCCGCGGTTCCAGTGGATCCCAGTGGATCCCAGTCCATCCCAGTTTGTCCCAGTGTGTCCCAGTCCATCCCAGTTTATCCCAGTTTATCCCAGTCAATCCCAGTTTCCGTTCCCAGGTTCTGGATCAGGTTCTGGCTGTGATCCAGGAGCTGTTCCGGTGTCACTCGGAGCCGGTTCCGGTTCTGGCCGCGGTTCTGGTGGATCCCAGTGGATCCCAGTTCATTCCCAGTTTATCCCAGTTTACCCCAGTTAATCCCAGTTTCCGTTCCCAGGTTCTGGATCAGGTTCTGGGACGGATCCAGGAGCTGTTCCGGTGTCACTCGGAGCCGGTTCCGGTTCTGGCCGCGGTTCCAGTGGATCCCAGTGGATCCCAGTCCATCCCAGTTTATCCCAGTTTATCCCAGTCCATCCCAGTTTATCCCAGTTTATCCCAGTCCATCCCAGTTTCCGTTCCCAGGTTCTGGATCAGGTTCTGGCTGTGATCCAGGAGCTGTTCCGGTGTCACTCAGAGCCGGTTCCGGTTCTGGCCGCGGTTCCAGTGGATCCCAGTGGATCCCAGTTCATTCCCAGTTTATCCCAGTTCATTCCCAGTCCATCCCAGTCCATCCCAGTTAATCCCAGTTTCCGTTCCCAGGTTCTGGATCAGGTTCTGGCTGTGATCCAGGAGCTGTTCCGGTGCCACTCGGAGCCGGTTCCGGTTCTGGCTGTGACCCCAGTTCATTCCCAGTGGATCCCAGTGGATCCCAGTTTACCCCAGTGTGTCCCAGTTTACCCCAGTCCATCCCAGTTTATCCCAGTTAATCCCAGTTTCCGTTCCCAGGTTCTGGATCAGGTTCTGGCTGTGATCCAGGAGCTGTTCCGGTGTCACTCGGAGCCGGTTCCGGTTCTGGCCGCGGTTCCAGTGGATCCCAGTGGATCCCAGTTCATTCCCAGTCCATCCCAGTTTACCCCAGTCAATCCCAGTTTCCGTTCCCAGGTTCTGGATCAGGTTCTGGCTGTGATCCAGGAGCTGTTCCGGTGCCACTCGGAGCCGGTTCCGGTTCTGGCCGCGGTTCCGGTGGATCCCAGTGGATCCCAGTTAACCCCAGTCCATCCCAGTTAATCCCAGTTTATCCCAGTCAATCCCAGTTTCCATTCCCAGGTTCTGGATCAGGTTCTGGCTGTGATCCAGGAGCTGTTCCAGTGTCACTCGGAGCCGGTTCCGGTTCTGGCTGTGACCCCAGTTCATTCCCACTGGATCCCAGTGGATCCCAGTGGATCCCAGTTTACCCCAGTGTGTCCCAGTCCATCCCAGTCCATCCCAGTTTGTCCCAGTTAATCCCAGTTTCCATTCCCAGGTTCTGGATCAGGTTCTGGCTGTGATCCAGGAGCTGTTCCGGTGTCACTCGGAGCCGGTTCCGGTTCTGGCTGTGACCCCAGTTCATTCCCAGTGGATCCCAGTCCATCCCAGTTTGTCCCAGTCCATCCCAGTTTATCCCAGTTAATCCCAGTTTCCGTTCCCAGGTTCTGGATCAGGTTCTGGCTGTGATCCAGGAGCTGTTCCGGTGTCACTCGGAGCCGGTTCCGGTTCTGGCCGCGGCCTCGCGGGCCCTGCGCTCGCTCTGTGACCCCGAACTGAGCCTGGGCACCCGCGGGGACATCGCCAGGGGACACCTGGGGGACACCTGGGGGGACAGGTGCCACCTGCAGGTCTGTGACGTCATCCAGGTGAGCTGGGGACACACCTGGGGACACCTGGGGACACCTGGGGGGACAGGGACACACCTGGGGACACCTGGGGACACCTGGGGGGACAGGTGCCACCTGCAGGTGTGTGACGTCATCCAGGTGAGACTGGGGACACACCTGGGGACACCTGGGGACACCTGGGGACACCTGGGGGACACCTGGGACACACCTGGGGGACACCTGGGGACACCAAAACCACACCTGGGGACACCTGGGGGACACCTGAACACACCTGGGGACACCTGGGGGACACCTGAACACACCTGGGGACAGGAGGGGACATCGCCAGGGGACACCTGGGGGACACCTGGGGGGACAGGTGCCACCTGCAGGTGTGTGACGTCATCCAGGTGAGATTGGGGACACACCTGGGGACACCTGGGACACACCTGGGACACACCTGGGGACACCTGGGGACACCTGGGGACACCTGGGGAGCCGCGGGGACATCGCCAGGGGACACCTGGGGGACACCTGGGGGGACAGGTGCCACCTGCAGGTGTGTGACGTCATCCAGGTGAGACTGGGGACACCTGGGGGGGTCACAGACACACCTGGGGACACCAAAACCACACCAGAACACACCTGGGGACACCCAGAACACACCTGGGGACACCTGGGGTGACCTGGGGACACCTGGGACCCAGTCTGGAACCCGATCCAGAACGCGACCTAGAACCGAGTCTAGAACCGCTCTAGAACGATCTAGAACCCGATCTAGAACCTCTAGAACCCGATCTAGAACCGAGTCTAGAACTGCTCTAGAACGATCTAGAACCGAGTCTAGAACCGCTCTAGAACAATCTGGACCCCCGATCTAGAACCGAGTCTAGAACCTCTAGAACCCGATCTAGAACCGCTCTAGAACGATCTAGAACCGAGTCTAGAACCGAGTCTAGAACAATCTAGAACCGAGTCTAGAACAGTCTAGAACCCGATCTAGAACCGAGTCTAGAACCTCTAGAACCCGATCTAGAACCGCTCTAGAACGATCTAGAACCGAGTCTAGAACCGAGTCTAGAACAATCTAGAACCGAGTCTAGAACAGTCTAGAACCCGATCTAGAACCGAGTCTAGAACCGAGTCTGGAACCCAGTCTGGAACCCGGTCTGGAACCCACCTGGAACACACCTGGGACACACCTGGGACACACCTGGGGACACCAAAACCTCACCTGGGGACACCTGGAGGGGTCAGGGACACACCTGAACACACCTGGGGACATTTGGGGACACCTGGACACACCTGGGGACACACCTGGACACACCTGGTGACATTTGGGGACACACCTGGACACACCTGGTGACATTTCCGGGCTCTCTCCTGTCCAGGTGAGGGTCCCTGACGATGACGATCTCTACGCTCTGGCCGCCACCCTCAGGAGGCTCTCGGTGCTCTTCAGGTGACACCAAACGGCCCCAAAATGTCCCCAAAATCCCCCAAAATGTCCCCAAATGTCCCCAAATGTCCCCAAATGTCCCAAAATGTCCCCAAATGTCCCCAAAATGGCCCCAAATGTCCCAAAAATGTCCCCAAATGGCCCCAAAATGTCCCCAAATGTCCCCAAAATGGCCCCAAATGTCCCCAAAATGTCCCCAAATGTCCCCAAAATGTCCCCAAATGTCCCAAAATGTCCCCAAAATTGCCCCAAATGTCCCCAAAATGTCCCCAAATGTCCCCAAATGTCCCCAAATGTCCCCAAATGTCCCCAAAATGTCCCCAAATGTCCCCAAATGTCCCCAAATGTCCCCAAATGGCCCCAAATGTCCCCAAATGGCCCCAAATGGCCCCAAAATGGCCCCAAATGGCCCCAAAATGTCCCCAAATGGCCCCAAAATGGCCCCAAATGTCCCCAAATGTCCCCAAATGTCCCCAAATGTCCCCAAAATGGCCCCAAAATGTCCCCAAATGTCCCCAAATGTCCCCAAAATGTCACCAAATGTCCCCAAAATGTCCCAAAATGTCCCCAAATGGCCCCAAATGTCCCCAAATGTCCCCAAATGTCCCCAAAATGTCACCAAATGTCCCCAAAATGTCCCAAAATGTCCCCAAATGGCCCCAAATGTCCCCAAAATGTCCCCAAATTGTCCCCAAATGTCCCCAGTCCCCCTGGCAGGGACGGGCTGGGGGATTTTGGGGGGATTTTGGGGGATTTTGGGGGGATTTGGGGAATTTTGGGAATTCTGGGGGAGATCTGGGAGGGATTTGGGGACTTTGGGGACTTTTGGGGACACTTGGGGGATCTTGGGAGACATTTGGGGACATTTGGGGGGGTTTTGGGACATTTTGGGGGCATTTTGGGGACATTTGGGGGGATTTTGGGGACATTTGGGGGGATTTGGGGACATTTGGGGACATTTGGGGACATTTGGGGGGATTTTGGGACTTTCAGGAGGGTTTTGGGGGATTTTGGGGACATTTGGGGGGGTTTTGGGGACATTTGGGGGGATTTTGGGGACATTTGGGGGGATTTTGGGGACATTTGGGGGGATTTTGGGACTTTCAGGAGGGTTTTGGGGACATTTGGGGGGATTTTGGGGACATTTGGGGGGATTTTGGGGCCATTTGGGGGGATTTGGGGACTTTCAGGAGGGTTTTGGGGGATTTTGGGGACATACAGAGCCCAAATGTCCCCAAATGTCCCCAAATGTCCCCAAATGTCCCCAATGTCCCCAATGTCCCCAATGTCCCCAAAATGTCCCCAAAATGTCCCCAAATGTCCCCAAATGTCCCCAAAATGTCCCCAAATGTCCCAAAATGACCTCAAAATGTCCCCAAATGTCCCCAAATGTCCCCAAATGTCCCCAAATGTCCCCAAAATGTCCCCAATGTCCCCTCTGTCCCTGCAGTGACCATGACCTCACCCCCTGGGGTCTCTTCGGGCCCCTCTCGCAGCTCCTGAGGCACCACCTGGGGACAGGAGAGATCCCAGAACAGGTGAGAGGGGACAGGGACACACCTGGGGACACCAAAACCTCACCTGGGGACAGGAGAGATCCCAGAACAGGTGAGAGCACACCTGGGGGGACATGGGGACACCTGGGGACACCTGAGACACTCCTGGGGACACCTGGGGACACCTGAGACACTCCTGGGGACACCTGGGGACACCTGGGGACACCTGAGACACACCTGAACACACCTGGGGACAGGAGAGATCCCAGAGCAGGTGAGGGGACATTGGGGACACACCTGGGGGGACATGGGGACACCAAAACCTCACCTGGAGACACCTGGGGACACCTGGGGACAGGAGAGATCCCAGAACAGGTGAGGGGACACCTGGGGACACCTGGGGGGCATGGGGACACCTGGGGACACCTGGGGACACACCTGAACACACCTGAGACACACCTGAGACACACCTGGGGACACCTGAGACACACCTGAACACACCTGGGGACACATCTGAGATACACCTGGGGACACCTGGGGACAGGAGAGATCCCAGAGCAGGTGAGGGGACATTGGGGGGACATGGGGACACCTGAAACACACCTGAGATACACCTGGGGACACCAAAACCTCACCTGGGGACAGGAGAGATCCCAGAACAGGTGAGGGGACATTGGGGACACCTGAAATACACCTGGGGACACCTGGGGACACCTGAGATACACGTGAGACACACCTGGGGACAGGAGAGATCCCAGAACAGGTGAGGGGACATTGGGGACACCAGAACCACACCTGGGGACACCTGAGGGGACCTGGGGACACACCTGGGGACACCAAAACCTCACCTGGGGACACCTGAGATACACCTGAGACACACCTGGGGACACCTGGGGACACCTGGGGACAGGAGAGATCCCAGAACAGGTGAGGGGGGACAGGGACACACCTGGGGACACCTGAGGACATTGGGGACACCTGAGACACACCTGAACACACCTGGGGACACACCTGAGATACACCTGGGGACAGGAGAGATCCCAGAGCAGGTGAGGGGGGACATGGGGACACACCTGGGGACACCTGGGGACACCTGGGGACACCCTGGGGACAGGAGAGATCCCAGAGCAGGTGAGGGGGGACAGGGACACACCTGAGGGGACATTGGGGACACCTGGGGACATCTGAGACACACCTGAGATACACCTGGGGACAGGAGAGATCCCAGAACAGGTGAGAGGGGACATTGGGGACACACCTGGGGACACCTGGGGGGACATGGGGACACCTGGGGACACCTGGGGACACCAAAACCTCACCTGGAGACACCTTTGGGGACACCTCAGGGCCATTTCCAGAACTTTCGGGGCCATTTTTGGATAATTTTGGCCCTTTTGGGGTGGTTTTGGGGCCGTTTTTGTCAGATTTTGGTGCTGTTTTTTCCCATTTTTGTCAGTTTTTGGGGCTGTTTTTTCCCATTTTTTCCATTTTTTGTTGGTTTTTTCCCATTTTTGTCGGTTTTTTTCCTGTTTTTTCCCATTTTTTCCCATTTTTGTCAGTTTTTTTCCCGTTTTTTTCCCGTTTCTGGCCGTTTTTTCCCGTTTTTCTCAGTTTTTTTCCTGTTTTTTGCTGTTTTTTCCCATTTTTTCCCGTTTTTTCCCGTTTTTTCCCATTTTTGTCAGTTTTTTTCCCGTTTTTTTCCCCTTTTTTCCCATTTTTGTCAGTTTTTTTCCTGTTTTTTTCCCGTTTTTTCCCATTTTTGTCAGTTTTTTTCCCCTTTTTTCCCATTTTTCCCTGTTTTTGGCCATTTTTTCCCATTTTTGTCAGTTTTTTTCCCGTTTTTTCCTGTTTTTTCCCGTTTTTGGCCGTTTTTTCCCGTTTTTGTCAGTTTTTTTCCCGTTTTTTCCCGTTTTTTCCCATTTTTGTCAGTTTTTTCCCGTTTTTTCCCGTTTTTTCCTGTTTTTTCCCGTTTTTGTCAGTTTTTTCCCGTTTTTTCCCGTTTTTGGCCGTTTTTGTCAGTTTTTTTCGCGTTTTTTCCCGTTTTTTCCCATTTTTGTCAGTTTTTTTCCCGTTTTTTTCCCGTTTTTTCCCGTTTTTTCCCGTTTTTGGCCGTTTTTTGCCGTTTTCTGCCCGTTTTCGGCGCTGTCCCCGCAGGTGACGGTCCCGGCGCTCTCCTGCCTCTTCTTCCACCTGCTCTGGGAACTCTCCCGAATTCCCGACCCCGGAGCCGCCTCGGTGAGAGATTCCCGGAAAAACACATCCCAAAATTCCCAAAAATTCCCAAAATTCCTGAATTCCCAAAAATCCCCATCCCAAAAACCCTGAATTCCCAAAAAAACCCATCCCAGAAATCCCAAAAATCCTGAATTCCCCAAAAAATCCCATCCAAAATCCCTGAATTCCCAGAAAAACCAATCCCAAAAATCCCAAAAATCCCCAAAATTCCTGAATTCCCAAAAAAACCAATCCCAAAATTCCCAAAATTCCTGAATTCCCAAAAATCCCCATCCCAAAATTCCCAAAAATTCCCCAAAAATCCTGAATTCCCAAAAGATCCCATCCCAAAATTCCCGGAATTCCTGAATTCCCAAAAAAACCCCATCCCAAAATTCCCAAATCCCCAAAATTCCTGAATTCCCAAAAATCCCCATCCCAAAAATCCCAAAAATCCTGAATTCCCGAAAAATCCCATCCCAAAAATCCCCAGAAATCCCAAAATTCCCAAAATTCCTGAATTCCCAAAAATCCCCATCCCAAAATTCCCAAAAATCCTGAATTCCCCAAAAAAATCCCATCCAGAATTCCTGAATTCCCAAAAGATCCCATCCCAAAATTCCCAAATCCCCAAAATTCCTGAATTCCCCAAAATCCCCATCCCAAAAATCCTGAATTCCTGGAAAAACCCATCCCAAAAATCCCCAAAATTCCCCAAATTCCTGAATTCCCAAAAATCCCCATCCCAAAAATCCTGAATTCCCGGAAAAACACATCCCAAAATTCCCAAAATTCCTGAATTCCCAAAAAAACACATCCCAAAAATCCCCAAAATTCCCAAAATTCCTGGATTCCTGGAAAAACCCATCCCAAAATTCCCAAAAATTCCCAAAATTCCTGAATTCCCAAAAAAACCCATCCCAAAAATCCTGAATTCCCGGAAAAACACATCCCAAAAATCCCCAAAATTCCCAAAATTCCTGAATTCCCAAAAAAACCCATCCTGAAATTCCCCAAATTCCTGAAATCCCAAAAATCCCCATCCCAAAAATCCAGAATTCCCGGAAAAACACATCCCAAAAATCCCAGAATTCCCAAAATTCCTGAATTCCCAAAAATCCCCATCCCAAAATTCCTGAATTCCCAGAAAAAACAATCCCAAAAATCCCAAAATCCCCAAAAATCCTGAATTCCCAAAAATCCCCATCCCAAAAATCCTGAATTCCTGGAAAAACCCATCCCAAAAATCCCGAAAATCCCAAAAATCCTGAATTCCCAGAAAACCCAATCCAAAAAATCCCCAAAATCCCCAAAATTCCTGAATTCCCAAAAATCCCTATCCCAAAATTCCTGAATTCCCGAAAAAATCCCATCCCAAAAATCCCAGAATTCCTGAATTCCCGAAAAACCCCATCCCAAAAATCCCAAAATTCCTGAATTCCCAAAAGATCCCATCCCAAAATTCCCAGAATTCCTGAATTCCCAAAAAAACCCCATCCAAAAAATTCTTGAATTCCCCAAAATCCCCATCCTAAAAATTCCTGAATTCCCTAAAACCCCGTCCCAAAATTCCTGCATTCCTGAAAAAAACCCCATCCCAAAATTCCTGCATTCCCAAAAAAACCCCTCCCAAAATTCCCAAAAATCCTGAATTCCCAAAAAAAACCCTCGATCCCAAAATCCCCCAAATTCCTTCAATCCCACCCCAAATCTCCAAATTCCCCAAATCCCACCCCGATCCCAGAGAATTCCCGGATTCCCAGCCCCGGAATTCCCAGATTTCCGTTGGAATTCCCGGTTTTCCATCAGAATTCCATCAGAATTCCCAGATTTCCGTTGGAATTCCCGGATTTCTATCGGAATTCCCATTTTTTTTCCAGGCAAATCCCCGGGAATTCCTCCCCCCCATTCCCCCCAAATCCCAAAATTCCCCAAATCCCACCCAGAATTTTGGGAATTCCCGGAATTCCCGCCCAGAATTCCATCGGAATTCCCGGTTTTCCATGGAATTCCCGTTTTTTTTTCCAGGGGGATCGTCGGGAATTCCTGTCCCGGGCCGGCTCCGCCCTCTCCCTGTGCCAGAGCTGCCTCTCGGAGCCCCAGCCCGGCCTGCGCCAGGAGGTTCCGGAACATTCCGGGGATTCCGGAACTTTCCGGGAATGTCGGGAATGCCGGGGGGGGGGGGTGGGAGGGGGAATTCGGGGGGAATTTTGGGGAATTTTGGGGGGAATTTTGGGAATATTTGGGTCGAATTCGGGGAATTTTGGGGGAATTTTGGGAATTTTGGAGGAATTTGGGGAATTTTGGGGGGAAATTTGGGAAATTTTGGAGGAATTTTGGGGGAAATTTGGGAATTTTGGGGGGAAATTTGAGGAATTTTTGGGGAATTTGGGAATGTTTGGGGAATTTTGGAGGAGTTTTGGGGAGAATTTGGGGAATTTTGGGGGGAATTTTGGGAATATTTGGGGAATTTTGGGGAATTTTGGGGGAATTTGGGAATATTTGGGGGGAAATTTGGGAATTTTGGAGGAATTTTGGGGATTTTGGGAATATTTGGGGAATTTTGGGGGAAATTTGGGGAATTTTGGGGGGAATTTGGGGAATTTTGGGGGGAAATTTGAGGAATTTTTGGGGATATTTGGGGAATTTGGGAATGTTTGGGGAATTTTGGAGGAGTTTTGGGGGGAAATTTGGGGAATTTTTGGGGGAAATTGGGGAATTTTGGGGGGAATTTGGGGAATTTTGGGGGGAATTTGGGGAATTTTTGGGGGAAATTTAAGGATGTTTGGGGGAAATTTGGGATATTTGGATTATTTGGGATGTTTGGGTTTTTCGGGACCGTTCTCCCCCAAATTATTTTCCAAAAGAATCCAAAGATGTTCCCAAAAAAATTCCCAAAAAATCTTGAAGAAATCCTCAAAAAAATCTTTAAAAATTCCCAGAAAAGTTTTTAAAAAATCCCCAAAAAAACCCAAAAAATTCCTAAAAAATCCCCCCAAAATCCGAAAATATTCCCCAAAATCCTCAAAATATCCCCAAAAAAATCTCGAAAAAATCTTTATAAAATCTTTAAAAAATCTTTAAAAAATCCCAAACAAATCCCAAAAAAATCCCAAAAAAATCCCAAAAAAATCCCCAGAAATCCCGAAAAATCCCCAAAAAATCTTGAAAAAAATCTTTAAAAATTCCCCAAAAATTCCCCAAAAAATCTTTAAAAAATCCCCAAAAAATCCCAAAAAATTCCCCAAAAATTTCCCAAAAAATCTTTAAAAAATCCCCAAAAATTCCCAAAAAATCTTTAAAAAATTCCCCAAAAATTCCCCAAAAATTCCCAACAAATTCCCAAAAAAAATTCCCGCTTCCCTGCAGGCTCTGCTGGTTGTGAGCGACCTCCTGGTGCTGCTGGGCCCGGAGCTGCAGCCGGAGCCGGAGCTGCCGGGGCTGCTCAGCGCCGTCCTGGCCGACTTCGTCTTCCTCAGCGAATCCCAGCCCGGCTCCGACGGCCACGGTGAGACCCCGGGGGACCAAAATTCCTGGGATTTGTCGGGGGATTTATGGGAATTTTTAGGATTTTTTTGGGGTTTTTTGGGGATTTTTTGGGGATTTTTTTGAGGATTTTTTGGGGATTTTTGGGGGATTTTTTGAGGATTTTTTTTTTTTTTATTTTTTTGGAGGATTTTTTTGGGATTTTTTTGGGATTTTTTGAGGATTTTTTGGGGAGTTTTTGGGGAGTTTTTGGGGAGTTTTTGAGGATTTTTTTGGGTTTTTTTAGGATTTTTTGGGGATTTTTTGAGGATTTTTTTTGGATTTTTTTGAGGATTTTTTGGGATTTTTGGGGGATTTTTTGGGGGGATTTTTTGAGGATTTTTTTTGGATTTTTTGAGGATTTTTTGGGATTTTTTTTGAGGATTTTTTTGGGATTTTTTTTGGGATTTTTTTTGGGATATTTTGAGGATTTTTTGAGGATTTTTTGGGGGATTTTTTGAGGATTTTTTTGGGGATATTTTGAGGGTTTTTTGGGATTTTTTGGGGATTTTTTGAGGATTTTTTGGGGATTTTTCATGGATTTTTTTGAGGATTTTTGGGGGGATTTTTTTGGGATTTTATGGGAATTTTTTGGGATATTTTTTTGGATTTTTTTGGGGACTTTTTTTGAATTTTTTTATTCCTTTTTATTCCTGGTATTTTTCTCATCATTCCCAATGTTATTCCCGATATTTTTCCCGTCATTCCCGATATTTTTCCAGATGTTTTCCAGCCCCTGCTCCGTCCCTGTCCCGCCACCGTTCCCGGTGCCATTCCCGGTGTTATTCCTGTTATTCCCAATATTTTTCAGGATATTTTTCCCGATATTTTTCCCGGTTTTTCCCGGTTTTCCAGCCTCTGCTCCGTCCCTGTCCCACCACCATTCTGGGTGTTATTCCCAATGTTTTTCCCGGTATTTTTCCCGTTATTCCTGATGTTGTTCCTGATATTTTTCCGGATGTTTTTCCCATCATTCCCAACGTTTTTCCCGATGTTTTTCCCGGTTTTTCCCGGTTTTCCAGCCCCTGCTCCGTCCCTGTCCCGCCGCCGTTCCCTCCTGGCCGCTTTCTGCCGGTTGCTGCTCCGGGGGTCGCTCCCGCTCGGCGCCGCCTCCGACGTCTTCAAGCGATATTCCAAGGTCTGGGAAGGGATTCCCGGGAATTCCTGGGAATTCCTGAGGGAATTCCCAACCCCCTCCCCCATCGGGAATTCCAAATTCCCCCAATTGGGAATTTCCCAGGAATTCCAAATTCCCCCAATTGGGAATTTTCCGGGAATTCCAAACCCCCCCCCGGGATTCCTGGGAATTTCATTGGGAATTCCCAACCCTGCCCCTGGGATTCCTGGGAATTCCAACCACTCCCAATCGGGAATTTTCCGGGAATTCCCCAGGGAATTCCAAACCCCCTCCCCCATTTGGGAATCCCAAACCCCGCCCCCATCAGGAATTTCCCGGGAATTCCCCAGGGAATTCCAAACCCCGCCCCCAGGATTCCCGGGAATTTCCCAGGGAATTCCAAACCTCTCCCTGGGAATTTTCTGGGAATTCCATTGGGAATTCCCAACCTCCCCCAATTGGGAAATTCCCGAGAATTCCATTGGGGAATTCCAAACCCCTCCCTGGGAATTTTCTGGGAATTCCCAACCCCCCCCCAATTGGAAATTTCCCAGGAATCCTGTTGGGAATTTCCTTGGGAATTCCAACCCCCTGCCATGGGAATTTCCTGGGAATTTCCTGGGAATTTCCTGGGAATTCCAACCCCCCCCCAATTGGGAATTTCCTGGGAATTTCCTGGGAATTTCCTGGGAATTTCCTGGGAATTTCCCGGGCATTCCCGGCCCCTTTTCCCGCAGTTTTCCGAGGATTTTGGTGACATCATCCGGGAGACGCTGCGCCGGACGCGGGAGCGCCACCAGCGCCAGTGGGCGTCCATCCTGCTGCTCTCCCTCACCCAGGTACGGAAAAATTCCCAAAATTCCCGGAATTCCCAAAATTCCAGAGGCTCTGGGCATCGATCCTGCTGCTCAGCCTCAGCCAGCTACGGAAAAATTCCCAAAATTCCCAAAATTCCGGGAATTCTGGAGGTTCTGGGCATCGATCCTGCTGCTCAGCCTCAGCCAGGTATGGAAAAATTCCCGAAATTCCCGGAATTCCCAAAATTCTGGGGGTCCTGAATGCCCATGGAGCTGCTCAACCTGAATCAGGCACGGAAAAATTCCCAAAATTCCCGGAATTCTGAGAATTCTGGGAATTCTGGGACTTTTCTGGGTGTTTTTGGGAATTCTGGGGAATTCCCTTTTTTTCCTTTTTTTTCCAGGATTTTTTGGGAATTTTTTAGGGATTTTTTGGGAATTTTTGGGAATTTTTTTTAGGAGAATTTTCCAGATTTTTCCGGGAATTTTGGGGATTTTTTTTCCAGGATTTTTTGGGATTGTTCTGAAATTTTTTGGGAATTGTGTTTTGGAATTTTTTAGGGATTTTTTGGGGTTATTTGGGAAATTTTTTGGGGGAATTTTCCGGATTTTTCCAGGACTTTTTGGGGATTTTTTTTCCGGGATTTTTTGGGATGCTTTAGGGATTTTTGGGGAATTTTTTGTTGGAATTTTTTTTAGGGATTTTTTGGGGCTTTTTGGGAATTTTTTTTGGCATTTTCTGGGAATTTTTTCGGGAATTTTTTTGGGAATTCTCTGGGAATTTTTTTAGGGATTATTTGGGAATTTTGGGGGGATTTTCTGGGAATTTTTTTAGGGATTTTTTGGGGAATTTTTTTGGGAATTTTTTTGGGAATTCTCTGGGAATTTTTTTAGCGTATTTTTTTGGGGAATTTCTTGGAATTCTTTTGGAAATTTTTAGGGATTTTTTGGGGTTATTTGGGAATTTTTTTGGGAATTTTCTGGGAATTTTTCAGGGATTTTTTTGGGAATTTTTTTGGGAATTCTCTTGGAATTTTTTCAGGGATTTTTTTGGGAATTCTTTGGGATTTCTCCCAGACTTTTCCCCCTTCCAGAACAATCCCCATTTCTCCGGGAATTCCCGGATTTTCCCGGGAATTTTTCCCCCTTTTCCCCCGGCTTCGTTTCCCCAGGGAAATTTGGGAATTCCCGCGGAATTCCCGAGGCTTTTCCCGGTTTTTTTTCCCAGCTTTTCACGGAGCTGCTGCTCCAGGAGGGCCCCGACGTCCGGGGGCTCCCGGAATTCCAGGAAATTCGGGATCTGGGCCGGAGATTTTCCCTCTTCTTCAGCCTCCGGCACCTCCGGCACCGCCGGGCGCTGCTGCAGCTCCACAGGTGTGGGAAATCCCGGAATTCCCGGGAAAATCCGGGAAAATCCGGGAAAATCCGGGAATTCCGGGAATTCCGGGAATGCTGGGAATGCTGGGAATTGCAGGGGGGAAAATTCCGGGAATTCTGGGAGGGAAAATTCGGGAATTTGGGGATTTCGGGATGAAAAAGGAGGAGTGGGAATTTCGGGAATTCTGGGAATTTTGGGAATTCCAGGGGGGGAAATCTCGGAATTCTGGGGAATCTGGGAATGCTGGAAAATTTGGGAATTCCAGGGGGGGTTTTAGAGGATTTTTGGGATGGGTTTTGGGGGAAATTTGGGAATTTTGGGAATGGAGTTTGGGGTTGGAATTTTTGGGGATTTTTGGGAATTTTGGGGCTGGAATTTTGGGGATTTTTGGGAATTCTGGGGCTGGATTTGGGACGGAATTTTGGGGAATTCCGGGGATGGAACTTCGGGGATTTTTGGGAATTTTGGGAATGGATTTGGGATGGGATTTTTTGGGAATTCTGGGGCTGGATTTGGGACGGAATTTTGGGAATTTTGAGGATGGAATTTTGGGGATTTTTTGGGAATTCTGGGGCTGGATTTGGGACGGATTTTTGGGAATTCCGGGGCTGGAATTTTTGGGGATTTTTGGGAATTCCGGGGCCGGATTTGGGACGGAATTTTGGGAATTCCGGGGCTGGAATTCCTTGGGGAATTTTTTGCTCCCTCTCCTGATCCCGGCTCCTCCCGGAATTCCCGGGAATTCCCCCGGCAGTGACGGGATCCAGTTCGCGCTGCAGCCGCCCCCGGAGCCGGGAACGCCGGGAATTGCGGGAATTCCGGGAATTCCGCCGGGAAATCCGGGAATTCCGCCAGGAAATCCGGGAATTGCGGGAATTCCGGGGGGTTTCCCGCTGACCCTGCCCTTCCTGGAGGTGCTGAGCGAATTCTCCCCGCGGCTCCTGCGGCCGGACCGGGCCCCGCTGTGAGCACGGAAAGTTCCGGAAAAATCCCGGAATGACGCGGGAAATCCGGGAATTCGGGGGGAAATCCGGGAAAAATCCCGGGAAAATTGGGAATTCCGGGAAAAATCCGGGAATTCTGGGGAAAAATCCTGGAATTGTGGGGGGAAAATCCGGGAAAAATCCAGAAATTCCGGGGGGAAATGTGGGGGAAATCCGGGAATTCAGGGGGAAATCCGGGAAAAGTCCAGGGAAAATTGGGAATTCCGGGAAAAATCCGGGAATTCTGGGGGAAATCTGGGAAAAATCCCGGAATGACGGGGGAAATCTGGGAATTCATGGGAAATCCCAGGAAAATCCGGGATTTCTGGGGGAAATCTGGGAAAAAATCCTGGAATGACGCGGGAAATCCGGGAATTCTGGGGGAAATCCGGGAAAAATCCCGAGAAAATTGGGAATTCTGGGAAAAATCCGGGAATTCTGGGGAAAAATCCTGGAATTGTGGGGGAAAATCCGGGAAAAATCCCGGAGTGCCGGGGGAAATCCAGGAAAAGTCTGGGAATTCTGGGGGAAAATCTGGGGAAAATCCGGGGAAAATTGGGAATTCCGGGGGAAATCCGGGAAAAATCCGGGAATTCCGGGGGAAATCTGGGAATTGTGGGGGAAATCCAGGAATTGTTGGGGGGAGTTTGGGAATTCTGGGGGAAATCCGGGAATTCTGGGGGGTTTGGGTGGAATTTTGGGGGAAAAATTGGAGATTTCTTAAGGGAATTTTGGGATGGGGATTTTGGGGATTTTGGGGCTGATTTTGGGCTGATTTTTATCATTTTTGGGTTGGTTTTGGCCATTTTTGGTGATTTTGGGTTGATTTTGGGGTAATTTTGGTGATTTTTGGGTTAATTTTGGGGTAATTTTGGGGTATTTTGGGGTGGTTTTGGGGTAATTTTTGGTGATTTTTGGGTTAATTTTGGGGTATTTTGGTGATTCTGGGCTGATTTTGGGGTGTTTTTTGCCAATTTTGGGTTAATTTTGGGGTGACTTTTGCTGATTTTGGGTGAATTTTGGGGTAATTTTTGCCGATTTTGGGTCAATTTTGGGTTAATTTTGGGGTATTTTGGGGTATTTTGGGGGTATTTTGGGTAATTTGGGGGCATTTTGGGGTAATTTTTGCCAATTTTGGGGTGACTTGGTGATTTTGGGTGAATTTTGGGGTGATTTTGGATAATTTTGGGGTGTTTTTTGCCAATTTCGGGGTAATTTTGGGTGAACTTTTGCTGATTTTGGGCTGATTTTGGGCTGATTTTTGCCAATTTTGGGTGAATTTTGGGGTATTTTGGGGTAATTTTGGGGTGTTTTTTGCCAATTTTGGGTTAATTTTGGGTTAATTTTGGGGTATTTTGGGGTATTTTGGGTAATTTGGGGGCATTTTGGGGTAATTTTTGCCAATTTTGGGGTATTTTGGGCTGATTTTGGGTGAATTTTGGGGTATTTTGGGGTAATTTTGGGGTGTTTTTTGCCAATTTTGGGGTAATTTTGGGTGAATTTTGGGGTATTTTGGGGTAATTTTGGGTAATTTTGGGGTGTTTTTTGCCGATTTTGGGCCGATTTTGGGGTGATTTTGGGGTATTTTGGGTAGTTTTGGGGTATTTTTGGTGATTTTGGGGTGATTTTTGCCAATTTTGGGTGAATTTTGGGGTATTTTGGGCCGATTTTGGGGTAATTTTGGGCTATTTTGGGCTGATTTTGGGTGAATTTTGGGGTGATTTTTGCCGATTTTGGGGTAATTTTGGGGTATTTTGGGCTGATTTTGGGTGAATTTTGGGGTGATTTTTGCCGATTTTGGGGTAATTTTGGGCTATTTTGGGTGAATTTTGAGGTATTTTGGGTAATTTTGGGGTAATTTTGGGTAATTTTGGGGTGATTTTTGCTGATTTTGGGCCGATTTTGGGGTAATTTTGGGCTATTTTGGGTGAATTTTGAGGTATTTTGGGTAATTTTGGGGTATTTTTGGTGATTTTGGGGTGTTTTTGCCGATTTTGGGCCGATTTTGGGTGAATTTTGGGCTATTTTGGGCCAGGCTGGCGCTGCTGGAGCGAAGGTGCCGCGAGCGGGGGCTGGGCCCCGATTTTGGGTTGAATTCCGGGGATTTTGGGGCTCCCCTGCTCTGCTACCGCCGCTCCCTGAGCGCCCCCCAGGGAGCCCCCAGCGCCGGTGAGAGCCCAAAATTGGGGAGAAAAATCGGGAATTCGGGAAAATCCCGGGAATGGCCGAGGGGGAGGGGAAATCCCAAATTCCTGGGGGGGAAAAATGGGAATTTTAGGGGAAAAAATCAGAATTTTGGGGAAAAAAATCAGAATTTTGGGGGGAAAATCTCAATTTTAGGGGGAAAAAATATTAATTTAGGGGGAAAATTGGAATTTTAGGGGAAAAAAAATCAGAATTTTGGGGGAAAAATCTCAGTTTTAGGGGGAAAAAATATTAATTTTGGGGGAAAATTGGAATTTTGGGGGAAAAATTAGAATTTTGGGGGAAAAAATCTCGGTTTTATGAGGAAATAATATTAATTTTGGGGGAAAAAATTGGAATTTTGGGGAAAAAAATCAGAATTTTGGGGGAAAAATATTAATTTTGGGAAAATAATGTGAATTTTGGGGGAAAAAATCAGAATTTTGGGGTGAAAATCTGAATTTTAAGGGGAAAAAATATTAATTTTGGGGGAAAAAATTGGAATTTTGGGGAAAAAAATCAGAATTTTGGGGGAAAAAACTCAATTTTAGGGGGAAAAAATATTAATTTTGGGGAAAAAATCAGAATTTTGGGGAAAAAATTGGAATTTTGGGGGAAAATCTCAGTTTTAGGGGGAAAAATATTAATTTTGGGGGAAAATTGGAATTTTAGGGGAAAAAATCGGAATTTTGGGGGAAAATTGGAGTTTTAAGGGAAAATAATTTGGATTTTGGGGAGGAAAGTTGGAATTTAGGGGTAGAAATTGGAATTTTGGGATAAAAATTGGGATTTGGGGGGCAAGTTGAATTTTGGGGGGAAAATCTGAATTTTGGGGTAAAAATGGGAGTTTTGGGGAGGAAAACCTGAATTTAGAGGGAATAATTTGGTGTCAAAAATCTCAAATTTTGTCTTTTAACCCCAAATTTTGTGCTAAAAATCCCAATTTTTGTGCTAAAACCCCAAATTTTATGATAAAAATTCCAAATTTTTTGCTAAAAACCCCAAATTTTGTGCTGAAAACCCCAAGTTTTGTGCTAAAACCCCAAATTTTGTGCCAAAAGTTCCAAGTTTTTTGCTAAAAACCCCAGATTTTTTGCCGAAAATCCCAATTTTTGTGCTGAAATCTGGAATTTTGTGCTGAAAATTCCAATTTTTGTGCTAAAACCCCCGATTTTATGATAAAAATTCCAAATTTTTTGCTAAAAACCCCAAATTTTGTGCCAAAAATCCCAAATTTTGTGCCAAAAATTCCAGTTTTTGTGCTAAAAACCCCAATTTTTGTGCTAAAAACCTCAATTTTTGTGCTAAAAACTTCAAATTTTGTGCTAAAAATCCCAAATTTTTTGATAAAAATTCCAATTTTTGTGCTAAAAACTGAAGTTTTGTGCCAAAATTTACGAATTTTGTGCTAAAACCCCCAAATTTTGTGCCAAAAATCCCAATTTTTGTGCTAAAAACTGAAATTTTGTGCCAAAAATCCCAAATTTTTTGCTAAAAACCCCAATTTCTGTGCTGAAAATCCCAAGTTTTGTGCTAAAAATTCCAATTTTTGTGCTAAAAACCCAAATTTTGTGCCGAAAGTCCCAATTTTTGTGCTAAAAACCCTCAATTTTATGATAAAAATTCCAATTTTTGTGCTAAAAATTCCAAATTTTGTGCTAAAAATCCCAATTTTATTATAAAAATTCCAATTTTTTTGCTGAAAATCCCAATTTTTGTGCTAAAAATCCCAATTTTTTTGCCGAAAATCCCAATTTTTGTGCTAAAAACCCCAAATTTTTTGCCGAAAATCCCAATTTTTGTGCTAAAAATCCCATTTTTTTCCCCCAAACCCCCGGATTTTGGCTGCCCCTCCCCCCAGGCTCCAGCCCGTGGCCCCCCAGCCCCGATTTGACCTCGACCCAACTCAGGGGGGGCCCCCGGAGCCGCCCCTCCCCCCCCCTGCCCAGGTGAGGCCCCTCCCCCACCCCAAACCCCCAAATCCGGGGAAATTCCCCCAAAAAAATCCCAAAATTTGGGGGAAATTCCCCAAAAAAATTCAAATTTTGGGTTTTTTTTTTTATTTCCCCTCCCCCAGCAGCGAATCCAGGAGGATTTGGGGGTCCCGGTGAGGGGATTTGGGGCAATTTGGGGGGAATTTGGGATTTTGGGGATTTTTGGGGAGAGTTTGGGATTTTTTGGAGGGAATTTGGGATTTTTTGGGAGGAATTTTGGGATTTTTGGGGGAATTTGGGATTTTTTGGGAGGAATTTGGGATTTTTGGGAGGATTTTGGGGGAATTTGGGATTTTTTGGGGGGAATTTGGGGATTTTGGGGAGGAATTTGGGATTTTTGGGGGGAATTTGGGATTTTTGGGGTGGGAATTTAGGGATTTTTGGGAGGAATTTTGGGATTTTTGGGAGGATTTTGGGGGAATTTGGGATTTTTGGGGGGAATTTGGGATTTTTGGGAGGATTTTGGGGGAATTTGGGATTTTTGGGAGGATTTTGGGGGGAATTTGGGATTTTTGGGAGGATTTTGGGGGAATTTGGGATTTTTGGGAGGATTTTGGGGGGAATTTGGGATTTTTGGGGAAATTCAGGACTTTTTGGGGAAATTTTGGGGGTTTTTTGGGATAATTTGGGATTTTTTTGGGGGAAATTTGGGAGGTTTTGGGAGGATTTGGGGATTTTGGGGGGTCCTGAGGGGGATTTGGGTGGATTTTGGGGATTTTGGGGATTTTTGGGTGGATTTTGGGGATTTTTGGGGTTTTTTTGGGGTCCCCCCCAGCCTGAGCCTGATGGAGGAAGAAGAGGAAGAGGAGGAGGAAGAGGAGACCCCAAAATCCCCCAGGGTGAGACCCCAAAAATCCTCCCCAAAATCCCCAAAATTTGGGAAAAAAATCCCAAAAAATTTGGCAAAAAAATCCCAAAAATTTGGGAAAAAAATCCCCAAAAATTCGGCAAAAAAATCCCCAAAAATTGGGAAAAAATCCCCAAAATTTGGGAAAAAATTCCCAAAGATCTGGAAAAAATCCCTCAAAATTTGAGAGAAAAACCCCCAAGATTTGGGAAAAAATCCCCAAAATTTGGCAAAAAATCCCCAAAATTTGGGAAAAAATCCCCAAAAATTTGGCAAAAAATCCCCAAAAATTGGGAAAAAAATCCCCAAAATTTGGGAAAAAAATCCCCAAAATTTGGGAAAAAAATCCCCAAAATTTGGGAAAAAAATCCCCAAAAATTTGGGAAAAAAATCCCCAAAAATTTGGGAAAAAAATCCCAAAAATTTGGGAAAAAATCCCCAGAAATTTGAGAAAAAAATCCCCAAAACTTGGGAAAAAAATCCCAAAAATTTGGGAAAAAAATCCCCAAGATTTGGGAAAAAATCCCCAAAATTGGGGAAAAAATCCCCAAAATTTGGCAAAAAGTTCCCAAAAATTTGGGAAAAAAATCCCCAAAATTTGGGAAAAAATCCCCAAAAATTGGGAAAAAATCCGCAAAAATTCCCCAAATTTTTTTGGGAATTTTTCCCTCCCAAAACCCCAAATTTTGGGATTTTTGCCCCCCAGACCCCCCTGGAGCAGCCCCGGGACCTTTTCAGCTCCTCCAGCCTCGAATTCCAGGTGAGAATTTCGGGAATTTTTGGGGTTTCCCACCAAAAAAAATTCGGGAATTTTCCCCTTTGGAATTCCCAAAAATTCCTTTTTTTTTTTTTTACCCTTTTTTGGGCCTTTTGGACCCAAAATTCGGGTCCAGAAAATTCCCCAAACCCTGAAAATCCTTGGAGGGAAATTCGGGAATTTTTTGGGATCATCCCAAATATTCCAGGGATTTTTCCTCCTCTTTTCTCTTCCCAGACTTTCTGAAGATGAAATTCCACAATTCCACAATTCCCAGAGTTTTTTTTCCCATTTTTTGCCGTTTTCACCCCAAAATTCCCGAGGTTTTTTTTCCCAGTTTTTTCATTCCAAACCCGAGCGGTTTTTTGGGAATTTTGGGATTTATCCCGAATTTTTTGGGCTTCCCAACCCTTCAAATCCTCCCGGATTTTTCCAGCTCGGAATCCAAAAAATTCCCAAGTTTTTTTTCCTGTTTTTTGCCGTTTTCACCCCAAAATTCCCCCCAATAAAAATCCCGGCGTTGCCGTCGTTTCCGGGCTCGTTTTTTCGGGAATTTTTTGGGAATTTTTTGGGATTTTTTTTGGAATTTATCAGGAATTTTTCAGGAATTTTTCGGGAATTGTTCAGGAATTTTTCGGGAATTTTTCAGGAATTTTTTGGGA
Source organism: Poecile montanus (assembly GCA_038429875.1). Lineage (NCBI taxonomy): Eukaryota > Metazoa > Chordata > Aves > Passeriformes > Paridae > Poecile > Poecile montanus. The sequence continues at coordinate 641,134 of CM076534.1, forward strand.
ATTTATCAGGAATTTTTCGGGAATTTCTCGGGAATTTTTCAGGATTTTTTCGGGAATTTCTCGGGAATTTTTTGGGAATTTTTTGGGAATTTCTCGGGAATTTTTCGGGAATTTTTCAGGAATTTTTCAGGAATTTCTCGAGAATTTCTCGGGAATTTTTCATGAATTTTTCGGGAATTTTTCGGGAATTTTGGCTTTTCCACCTTCCCTGCTCTTCCCACATTTCCTGAGCTCAGAATCCCAAGTTTTCCTCCTCCAAAATTCCCGTTTTTTCTCTCAATAAAAATTCCAAAAAAACTTCATCGTTCCCGGTCTGGTTTTTATTGGATTCTCCCGGGGTTTTCCTGGGAATTTTGTGGGGATTTTCCGGGATTTTTGTGGGATTTCTGTGGGGCTTTTCCAGGGATTTTTCCCGGGTTTTTCATGGGGATTTTCCTGGGATTTTTCCAGAATTTTCCCTGGATAATTCCAGGATTTTTGTGGGGATTTTCCCAGAATTTTCCCGGGATATTCCCGGGATTTTTATGGGGATTTTCCTGGGATTTTTCCCAGGATTTTTGCAGGAATTTTTCCCGGGATTTCCGGGGATTTTTCCCGTGATTTTCCCGGAATTTTTTGTGGGGATTTTCCTGGGGTTTTCCCAGGTTTTTTCCCGGGATTTTAATGGGATTTTCCCTGGATTTTCATGGGATTTTTCCCGGGATTTTCCCTGGATTTTCATGGGGAATTTCCTGGGATCTTTCCCGGGATTTTTCCTGGGGTTTTCATGGAATTTTCATGGGGATTTTCCCAGAATTTTCCCTGGGTAATTCCAGGATTTTCATGGGGATTTTTCCAGAATTTTCCCTGGATATTCCCAGGATTTTTGTGGGGATTTTTCCAGAATTTTCCCTGGATAATTCCAGGATTTTCATGGGGATTTTTCCAGAATTTTCCCTGGGTAATTCCAGGATTTTCATGGGGATTTTTCCAGAATTTTCTCTCGATATTCCCGGGATTTTTCCCTGGATAATTCCAGGATTTTCATGGGGATTTTCCTGGGATTTTTTCCAGAATTTTCCCAGAATTTTCTTGGGATTTTTTCCGGATTTTTTCCCGGGATTTTCCCAGGATTTTCACGGAGATTTTCCCGGTATTTTTCCCGGGATTTTCCCTGGATATTCCCGGGATTTTCTCCAGGATTTCCCCATGATTTTCCCGTTTTTTTTCCCCGGTATTTCCTGGATATTTTCCCGGATTTTTCCCAGATTTTTCCAGGTTTATTTCCAGGATATTTCCCCTGTGATTTCCTGGATCTTTTCTGGGATTTTTCCAGGAAATTTCTGTGATATTTCCTGGGATATTCCCGGGATATTTCCTGGATTTTTCCCGGATATTTTCCTGGATATTCCTGGGATTTTTCTGGGATTTTTCTGGGATTTTTCTGGGATTTTTTCCCGGATTTTTCCAGGATTTTTCCCGGATTTTTCCAGGATTTTTCCCGGATTTTTCCCAGGATTTCTCAGAGTCTCATGACGTAGGAGTCACTGTGGGTGAGGTACCGGACCCACCTTTATTTCAGGAATATTTCCCAGATTTTTCCCGATTTTTTCGCGGATTTTTTTGCGGATTTTTCCCGGATTTTTTCCCAGATTTTCCGGGATTTTTCCAGGATTTTTCCGGAATTTTTCCCAGGATATTTCAGATCCTCATGACGTAGGAATCGCTGTGGCTGAGGCACCGCTCTGTTCCCAGCTTTATTCCTGGGTTTATTTTGGGATCATTCTGGGATTTTCCCGGATTTTTTCCCGGATTTTTTCCCGGATTTTTTCCTGGATTTTTCCCGGAATTTTCCCAGAATTTTTCCTGGATTTTCCCAGGATTTTTTGGGATATTTTCCCAGGATTTCTCAGAGTCTCATGACGTAGGAGTCGCTGTGGGTGAGGTACCAGACCCACCTTTATTTCAGGAATATTTTCCTGGATTTTTCCCAGGATTTTCCCGGATTTTTCCCGGATTTTTCCCGGAATTTTCCCAGATTTTTCCCAGGATTTTTCCAGGATTTTCCCGGATTTTTCCCAGGATTTCTCAGAGTCTCATGACGTAGGAGTCGCTGTGGGTGAGGCACCGCTCTGTTCCCAGCTTTATTTCAGGAATATTTCCCAGATTTTTCCCGATTTTTTCGCGGATTTTTTCGCGGATTTTTTCCGGATTTTTCCCAGATTTTTCCCGGATTTTTCCAGGATTTTTCTGGGATATTTTCCCGGGATTTCTCACAGTCTCATGACGTAGGAGTCGCTGTGGGTGAGGTACCAGACCCACCTTTATTTCAGGAATATTTTCCTGGATTTTTCCCAGGATTTTCCAGGATTTTTCCCGGATTTTCCCGGATATTTTCCCAGATTTTTCCCAGGATTTCTCACAGTCTCATGACGTAGGAGTCGCTGTGGCTGAGGCACCGCTCTGTTCCCAGCTTTATTCCTGGGTTTATTTTGGGATAATTCTGGGATATTTCCCGGATTTTTTCCCGGATTTTTCCCGGATTTTTCCCAGATTTTTCCCGGGATTTTCCCGGATTTTTCCTGGGATTTTTCCCAGGATTTCTCACAGTCTCATGACGTAGGAGTCGCTGTGGGTGAGGTACCAGACCCACCTTTATTTCAGGAATATTTTCCTGGATTTTTCCCAGGATTTTCCCAGGATTTTTCCGGAATTTTTCCCAGATTTTTCCCGGATTTTTCCCAGGATTTTTCCGGAATTTTTCCCAGGATATTTCAGATCCTCATGACGTAGGAGTCGCTGTGGCTGAGGCACCGCTCTGTTCCCAGCTTTATTTCAGGAATATTTCCCAGATTTTTCCCGATTTTTTCGCGGATTTTTTCGCGGATTTTTTCCGGATTTTTTCCCAGATTTTCCGGGATTTTTCCAGGATTTTTCCGGAATTTTTCCCAGGATATTTCAGATCCTCATGACGTAGGAGTCGCTGTGGGTGAGGTACCGGACCCAGCGCGGGGCGGGGGCGGCTCCGGGGGCTCCGCGGATCCGAAGGAATCGGAGCCGCAGCCCCGAACTCGACAGCGCCGGAACCGCGAAGGAGCCGTGGGCAGGACCCAGCTCCAGGCGCCACGAACGGGACAGAGGAGCCGGATCCAGCTGGGGAAAAAACAGGGAAAAATCTGGGAATGGGATCGGGAATTTTGGGGAATTTTTGGGGATTTTTTTCAGGATTTTTTTGGGATTTTTTGGGAATTTTTTTTATTTTTTTGGGGATTTTTTGTAAATTTTTTGAGGATTTTTGGTGGATTTTTTGGGAATTTTTTTTTTATTTTTTTGGGTGTTTTTTGAGGCTTTTTTGAGGATTTTTTGGAATTTTTTGGCGATTTTTTGAGGATTCTTTGGGGTTTTTTTTGTAGATTTTTTGAGGAATTTTTTTGGGATTTTTGTGGGGTTATTTTGGGATTTTTGGGGGATTTTTTGAGGATTTTTTGTGGATTTTTTTGTGCATTTTTGTGGATTTTTTGTGGATTTTTGTGGGATTTTTTGAGAATTTTTGGGGATTTTTGGGGGATTTTTTGGAGATTTTTTGGGGATTTTTTTTGGATTTTTTGAGGATTTTTTTGGATTTTTTTTTGTAGATTTTTTGAGGATTTTTTTGAATTTTTTGGAGATTTTTTTGAAGATTTTTTGAGGATTTTTTGTGGATTTTTTGTGGATTTTTTGGGATTTTTTTGGGGTTTTTTGAGGATTTTTTTGGAGATTTTTTGGGGATTTTTTGGGATTTTTTTCAGACATTTTGGGGATGTTTTGGGAGCCGTGGGCAGGACCCAGCTCCAGGCGCCAGGAACGGGACAGAGGAGCCGGATCCAGCTGGGGAAAAAACAGGGAAAAATCTGGGAATGGGATCGGGAATTTTGGGGAATTTTTTTTTTATTTTTCTGGGATTTTTTGGGAATTTTTTGGGAATTTTTTTGGATTTTTTTGGGGATTTTTTTGGGATTTTTTTTTATTTTTTGGGGATTTTTTGTAGATTTTTTGAGGATTTTTTGTGGATTTTTTTGGGAATTTTTTGAGGATTTTCTTGAGGATTTTTTGGGGATTTTTTTGTGGATTTTTTCGGGATTTTTTTTGGGATTTTTGGGGGATTTTTTGTGGATTTTTTTAGGATTTTTTGGGGCTTTTTGAGGATTTTTTTGTAGATTTTTTTGAGGATTTTTTGGAGATTTTTTGGGGGATTTTTTGAGGATTTTCTGTGGATTTTCTTGTGCATTTTTGTGGATTTTTTGTGGATTTTTGTGGGATTTTTTGGGAATTTTTTTGGATTTTTTGGGGGATTTTTTTGGGTTTTTTTGAGGATTTGTTGAGGATTTTTTTTAGGATTTTTTTGGGAATTTTTTTGGATTTTTTGGGGGATTTTTTTGAGGGAGCTTTTGGGGTTTTTTTTGTAGATGTTTGGAGGATTTTTTGGAGATTTTTTGGGGATTTTTGGGGATTTTTTTGGGATTTTTTTGGAATTTTTTGAGGATTTTTTGGGGATATTTTAAGACTTTTTTGGGATTTTTGTGGGATTTTTGTGGTATTTTTTTGGGATTTTTGTGGGATTTTTTGAGGATTTTTTGTGGATTTTTTTGGGATATTTTTGGAATTTTTTGAGAATTTTTTGTGAGTTTTTTAGGAATTTTTTGAGGATTTTTTGTGGATTTTTTGAGGATTTTTTGTGGATTTTTTGGGAATTTTTTGTGGATTTTTTTGGGATCTTTTGGGAATATTTTTGGAATTTTTTGGAATTTTTTGTGGATTTTTTGTGGATTTTTTGTGGGATTTTTTGTGGGATTTTTTGTGGATTTTTTTGTGCATTTTTGTGCATTTTTGTGGAATTTTTTGGGAATATTTTGGGAATTTTTTGGTCTCTCCGGGCGTTTCCCAGCCCTTCCCCGGCTCCGGATTTCCGGGAATCCCCGAGAAATCCCCGGGAATTTGGGAATTCTCACCTTGAAGAGGGCGGAGAGTTGGGATCCTCCCTGGATTTTGGGAATTTCCCAGCGGATGCTCCGGGAAGGCAAATCCAGCTCGGCCGCTTGGTCGGGGCTGCTCAGCTCCTGCCACAGGCTGGGGGGGCCCAGAATTCCCAAAAAAAACCCCAAAACATTCCCAAAAATCCCCCAAAACATTCCCAAAATATCCCCAAAATATCCCCAAAACATTACCAAAATATCCCCAAAATATCCCCAAAATATCCCCAAAATATCCCCAAAACATTCCCAAAATATCCCCAAAAAATTCCCAAAAAACACCCAAAACATTCCCCAAAAAACCCCAAAAACATTCCCAAAAAATCCCCAAAAATAACCAAAAGCATTCCCAAAAAACACCCAAAACATTCCCAAAATATCCCCAAAATATCCCCAAAACATTCCCAAAAAACACCCAAAACATTCCCTAAAAACCCCCCCAAACATTCCCAAAAAATCCCCAAAACATTCCCAAAAAAAACCCCAAAACATTCCCAAAAATCCCCCAAAACATTCCCAAAATATCCCCAAAATATTCCCAAAATATCCCCCAAGCATTCCCAAAAATCCCCCAAAACATTCCCAAAAAAAACCCCAAAACATTCCCAAAAATCCCCCAAAACATTCCCAAAACATTCCCAAAAAATCCCCAAAACATTCCCAAAAAAACCCCAAAACATTCCCAAAATATCCCCAAAAAATCCCCAAAATATTCCCAAAAAACACCCAAAACATTCCCAAAATATCCCCAAAACATTCCCCAAAAAATCCCCACAACATTCCCTAAATATCCCCAAAACATTCCCAAAATATCCCCAAAACATTCCCAAAAAAAACCTCAAAATATTCCCAAAATAACCCCAAAATATCCCCAAAAGATTCCCAAAAACATTCCCAAAAAATCCCCAAAACATTCCCAAAAAATCCCCCCAAACATTCCCAAAATATCCCCAAAACATTCCCAAAAAAATCCCTAAAACATTCCCAAAAAATCCCTAAAAAACATTCCCAAAAAATTCCCCCAAAAAATTCCTAAAAAAGCCCCAAAAAACCTCCAAAGCATTCCTGAAAAATTCCCCAAAAAACCCCAAAATGTTCCCAAAAAACCCCCCCAAAAAACCCCAAAAACATTCCCAAAAAAACCCCAAAAAACCCAAAAAATTCCCAAAAAAAACCCCAAAAAATCCCCCAAAAATCCCCAAAAATCCCCAAAACATTCCCAAAAAAACCCCAAAAAATCCCCAAAACATTCCCAAAAAAACCCCAAAAAACTCCAAAAAATTCCCAAAAAATCCCCCCAAAACATTCCCAAAAAAACCCCAAAAAATCCCCAAAAATTCCTAAAAAAACCCCAAAAAATCCCCCAAAAATCCCCCCAAACATTCCCAGAAAATCCACCCAAAAACATTCCCAAAAAATTCCCAAAAAATACCCCAAAAATCCTCCAAATTATTCCCAAAAAATTCCCAAAAAATCCCCAAAATATTCCCAAAAAATCCCCCAAAACATTCCCAAAAAAACCCCAAAACATTCCCCAAAAATCCCCCAAAACATTCCCAAAAAATTCCCAAAACATTCCCAAAAAAGACCCCAAAAAATCCCCAAATAATCCCCAAAATATTCCCCAAAAAATTCCCAAAACATTCCCAAAAAAACTCAAAAAAATCCCCCAAAACACTCCCAAAAAAAGACCCCAAAATATTCCCAAAAAATTCCCAAAAAACCCCAGAACATTCCCAAAAAAACCCCAAAAATCCCCAAAACATTCCCAAAAAAACCCCAAAACATTCCCAAAAAATCCCCCAAAAATTCCCAAAAAAACCCCAAAAATTCCCAAAAATCCCCCAAAAATTCCCCAAAAATCCCTAAAATTCCTCAAAAAATCCCCAAAAATTCCCCAAATTCCCAAAGATTCCCAAAGATTCCCAAAGGTTCCCAAAATTCCCCAAATTCCCCAAAATTCCTGGAATTCCTGACCTGGAGACGCCTTTGGGCACCGGGAGCTGCAGCCGGACGTTGATGGCGTGGCTGCAATTTTTTGGGAGGAAAAACCGGAATTTTGGGAAAATCCGGGAATTTTGGGAAAATCCTGGAATTTTTGAGGCTGAAAATTCTGGAATTTTCCCAAATTTTCCCAAATTTTCCCGAATTTTCACCTCTTGGGGGGGAGGTCACAACGAAGCTTCAAATAAATCCGGATCCTGCCCCAAAAAAAGCCAAAAATCGGGAAAAATCCCCGGGAATTCCGGAAGAAATTCCCAGGAATTTCAGGAATTCCCTCGGGGGAGGTCAGGGAGGGGAAACCCCGCCCAAAAAATTCCCAAAATTTGGGAAATTCCCAAAAATCCGGAGCAGGAATGAGGGAAAAACTCCTGAAAATCGGGGAAAATTCCCCAAAAAACCGGGAAAAATCCCCAAAAAACACCGGGAAAAATAAAAATAAAATGAAAGAAAATTTGGGAATTGTTAAAAAGGAATTTTGGGAATTTTTTCCTGGTTTTTTTTGGGGATTTTCACCTTCCTCCAGGCTCCTCTTCCACGGTCGGGAAAAGCCGGAATGGGAGCGGGGTGGGAATTTCATCCTGGACCTGGTACTGCATCAGCGTCATCTGCGGGAATTCCCGGAATTCCGGGGGAAAATCTGGGAATTCCGGGGGAAAATCTGGGAATTCCGGGAATTCCGGGGGGTTTGGGGAGCCTGGAGTCCCAAAAATTCCAAAAATCCCAAAAAAATCCCTCCTGGATTCCCAAAATCCGCCCAAAAATCCCCCCCAAATCCATCCTGGATTCCCAAAATTCCTCTGGAAAATCCCAAATATCCCAAAAATTCCAGAAATCCCTCACGGAGTCCCAAAATTCCATTTTTTTTCCCCCCAAAAATCCCATTTTTTCCCCCAAAATTCCCATTTTCCCCAAAAAAATTCCCATTTTCCCCAAAAAAATTCCATTGTTCCCCCCAAAATCCGATTTTCCTAAAAAAATTCCCATTTTCTTCCCAAAAAATCCCATTTTTCCAATTTTCTCGCCCCAAAAAACCCGATTTTCCCCCCAAAATTCCCATTTTTCCCCAAAAAATCCAATTTTCCCCCCAAAATTCCCATTTTTCCCCAAAAAATCCAATTTTCCCCCCAAAATCCCATTTTTTCCTCCCAAAATTCCCATTTTCCTAAAAGAAATTCCATTTTCCCAAAAAATCCCATTTTCTTCCCCCCAAAAATCCCATTTTTCCCCCCAAAATTCCCAATTTTTCCCCCCAAAAATTCCCCCTTTTCCCCCCAAAATTCCCATTTTTTTCCCCCCAAAATCCCAATTTTCCCACCCAAAATCCCATTTTTTTCCTCAAAAAATTCCCATTTTTCCCCCAAAATTCCCAATTTTTCCCCCAAAATTCCCACTTTTCCATAAAAATTCCCATTTTCCCAAAAAATCCCATTTTTCCCCCCCAAAAAATCCCAGTTTTCCCCCCCCAGAAGTTCCCATTTTTCCCACCCAAAATCCCATTTTTTCCCCCCAAAAATCCCATTTTTCCCCCCAAAAATTCCCATTTTTTCCCCCCAAAAATCCCATTTTTTCCCCCAAAAATTCCCATTTTTTCCCCCTAAAAATTCCCATTTTTCCCCCCAATAATTCCCATTTTTTTCCCCCCAAAATCCCATTTTTCCCCCCCAAAAATCCCATTTTTTCCTCTCAAAAATCCCAATTTTCCCCCGGAATCCCCCGGAATGTTCCGGAATCCCCCGGAATGTTCCGGAATCCCCCGACCTCGCCCTGGCTGGGGGAGACCCTCAGGACCCTCGCGGAGCCGAACTCGTCCAGTTTGATGGAGCTGTGGAAGGAGCACTCGTCCACCCGCACCGGCGTCCCGTACCCTGCGGAAAATTCCGGAAAATACCAGAATTCCGGGAAAATCCGGGAATTCCCGGAAAATTCTGGAAAATTCCGGAATCCCGGGGCCATTTTTGGGTTTTTTTTTGGGTTTTTTTGGGGTGAAAATGGGGGGAAAATGGGATTTTTTGGGGGGGAAAAGAGGTGAGAAAGGGGGAAAATGGGGGAATTTTGGGAATTCTGGGAAAATTCCGGAAAATTCCGGAATTTTGGGACCATTTTTGGGGTTTTTTTTGGGGTTTTTTTTGGGTGAAAACGGGGGGAAAATGGGATTTTTTGGGGGGGAAAAGGAGGTGGGAAAGGGGGGAAATGGGATTTGGGGGAATTTTGGGGATTTTTGGGATTTAAGAGAATTTTGGGAGGATTTAAGGGAATTTTGAGGGAATTAAAGGGAATTTTGGGAGGATTAAAGGGAATTTTTTGGGATTTAAGGAAATTCTTTGGGATTCAAGGGAATCTTGAGGAATTTAAGGTAATTTTGAGGGATTAAAGAGAATTTTTAGAAATTTAAGGGAATTTTGAGGAGATTTAAGGAATTTTGGGAGGATTAAAAGGAATTTTGGGAGGATTTTAGGGAATTTTGGGGAAAATTAAAGGGAATTTTGAGGGAATTAAAGGGAATTTTGGGGAAATTTAAGGGAATTTTGGGGAAAATTAAAGGGAATTTTGTGAGGTAAAAAGGTCCTGGAAGGGGGGAAAAAGGAAGGTGGGAAGGGAAATTTCGGGATTTGGGGACGCTGGAAGGGATTTTGGGGCGGAATTTCGGGATTTGGGGATGCTGGAAGGGATTTTGGGGAAGATTTTGGGTTTTCCAGGAATTCCAGGGGGGTCTCACCCCTCAATTCCGATTTTCCCACGCAAAATTCCTCCGTGAGGCCGATCAGGAGCTCTGGGGGGGACAAAGGAGGGTCAGGAACCCCAAAATCCACCTGGGACCCCCCAAAATCCACCCAGGACCCCCAAATTCCCTCAAAATCCCACAAAATTCCCTCAAAATCCCACAAAATTCCCTCAAAATTCCTCAAAATCCCACAAAATTCCGTTTTCCCGCCTTTTTTTTCCCCCTTCCAGGACCCTTTCGCCCTCAGGAAATTCCCTTTAATTCCACCCAAAATTCCCTTAAATTCGCCTCAAATCCACCCAAAATCCCCCCCCAGATTTTTGGGACCTTCCAAAATCCCTCAAGGATTCCCAAAATTCCCTCAAAATCCCCCAAAATTCCCTCAAACATTCCCAAAATCCCTTTTCCCGCCCATTTTTCCCCTTCCAGGACCCTTTAGCCCTCACGAAATTCCCTTTAATTCTCCCAAATTCTCCCCAAATTCCCTTAAATTCGCCCAAAGTCCCCCCAAATTTTTGAGACCCTCCAGGATTCCCAAATTCCCTCAAAATCCCCCAAAATTCCCTCAAACATTCCCCAAATCCCTTTTCCCGCCCATTTTTCCCCTTCCAGGACCCTTCCTCCCTCAGGAAATTCCCTTTAATTCCCCCAAAACCCCTCAAAAACCCCAAATCCCTCCAAAACTCCCTCAAAAAAACCCCAAAATTTCATTTTTTTCCCTAAAATCCCAATTTCTCCCCCAAATCTTGATTTTTCCTCAATTTTTGAGGAAAATCCCCCAAAATCTCCGGAATTCTCCCCAAATTTACCGACGCAGGGGGGGAGGTAACACTTGAGGCGAATTTCTCCCTGCACATCCACCTTCAGGGGGGTTCCCTGCTCCAAAAAAATCCGGGATTTTGGGAATTTTTTCGGGATTGGGGACCCCCTCAATTTTGGGGTAATTTTGGGGTAATTTTGGGGTAATTTTGGGGTAATTTTGGGGGTTTTTGGGGTTTTTTTTTTGGCTCACGTTGGCGGCGATGACGACCGAGAGGCGCTCGAGGACGTCGACGAAAACTTCAGGTTTGAGGGGCTGGGGGGGTGAATTTTGGGATTTGGGGAGGATTTGGGAATTTTTGGGGTTTTTTTGGGAATTTTTGGGGTTTTTGGGGTTTTTGGGGATTTTTTGGGGATTTTTTTGAGGGGTTTTGGGATTTTTATTTTAATTTTTAGGGTTTTTTTTTAGGGAGTTTTTTGGGGGTTTTGGGGGGATTTTTTCTGGGATTTTTTCTGGGAACTTCAGGGATTTTTTGGGAGTTTTTTTGGGAATTTTTTTGGGAACTTTGGGGATTTTTTGGGAATTTTTTTGGGAATTTTTTTTGGGAATTTTAGGGATTTTTTGGGGGAATTTTTGCGATTTTTTGGGGAGATTTTTCTGGGAATTTTTGGGATTTTTTGGGAATTTTTGGGGGAATTTTTCTGGGATTTTTTGGGGATTTTTTTGGGGATTTTTCTGGGAATTTTGGGATTTTTTGGGGAGATTTTTCTGGGAATTTTGGGGGATTTTTTGGGGATTTTTCTGGGAATTTTGGGGATTTTTTGGGGGAATTTTTGGGAATTTTTGGGGGGGATTTTTCTGGGAATTTTGGGGAATTTTGGGGATTTTTGGGAGGATTTTAAAGCAGATTTGGGGCGGATTTCATGGATTTTTGGGTTCAATTTTGATCAAATTTGACCAGAATTCCCAGAATTTCAGACCAAGATTTCGGCAATTTCAGGAATTCAGGTTTGGGGAGATTTTGGGCGCATTTTGGGCGGATTTTGGGTGGAATTTCCACCATTTTCACCAGATTTTGGCAATTCTGGGCTGGGATTTCAGGGAATTCCGGGAATTCCGGGAATTTCGGGAATTTTTGGCTCCCACCTGGTCCCCCCGAGGCGGGGGGAGGGGTCTGGTGGCCGCTGCCCCCGGCACCACCCGGCTCTGCTGCGTCTCCGCCCCAAACTGAGGAGAAAAAAACACCAAAAAAATCAAATTTTTTGGCAAATTTTGGGGTTTTTTCGGGTATTTTTTCAGGGATTTTTTGGGGAATTTTTGGGGAATTTTTTAGGATTTTTTTGGGGGAATTTGGGAATTTTTTGGGGTTTTTTTGGGCACTCACCAGCCCCACGGACCCCAGGTCGAGGAGGCTGAAGGGTTTGGGGCTCTCGGGCTCCGACTGCACCAGGCTCCGCAGGATCTCCGGGCTCGTGGTTTGGATGTGGCCAAAATCCTGGGAATTTTGGGGAAAAAAAAGAGGGAAAAATTGGGAATTTTTTGGGATTTTTTGGGGATTTTTGAGGGGATTTTTTGGGAATTTTTGGGGATTTTTTGGGATTTTTGGGGGGATTTTTTGGGATTTTTTGGGGACTTTTGGGGGGATTTTTTGGGATTTTTTTCGGATTTTTTGGGGGATTTTTTTGAGAATTTTTGGGGATTTTGGGGAATTTTTCGGGGATTTTGGGGAATTTTTTGGGGATTTTTTTGGGATTTTTTGGGATTTTTTGGAGGACTTTTTTGAGAATTTTTGGGGATTTTTTTGGGGAATCTTTGGGATTTTTGGGGGATTTTTTGGGGATTTTTTTGGGAATTTTTGGGATTTTTTGGGATTTTTTGGGGGGATTTTTTTGAGAATTTTTGGGGATTTTGGGGAATTTTTTGGGGAATCTTTGGGGTTTTTTGGGGACTTTTTGGGGATTTTTGGGGGAATTTTGGGGATTTTTTTGGGGGGATTTTTTGGGGATTTTTTTGAGAATTTTTTGGGACTTTTTTTTTTACTTTTGGGGAATTTTTTGGGATTCTTTTTGGGGATTCTTTTTGGGAACTTTTGGGAGTTTTTTGGGATTTTTGGGGAATTTTGGGGGGGTCCAGGAAGGACGAAATGGCCCCAGGAGATCCCGGGCTGGCCCCGAAGGGGCGTCCCAGTAACTCCCAGTTCATCCCAGTTCATCCCAGTTCCCTCCCAGTCCATCCCAGTCCATCCCAGTTCATCCCAGTCCATCCCAGTCCATTCCCAGTTCCCTCCCAGTCCCTCCCAGTTCATCCCAGTCCATCCCAGTCCATCCCAGTCCATCCCAGTTCATCCCAGTTCCCTCCCAGTCCATCCCAGTCCATCCCAGTTACCACCAGTTCCTCCAGCAGCTCCCCCACCAGTCCCAGGTTCATTCCCAGGCTTTTCTCGCTCAGGGGGCCGCAGAAATCCCGGAGCAGCGTCACCAACCTGGGGAGACCCCAAAAATCACCAAAATCACCCCAAAAATTCCCCAAATTCCACCCCAAAATCCACCCAAAAAATCCACCCAAAAAATCCCCCAAAATCTGCCCCAAAATTCCCCAAAATCTGCCCCAAAATCCTCCAAAAATTCCCCAAAATCCACCCAAAATCCACCCAAAAAATCCACCCAAAAAATCCCCCAAAATCTGCCCCAAAATCCCCCAAAATCTGCCCCAAAATCCCCCAAAAATTCCCCAAAATCCACCCAAAATTCACCCCAAAATCCACCCAAAAAATCTCCCAAAATCTGCCCCAAAATCCCCCAAAATCTGCCCCAAAATCCCCCCAAAAATTCCCCAAATTCCACCCAAAATTCACCCCAAAATCCACCCAAAAAATCCCCCAAAATCCCCCCAAAATTCCCCAAAATCCACCTCAAAAATTCCCCAAAATTCCCCAAAAATCCACCCCAAAAATCTGCCCCAAAATCCACCCCAAAAATTCCTCAAAATCTGCCCCAAAATCACCAAAAAAAACCCCCAAAATCCGCTCTAAAATCCTCCAAAAATTCTCCAAAATTCCCCCAAAAATCCAGCCCAAAATACCCCAAAAATACACCCCAAAATTCCCAAAAATCTGCCCCAAAATCCGCCCCAAAAATTCCTCAAAATCCGCCCCAAAAATCTCCAAAATCCACCCCAAAATTCCCTAAAATCTACCCCCAAGATCCCCCAAAATCCACTCTAAAATTCCCTAAAATCCACCCAAAAATTCCTCAAAATCTGCCCCAAAATTCCCCCAAAATCCACTCTAAAATACCCCAAAAATCCACCCCAAAATCACCCAAAAATCACCCAAAATTCCCCAAAATTCCACCCCAAAAAATTCCCCAAAAATCACCCAAAATTCCGCTCAAAAATCCCCCAAAATCCTCCCCAAAATTTCCCCCAAATCCTCCCCAAAAATCCCCCAAAATCTACCCCAAAAATCCCCAAAATCCTCCCCAAAATTTCCCCCAAATCCCAAAAGATATTCCCTAAAAATCTCCTTAAAAATTCCCTAAAAATCCCCCCAAAAATCCTCTAAAAATTCCCTAAAAATTCCCCAAAAAAATCTTCTCCAAAATTCCCGAAGAATTCCCAAAAAATTCCCTGGAAACCCTCAGAAAATTCCCTAAAAACGGGAGGGGAAAAAATCCCTAAAAATCCCAAAATACCCCTAAAAAAAATCCCAAAAATCCCCAAAAAACCCGAAAAAAAATTCCAAAAAAATCCCAAAAAATCCCAAAAAATTCCCCCAAAATTCCAAAAAATTCCCCCGACCCCTCCAGGATTCCGGAGCGCCCGGGAATTTTGGGAATTTTGGGAATTTTGGGATTTACCTGTTGAGGAACTCGATGAGGGTGAAGGGGGAGGCGTCGCCCTCGGTGGTGGCCCCAAAGAAGAGCCCCCCGTGCCTGACGTGGGCAAAGTGGAGCCCCCCGAGGGTCTGGGGGTCCCCAAAAGTGCTCAGGACCCCCAAAAACCCCCAAAATCCACCCGGAAAACCCCAAAACCCACCCCGAAAACCCCAAAATCCACCCCAAAAACCCCCCAAATCCATCCTAAAAACCCCAAAATCCACCTGGAAAACCCCAAAATCCACCCCAAAAATCCCAAAATCCACCCCAAAACCCTCAAAATCCACCCAAAAACCCCAAAATCCACCCGGAAAACCCCAAAATCCACCCAAAAACCCCAAAATCCACCCCAAAAACCCCCAAAATCCACCCAAAAAACCCGAAAATCCACCCCAAAACCCCCAAAATCCACCCAAAAAACCCCAAAATCCACCCAAAAACCCCCAAAATCCACCTAAAAAACCCCAAAATCCACCCAAAAAACCCCAAAATCCACCCAAAAACCCCAAAATCCACCCCAGAACCCTCAAAATCCACCCAAAAACCCCCAAAATCCACCCCAAAAACCCGAAAATCCACCCAAAAACCCCAAAATCCACCCAAAAAACCCCCAAAATCCGCCCCAAAAAAACCCAAAATCTGCTTAAATTCACCCAAAATTCCCTTAAATCCACCCAAATCCCTTCCAGGACCCCCCAGAATTCCCAAAATTCCTGAATTTCTCCCCAAAATCCCCCCAGAATTCCCGAATTTTCCCCCAAATCCCTTCCAGGACCCCCAAAATTCCCAAATTTTCCCCCAAATCCCCTCCAGGATCCCCCAAAATTCCCGAATTTCCCCCCAAAATTCCCGAATTTTCCCCCAAATCCCCTCCAGGACCCCCCAAATCCCCCCAAAATTCCCGAATTTCCCCCCAGAATTCCACAAAATTCCCGAATTTTCCCCCAAATCCCCTCCAGGACCCCCGAGAATTCCCAAATTTCCTGAAAATTCCCAAATTTCCCCCCAAATCCCCCCCAAAATTCCCAAATTTTCCCCCCAGATCCCCTCCAGGACCCCCCAAATCCCCCCAAAATTCCCGAATTTCCCCCCAAAATTCCCGAATTTCCCCCCAAACCCCCCCCCAAAATCCCCTCCAGGCCCCCCCAGGACCCCTCCAGGACCCCCGAGAATTCCCGAAATTCCCGAAAATTCCCGAATTTTCCCCAAAATTCCCGTTTTTTCCCACCGTGAACACCGGGCTCCGCTCCAGAACCCCCCCAAATCCCCCCCAAAATTCCCGAATTTCCCCCCAAAAATTCCACAAAATCCCCGAATTTTCCCCCAAATCCCCTCCAGGACCCCCGAGAATTCCCAAATTTCCTGAAAATTCCCAAATTTCCCCCCAAATCCCCCCCAAAATTCCCAAATTTTCCCCCCAGATCCCCTCCAGGACCCCCCAAATCCCCCCCAAATCCCCCCAAAATTCCCGAATTTTCCCCCAAAATTCCCAAAAATTCCCAAATTTCCCCCCAAACCCCCCCCCCAAATCCCCTCCAGGCCCCCCCAGGACCCCTCCAGGACCCCCGAGAATTCCCGAAATTCCAAAAAATTCCCGAATTTTCCCCCAAATTCCCATTTTTTTCCACCGTGAACACCGGGCTCCGCTCCAGAACCCCCCCAAATTCCCGAATTTCCCCCCAAAATCCCCGAATTTCCCCCCA
Organism: Poecile montanus; assembly: GCA_038429875.1. Taxonomy (NCBI): domain Eukaryota; kingdom Metazoa; phylum Chordata; class Aves; order Passeriformes; family Paridae; genus Poecile; species Poecile montanus. The sequence continues at coordinate 657,186 of CM076534.1, forward strand.
AAATTCCCGAGTTTTCCCCCAAATCCCCTCCAGGACCCCCGAGAATTCCCGAAATTCCCGAATTTTCCCAAAATTCCCCAAAATTCCCGTTTTTTCCCCACCGTGAACACCGGGCTCCGCTCCCCCCGGGCCGCCCCCACCCCCCGGTAGAAGAGGTCGGTGACGTCACGGGGGCTCCGGGGGGGGTCCCCGCGGACTGGGGGGGGGTCAAGGAAAATTCGGGAATTTTGGGGGGAAAATTCGGGAATTTTTGGGGGAAAATTCGGGAATTTTTGGGGGAAAATTCGGGAATTTTTGGGGGAAAATTCGGGAATTTTTGGGGGAAATTCGGGAATTTTGGGGGGAAAATTCGGGAATTTTTGGGGGGAAAATTCGGGAATTTTTGGGGGGAAAATTCGGGAATTTTGGGGGGAAATTCGGGAATTTTGGGGGGAAAATTCGGGAATTTTTGGGGAAAATTCGGGAATTTTGGGGGGAAAATTCGGGAATTTTTGGGGGAAATTCGGGAATTTTTGGGGGGAAAATTCGGGAATTTTGGGGGGAAATTCGGGAATTTTTGGGGGGAAAATTCGGGAATTTTGGGGGGAAAATTCGGGAATTTTTGGGGGGAAAATTCGGGAATTTTGGGGGGAAAATTCGGGAATTTTTGGGGGAAAAATTCGGGAATTTTTGGGGGAAAATTCGGGAATTTTGGGGGAAAATTCGGGAATTTTGGGGGGAAAATTCGGGAATTTTGGGGGAAAAATTCGGGAATTTTTGGGGAAAAATTCGGGAATTTTGGGGGGAAATTTGGGAATTTTGGGGGGTTCCAGGTGGGATTTTGGGGGATTTGGGGGGTCCTGGAGGAGATTTAGGGGAAAATTCGGGAATTTTGGGGGGATTTGGGGAAAATTCGGGAATTTTGGGGGGATTTGGGGGGTCCTGGAGGGGATTTGGGGAAAATTCGGGAATTTTGGGGGGATTTGGGGGGGATTTGGGGAGTCCTGGGGGGGATTTGGGGAAAATTCGGGAATTTTTGGGGAAAATTCGGGAATTTTGGGGGAATTTGGGGGGTCCTGGAGGGGATTGGAGGAAAATTCGGGAATTTTGGGGAGATTTGGGGGAAAATTCGGGAATTTTGGGTAATTTGGGGGATCCAGGTGGGATTTTTGGGGGGTTGGGGTGGTCTGAGTGGGATTTTGGGGGGTTTGGGGGATTTTGAGGAATTTTGGGGGAATTTGAGGGGATTTGGGGGGTCCTGGAGGGAATTTTGGGGGGATTTTGGGGGAATTTGAGGGGTCCTGGAGGGGATTTAGGGGAAAATTCGGGAATTTTGGGGGGATTTTGGGGGTCCTGGAGGGGATTTTGGGGAATCCAGGTGGGATTTGGGGGTCCTGGGGAGATTTGTGGGGTCTGGGTGGGATTTTGGGGAGATTTGAGGGGATTTTGGGGGTTTTTGGGTGGTCTGAGTGGGATTTTGGGGGTTTTGGGGGATTTTGAGGGGATTTTGAGGGGATTTTGAGGAATTTTGTGGGATACAATCCCTGTGGATCAGGGGATCCCCCTTGGAGCTGAGGATGAAGAGCTGCGAAAGCATCTGGGGAAGGAGAGGGGAGGAAAACGGGGATCAGAGACCCCCAAAATTCCCCAAAATCCCCCCAAAATTCCCCAAAATCCCCCAAAATTCCCCAAAATCCCCCCAAATCCGAACCCGCCAAAAACGGAGCCCCCCTCAAACCCGAGCCCCACCCAACCCCCGAACCCCACCCAGAGCCCCGAGGCTCCCAACCCCCCCCCGGGCCTCTCCGAGCCCCCCAAAATCCCCTCAGGACCCCCCAAAAAAACCCCAAATTCACCCCAAAAAGCGGCGCTGCCCCTTTAAGAGGGGGCGTGGCCAAGCGACTCCCGCGACCCCCGGAACCTCCGGGCCCGTTCCCGCCGCCGCCGCGCGCCTGGCCCCGCCCACGATGGGCGTGGCTTCGCACCACGTGGGCACATCCGCGCGTTCCTATTGGCTGATTATTCCCCCCTCATCCTCGCGTCCTCTGTTGTGATTGGCCGGCGCTGCCCCCGCGCGGAGGGTGGTCCCTGCGTTTCCATTGGCCGCCCCGCCGTCACGTGGCTGCCGGCTTTTCGCGCCACTGGCCGTGAGGGGAAGGCTGTGGCGGGAAAAGGGGGGGTGCGGTCGTGAGGGGAAAGTCGCGATCGTGAGGGGAAAGTCGCGATCGTGAGGGGAGAAACCGCGACAGGAGCGGCCCCGAGATGGCCCCGCGCGACTACGACAACGAGAAAGGTTTGAGGCGAGCGGGGGACGCCGGGCATCCGTTATTGATCCGTTATCGATCCGTTATCGGGACGTCTCCCAGCCTCGATATCGGGACCCTTCCGTTTCTGATCCTCCCCTCTCGGTCTCTGCTTTCTCCTCAGAAAAAGCGAAGCGATTTTTTCAGGAATTTTACCGGGATGGAGCCGACGGGCGCAAGGAATTCCCGTACCGGGAGCAGCTGGTGAGGGACGGCACCCCCGAATTTACCCTAAGTCTCCTTAAACCACCCTCCAAAAGTTCCTCAGATTCCACCCTGGACCGCCCAAATTCCCCCAAATCCCCTCCCACTCCCACAAATCTCCCTCAAGACCCCGCCCACCTCCCCAAATCCCCCCAAAATCCCACCCAAACCCCCTTTTCCACCCCAAATCCCCTTCCCTGTCCCTCAAATCTCCTCAGAACTTTCCTAAACCCCCTCCAACCTCCCCAAACTCCCCCCATAACCCCTCAAATCCCCCCTAAACCCCCCAAAATCCCACCCAAACCCCTTTTAAACAGCCCCAAACCCCTTCCCAACCCCCCAATCTATCCCTAAACCCCCTCAAACCCCCTCTAAATCCCCTTTTCCACCCAAAACCCCTTCCCACTCCCTCAAATCTCCTCAGAACTTTCCTAAACCCCCTCCAACCTCCCCAAACTCCCCCCATAACCCCTCAAATCCCCCCTAAACCCCCCAAAATCCCCCCTAACCCCCCCCAAACCCCTTCCAAACCTCCCAAACCTCCCCAAAATGTCCTTTTTTCACCCCAAATCCCCCCGCAGACGTTGCTGGCCCGCCGGGAGCAGGTGGCCCTGTGGGTGGCCCTGGACGATGTGGCCGAAGATGACCCCGAGCTGGCCGAAGCCGTGGTGGAAAACGTCCGGCGCTACAGCCGCGTCTTCTCGGACGCTGTCCACGAGCTGCTGCCCCTCTTCGGCTCTGCTGAGGTCGGGGAGACCCAAATTTGGGTTTTTTGGGGTTTTTTGGGGATTTTAGGGGATTTTTGGGGGTTCTGAGGGGTTTTAGGGTCATGAGGGGTCAATGTCCGGCGCTCCGGCCGCGTCTTCTCGGACGCTGTCCACGAGCTGCTGCCCCTCTTCGGCTCTGCTGAGGTTGGGGAGACCCAAAATTGGGGTTTTTTTTTTATTTTTGGGGGTTTTAGGGGATTTTGGGGGATTTTGGGGGTTTTTAGGGGATTTTTGGGGGTCCTGAGGGATTTAGGGTCATGAGGGGTCAACGTCCGGCGCTTTGGACGCTGTCCACGAGCTGCTGCCCCTCTTCGGCTCTGCTGAGGTCAGGCAGCCCCAAAATTGGGGATTTTTCAGGTTTTAGAAGACTTTTGGGCGTCCTGAGGGGTTTTTAGAGGATGTTTGAGAGATTTTAGGGGGTCCTGGAGAGCTTTTGGGTCGCTTCAGGGTGGTTTTGGGGCGTTTTTTGCTGGTTTCGAGTGGGATTTCGGGGCTGTTTCGAGTGGGGTTTTGGGATTGTTTTAAGTGAGGGGTCCCCCTGAGCCCCCTCCCCAAATTTTTCCCCCCAGGCCCACCCTCGGGACCCCCTGGATGTTTACCTGGAGCATCGGCTGCTGCTGGAGCAGCGGGGCCGGGCTGCCGGAGCCCCCAGGACCCCCCAAAATCAGTTCCCCCCGGAGCTGCTGCGGCGTTTGTGAGTCTGGGGACCCCAAAACTGCCCCCCAAACCTTCTGATTCCTTAAATCTTTCCCAAATCCACCTCTAACCCCCCCAAAAATCCCATTTTCCCTCACAAAAACCCCATTTTCCCTCACATGAACCCCATTTTCCCTCACAAAAACCCCATTTTCCCTCACAAAACCCCAATTTTCCCTCACAAAAACCCCATTTTCCCTCACAAAACCCCATTTTCCCTCACAAAACCCATTTTCCGTCACAAAAACCCCATTTTCCTTCACAAAAACCCCATTTTCCTTCACAAAAACCATTTTTCCCTCACAAAACCCCATTTTTCACCCCAAAACAAGCTGTATTTCCCCGCCCTGTTCTGCTCCAAGCCGCTCTCCCCTCACGATCTCCAGGCCCATTTTCCCTCACAAAACCCCATTTTTCCCCTGATTTTTCCCAAAATCCCCGTTTCTCACCCCAAAAGCGAGCTGTATTTCCACGCCCCGTCCTGCTCCAAGCTGCTCTCCCCTCACGATCTCCAGGCCCATTTTCCCTCACAAAACCCCCATTTTTTACCCAAAAAACTCAGTTTTTTTTCCCAAAACTCCCGATTTTTCCCAAAATCCCCGTTTCTCACCCCAAAAGCGAGCTGTATTTCCGCGCCCCGTCCTGCTCCAAGCCGCTCTCCCCTCACGATCTCCAGGCCCATTTTTCCCTCACAAAACCCCATTTTTCACCCCAAAACCCCCATTTTTACCCAAAAAACCCCATTTTCTCTCACAAAAACCCCAATTTTCCCTCACAAAAACCCCATTTTTCCCTCACAAAACCCCATTTTTCACCCCAAAACAAGCTGTATTTTCCCGCCCCGTTCTGCTCCAAGCCGCTCTCCCCTCAGGATCTCCAGGCCCATTTTCCCTCACAAAACCCCATTTTTCCCTCACAAAACCCCATTTTTCCCCTGGTTTTTCCCAAAATCCCCGTTTTTTACCCCAAAAGCGAGCTGTATTTCCGCACCCCGTCCTGCTCCAAGCCGCTCTTCCCTCACGATCTCCAGGCCCATTTTCCCTTACAAAACCCCATTTTCCCTCACATGAACCCCATTTTCCCTCACAAAATCCCCATTTTTCACCCAAAAACCCCCATTTTTTTTCTTAAAATCCCCATTTTTTTCCCCAAATTCCCGATTTTTCCCCAAATCCCCGTTTCTCACCCCAAAAGCGAGCTGTATTTCCATGCCCCGTCCTGCTCCAAGCCGCTCTCCCCTCACGATCTCCAGGCCCATTTTCCCCTCACAAAACCCCCATTTTTCCCTCACAAAATTCCAATTTTCCCTCACAAAACCCCCATTTTTTACCCAAAAAACTCAGTTTTTTTTCCCAAAATTCCCGATTTTTCCCAAAATCCCCGTTTCTCACCCCAAAAGCGAGCTGTATTTCTGCGCCCCGTCCTGCTCCAAGCCGCTCTCCCCTCACGATCTCCAGGCCCATTTTCCCTCACAAAATCCCCATTTCTCACCCCAAAAACCCCCATTTTTTTTCCTAAAATCCCCGGTTTTTTCCCCAAATTCCCAATTTTTCCCCAAATCCCCGTTTTTTACCCCAAAAGCGAGCTGTATTTCCGCGCCCCGTCCTGCTCCAAGCCGCTCTCCCCTCGGGATCTCCGCGCCGGCAGCGTCGGCTCCCTGGTCACGGTGGAGGGAATCGTCACCCGCGCCGGCGAGGTGCGGCCGCTGCTGCGCGTGGCCACCTACAGCTGCGACCAGTGCGGCGCCGAGACCTACCAGCCGGTACTGGGACAAACTGGGATATACTGGGATGGACTGGGAGGGGTTTTGGGGTGATTTTGGGGGATTTTGGGGCAGTTCAGGGGGATTTTGGGGAGTTTCGGAGGGACTGGGATGGTGTCAGTGCCACCCACAGCTGCGACCAGTGCAGGCCTGAGGCCTACTAGCCGGTACTGGGACAAACTGGGATATACTGGGATGGACTGGGATGGACTGGGAGGGGTTTTGGGGGGATTTTGGGGGATTTTGGGGCAGTTCAGGGGGATTTTGGGGAGTTTCGGAGGGACTGGGATGGTGTCAGTGCCACCCACAGCTGCGACCAGTGCAGGCCTGGGACAAACTGGGATATACTGGGATAGGTTTTTTAGGGAATTTCAGGGTTTTTTTGGGAATTTCAGGGTTTTTAGGGAATTTCTGGGTTTTTTGGGATTTCAGGGGGTTTTTGGGGGGATTTCAGGTGGATTTTTTAGGGGGATTCCCTGAATTTTTAGCGTCTCCCCTCACGGATCTCAGGCTGCGTTTTCCCGCCTTTTCTGAGGGGCGCTTTCGGGGACCTTTTTTGGCCTTTAGGGGGATTTTTTCATGGATTTGAGCAGAATTTTTGGAATTTTCGGGTGGAATTTTGGGGGGTCCAGGCCAATTTTTGGGATTCCAGTGGAATTTTTGGGTAGAATCTCTCAATTTTTGGGCTTTCCCCTCACAGACCCGTTTTTTTCCCGCCTTTTCCGAGGGGGCCTCGTCTGAGGGTCTGGGGGTGGATTTGGATGGATTTTTTGGGATTTGGGTGGATTTGAGCGGAATTTTTGGAATTTTCAGGTGGAATTCAGGGGGGTCCAGGCCAATCTTTGCGATTCCAGTGGAATTTTTGGGTGGATTCTGTGAATTTTTGGAGTTTCCCCTCACAGACCCGTTCTTTTCCCGCCTTTTCCGAGGGCCTCGTCTGAGGGTCTGGGGGTGGATTTGGATGGATTTTTTGGGATTTGGGTGGATTTGAGCGGAATTTTTGGAATTTTCAGGTGGAATTCAGGGGGGTCCAGGCCAATCTTTGCGATTCCAGTGGAATTTTTGGGTGGATTCTGTGAATTTTTGGAGTTTCCCCTCACAGACCCGTTCTTTTCCCGCCTTTTCCGAGGGCCTCGTCTGAGGGTCTGGGGGTGGATTTGGATGGATTTTTTTGGGATTTGGGTGGAATTTTTTGGGTTCAGGCGGATTTTTTGGGGTTCAGGCCGATTCTTTTGGGGCGATTCTTGGAGTTTTTGGGGTTTTTTTCCCCCTCCAAAGATCGAGGGCCCGACTTTTACGCCGCTGCTGCTCTGCCCGAGCCGGGAGTGCCAAACCAACCGCTCGGGGGGGCGGCTCTACCTGCAAAGCCGGGGCTCCAAATTCATCAGATTCCAGGAATTACGGATCCAGGAACACGTGAGTGAGGGGGGGGATCCCCAAATTCCTGATAAATCCCCAAATTCCCAAAAAATTCCCCTCAGGAAGCGCCAAAATCCCCTCAGAAACGGCTCCGAAACGGCGGCCGGGGCCTTCAAAATGGACTCTTAAAAATTGGCTCAAAATCCGCGGAATTTTTGGGAATTGTGGATTTGGGAGATTCTCAGTGAGGGGGGGAGTTGGAATTCCTGATGGGAGAAACGAAAATCCCCAAAAATTCCCTCAGGAAACTCCAAAATCCTGGAAAATTTCCCTCAAAGTTGGGTTCAAAATGGCGCCGGTGGCTCTGAAACGTCCCAAAATTGTCAGGAATGGCCCCAAATCTCCTTAAAATTGACGTTAATGTCCCAAAATTAATTTATGTTAATTAGTTAAAAATTAATTAGAAACTAATTAAAAATTAGTGTTTTAAAAACATCCCGAATTGTCCCCAGATGTCCCAGAATGACCCCAAACGTCTCCAAATCAGCTTAAATGTCCCCAAATCAGTTTTAATGTCCCCAAAATGTCCTCAAAATGTCCCCAAATTTCCTGAAATGTTTCCAAATCTCCTGAAATGTCCCCAAATCCCCCTGAAATGTCCCCAAATCCCCCCAAAACATCCCCAAATGTCCCCAAACTGCCCCAAATGTCCCCAAATCCCACTGAAATGTCCCCAAAATGTCCTCAAATCCCCCCAAAATCCCCCCAAATGTCCCCAAATGTCCCCAAATCCCCCTGAAATGTCCCCAAATGTCCCCAAATCCCCTGAAATGTCCCCAAATCCCCTGAAATGTCCCCAAATCTCCCTGAAATGTCCCCAAATCCCCTGAAATGTCCCCAAATGTCCCCAAATCCCCTGAAATGTCCCCAAATCCCCTGAAATGTCCCCAAATCTCCCTGAAATGTCCCCAAATCCCCTGAAATGTCCCCAAATGTCCCCAAATCCCCTGAAATGTCCCCAAATCCCCTGAAATGTCCCCAAATGTCCCCAAATCCCCTGAAATGTCCCCAAATGTCCCCAAATCCCCTGAAATGTCCCCAAATGTCCCCAAATCCCCCTGAAATGTCCCCAAATGTCCCCAAATCCCCTGAAATGTCCCCAAATGTCCCCAAATCCCCTGAAATGTCCCCAAATCCCCTGAAATGTCCCCAAATGTCCCCAAATCCTTTGAAATGTCCCCAAATGTCCCCAAATCCTCTGAAATGTCCCCAAACGTCCCCAAATCCCCCGAAATGTCCCCAAATCCCCCGAAATGTCCCCAAATGTCCCCAAATCCCCCGAAATGTCCCCAAATGTCCCCAAATCCCCTGAAATGTCCCCAAATCTGTGTCCCCGCAGTCGGAGCAGGTCCCCGTGGGTCAGAAATGTCCCCAAATGTCCCCAAATCTCCTGAAATGTCCCCAAATGTCCCCAAATGTGTCCCTGTGTGTCCCCGCAGTCGGAGCAGGTCCCCGTGGGTCACCTGCCGCGCTCGCTGCCGCTGCACCTGAGCGGGGCCAACACGCGCCAGGCCCAGCCCGGGGACCACGTCAGGGTGACGGGAGCCTTCCTGCCCCTCCTGAGGGCGGGGTACGCACAGGTGGCACAGGTGAGTCTGAAACACACCTGGGGATACCTGAAATACACCTGGGGACCCCAAAAACCTCACCTGGACACACCTGGGTACACCCAAACATCACCTGGACACACCCTGAGCTCACCCTGAGCTCCCCTTCCTGCCACTCCTGAGGGCGGGGTACGCACAGGTGGCACAGGTGAGTCCAAAATATACCTGAAACACACCTGGGGACACCTGGGGACCCCAAAAACCTCACCTGGACACACCCTGAGCTCACCCTGAGCTCCCCTTCCTGCCCCTGCTGAGGGCGGGGTACGCACAGGTGGCACAGGTGAGTCCCAAATACACCTGAAACACACCCAAAATACACCTGGGGACACACCTGGACACACCTGGACACACCCAAACCTCACCTGGGCACACCCAAACCTCACCTGGGCACACCTGGACACACCTGGACACACCTGGGCACACCCAAACCTCACCTGGGCACACCCAAACCTCACCTGGGCACACCCAAACCTCACCTGGGCACACCTGGGGACACCCAAACCTCACCTGAGAGCCCAAAACCTCACCTGGCACCCAAAAAATCCCCAACCTTCCCCCAAAATCCCTCATTTCCCCCAAAAATCCCCATTTTCCCCCCAAAATCCCATTTTCTTCCCCAAAAATCCCCATTTTTTTTCCCCAAAATCCCATTTTTTTTCCCCAAAACCCCATTTTTTTCCCCAAACCCCCATTTTTTTCCCCAAAATCCCATTTTTTCCCCAAAATCCCCATTTTTCTTCCCCAAACCCCATTTCTTTTCCCCTTAAAATCCCATTTTTTCCCCAAAATCCCATTTTCTTCCCCAAAATCCCCATTTTTTCCCCCAAACCCCACTTATTTTCTTCTTAAAATCCCATTTTTTTTCCCAAAATCCCATTTTTTTTTCCCCAAAAACCCCATTTTCCCCCCAAAATCCCATTTTTTTCCCAAAAACCCCATTTTCCCCCCAAAATCCCATTTTTTTCCCCAAAATCCAGTTTCTTTTCCCCAAAAATCCCTTTTTTTTCCCAAAAATCCCATTTTTTTCCCCAAACCCCATTTTTTTTCCCAAAAATCCCATTTTTTTCCCCAAACCCCATTTTCCCCCCAAAAATCCCATTTTCTTCCCCAAAAATCCCCATTTTTTTTCCCAAAAAATCCCCATTTTTTTCCCAAAAACCCCGTTTTTTTTCCCCAAAAATCCCGTTTTTTCCCAAAATCCCCGTTTTTTCCCCCAAACCAGGGGCTGCTGTCGGAGACGTTCCTGGAGGGGCATCACCTGGCCAAGGTGAGCAAGAGCGAGGATGAGGAGGGCGAGGCCGAGCTCAGCCCCCAGGAGCTGCAGGAGATCACGGCCGGCCGTGAGTTTGGGGAGAAAAAAGGGGATTTTGGGAAAAAACGGGGATTTTGGGGGAAAAAAAGGGGATTTTGGGAAGAAAAAATGGGGATTTTGGGGGAGAAAGGGGAATTTTGGGAAAAAATGGGGATTTTGGGAAAAAAAAACGGGGATTTTGGGGGAAAAAAGGGGAATTTTGGGAAAAAAAAAGGGGATTTTGGGGAGAAAAAATGGGGATTTTGGGAAAAAATGGGGATTTTGGGAAAAAAAACGGGGATTTTTTGGGGGAAAAAGGGGAATTTTTGGGGGAAAAATGGGAATTTTTTTGGGAAAAATGGGTTTTTTTTAGGGGGGAAAAATAGGAATTTTGAGTGAAAAAAGGGGATTTTTGGGGAAAAAGGGATTTTTGGGGAAGAAAGGGGAAATTTTGGGTAAAGAAGGGAATTTTTGGGGGGAAAAATGGGGAAGTTTTAGGGGGAAAAATGGGATTTTGGGTCCATTTTACCGGATTTTGGGTCCATTTTTCTGGATTTTTCCTGATTTTGGGTCAATTTTTCCCGATTTTGTGCCGATTCCCGGGATTTTGGGTCCATTTTATGGGATTTTGGGTCCATTTCCCGGGATTTTGTGCCGATTCCCAGGATTTTGGGTCCATTTTATGGGATTTTGGGTCCATTTTACTGGATTTGGGGTCCATTTCTCTGGATTTTGGGTCCATTTAATGGGATTTGGGGTCCATTTTTCCGGATTTTGGGTCCATTTTTCCGGATTTTAGGTCCATTTTTCCGGATTTTGGGTCCATTTCTCCGGATTTTGTGCCGATTCCCGGGGTTTTGGGTCCATTTAATGGGATTTTGGGTCCATTTTATGGGATTTTGGGTCGATTTTTCCGGATTTTGGGTCGATTTTCCCCGATTTTGTGCCGATTCCCGGTGTTTTTGCCCATTCCAGAGGGGGATTTCTACGGGCGCCTGGCGGCCTCCATCGCCCCCGAGATCTTCGGCCACGAGGACGTGAAGAAATCGCTGCTGCTGCTGCTGGTGGGGGGCGTGGAGCAGAACCCCCGCGGGATGCGCATCCGGGGTGAGCCCCAAACAACGGGAAAACACCCGGAAAACACCCGGAAAAAAACGGGAAAAATCCCGGAAAAATCCCGGAAAAAATCCGGGAAAACACCGGGAAAAGCTGGGAAAAATCTGGGAAAAATCCCGGGAAAATCCGGGAAAACACCGGGAAAACACCCGGAAAAATCCGGGAAAAATCGCAGGAAAATCCTGGGAAAAATCCTGGGGAAAACACGGTTAAAAATACGGGAAAAACACGGGAAAAATCCTGGGAAAAACTCGGGAAAAATCCCAGAAAAATCACAGGAAAAATCCCAGAAAAATCCTGGGAAAAACACGGGAAAAAATCCCCGGAAAAATCCGGGAAAAAATCCTGGGAAAATCCGGGAAAAATCGCAGGAAAATCCTGGGAAAATCCGGGAAAAGTCCTGGGAAAATCTTTTGAAAAATCCGGGAAAAATCCTGGGAAAAACACATGAAAAACACAGGAAAAAACACGGGAAAAAATCCCGGAAAAATCCTCGGAAAAATCACAGGAAAATCCTGGGAAAATCCGGGAAAAATCCCTGGGAAAATCACAGGAAAATCCCGGAAAAATCCCTGGGAAAATCCCGGAAAAATCCCTGGAAAAATCACAGGAAAATCCTGGGAAAATCCGGGAAAAATCGCAGGAAAATCTGGGAAAAATCCTGGGAAAATCCGGGAAAAATCCCCAGGAAAATCCGGGAAAAAATCCTGGGAAAATCCGGGAAAAATCCCCAGGAAAATCTGGGAAAAATCCCCGGGAAAATCCCAGAAAAAATCCGGGAAAAATCCCCGGAAAAATCTTGGGAAAATCCCAAGGAAAATCCCCCAAAAAATCCCCGAAAAATTGCAGGAAAAATCCCGGGAAAAACCTGGGAAAATCCTGGAAGAATCTTGGGAAAAATCCTGGGAAGAACACGGGAAAATCCTGGGAAAAAAACAGGAAAAACTCTTGGGAAAAACACAGAAAAACACCCGGAAAAAGCCCGGGAAAAAGCCAGGGAAAAATCCTGGAAAAACACAGGAAAAATCCTTGGAAAAATCCTGGGAAAAATTACAGGAAAATCCTGGGAAAAATCCTGGGAAAAATTACAGGAAAATCCTGGGAAAAATCCTGGGAAAATCCTGGCTAAAACCCTGGGGAAAACACAGGAAAAACTCAGAAAAATCCCAGGGAAAATCACAGGAAAAATCCCAGAAAAATCCTGGGAAAAACACGGGAAAAAATCCCCGGAAAAATCCGGGAAAAATCGCAGGAAAATCCTGGGAAAATCCGGGAAAAGTCCTGGGAAAATCTTTTGAAAAATCCGGGAAAAATCCTGGGAAAAACACGTGAAAAACACAGGAAAAAACACGGGAAAAAATCCTGGAAAAAATCCCCGGGAAAATCCCAGAAAAAATCCTGGGAAAATCCGGGAAAAATCCCCAGGAAAATCCGGGAAAAAATCCTGGGAGAATCCCGGAAAAATCCCCGGGAAAATCCGGGAAAAATCCCCAGGAAAATCCGGGAAAAAATCCTGGGAAAATCCCGGAAAAATCCCTGGGAAAATCCGGGAAAAAATCCTGGGAAAATCCGGGAAAAATCCCCAGGAAAATCTGGGAAAAAAATCCTGGGAAAATCCGGGAAAAAATCCTGGGAAAATCCCGGAAAAATCCCCGGAAAAATCCGGGAAAAATCCCCGGGAAAATCCCGGAAAAAATCCGGGAAAAATCCCCGGAAAAATCTGGGAAAAAATCCTGGGAAAATCCCGGAAAAATCCCCGGGAAAATCCGGGAAAAATCCCTGGGAAAATCCGGGAAAAAATCCTGGGAAAATCCGGGAAAAAATCCTGGGAAAATCCGGGAAAAAATCCTGGGAAAATCCTGGGAAAAAAAAAGGGGAAAAAATCCTGGAAAAATTCTGGGAAAAATCGCAGGAAAAATTGCAGGAAAACCTGGGAAAAACGTGGGAAAAAGTCTTGGGAAAATCCTGGGGAAATCCTGGGAAAAATCCCAGGGAAAATCTGGGAAAAGTCCTGGGAAAAATCCTGGGAAAAACATGGAAAAATCCTGGGAAAATCTTGGGAAAAATCCCGGGAAAAATCCTGGGAAAAACACAGGAAAAATCGCAGGGAAAATCCGGGAAAAATCCTGAAAAAAACACGGGAAAATATCCTGGGAAAAACACGGGAAAAACACAGAAAAATAGTGGGAAAAATCCAAGGAAAAATCACAGGAAAATCCTGGAAAAGTCCTGGGAAAATCCCGGGAAAAATCCCCCAAAAATCCCGGAAAAATCCTGGGAAAAACCCGGGAAAAAATCCTTCAAAAATCCAGGAAAAACCCGGAAAAAATCTCAGAAAAAATCCCTGGGAAATGGGGACGGAGGCATGGTGCTTATCCCAAATTTTTCCCATTTTTTCCCATTTTTCCCATTTTTCCCGTTTTTTCCCCCATTTTCCCGCCCTCATTCCCGTTGTTTTTCCCGTTTTTTCCCGTTTTTCCCGTTTTTTCCCCCATTTCCCCTCTCTCATTCCCGTTTTTCTCCCCCCTCAGGGAACATCAACATTTTACTGATGGGAGATCCCGGAGTGGCCAAATCCCAACTGCTCTGCTACATCGACAGATTGGCGCCTCGCAGTGAGCCTTCATCCTCATCTTCATCATCCTCATCTTCATCTTCATCATCTTCATCATCCTCATCTTCATCTTCATCTTCATCTTTATCCTCATCTTTATCTTCATCTTCCTTCTTATCCTCATCTTCCTCATCTTCCCAACTGCTCTGCTACATCGACAGGCTGGCACCTCGCAGTGAGTGAGCCTTCATCATCCTCATCTTCATCATCCTCATCTTCATCTTCATCATCTTCATCTTCATCTTCATCTTTATCCTCATCTTTATCTTCATTTTCCTTCTTATCCTCATCTTCCTCATCTTCCCAACTGCTCTGTTACATCGACAGGCTGGCACCTCGCAGTGAGTGAGCCTTCATCTTCATCCTCTTCCTCATCTTCATCCTCCTCACCTTCATCATCTTCATCTTCATCTTCATCATCTTCATCTTTATCTTCATCTTTATCCTCATCTTTATCTTCATCTTTATCTTCATCTTCCTTCTCATCTTCCCAACTGCTCTGCTACATCGACCGGCTGGCACCTCGCAGTGAGTGAGCCTTCATCATCTTCATCATCCTCATCTTCCTCATCTTCCTCATCTTCATCATCCTCATCTTCATCATCTTCATCTTCATCCTCATCCTCATCTTCATCCTCCTCCTCATCTTCCTTCTTGTCCTCATCTTCCTCATCTTCCCAACTGCTCTGTTACATCGACAGATTGGCACCACGCAGTGAGCCTTCGTCATCATCATCATCATCCTCATCTTCCTCATCTTCATCATCTTCATCATCCTTATCTTCATCATCTTTATCCTCATCCTCATCTTCATCATCTTCATCCTCCTCTCCTCTCTCATTTCTTCCTCCCCGTTTTCATCTTCACAATTTTCCGCCTTTCTTCCCCTGTTCCTCAACACCCCAAAATCCCATTTTCCATCATCCCAAAATCCCAAAATCTCATCCCAAAATCCCATTTTCCAATCCCAGAATCCCATTTCTGAATCCCAAAATCTCATTTTCCAGTCCCAAAATCCAATTCTTCCACCGTTTCTTCCCATTCTTTCACCGTTTTTCCCCGTTTCTTCCCCGTTTCTTCACCGTTTTTCACCGTTCTTTCACCGATTTTCACCGTTTTTTCATCATTTTTCACCATTTTCTCCTGTTTTTCCCCCATTCCCAGGTCAGTACACCACGGGCCGTGGCTCCTCAGGCGCCGGCCTCACCGCCGCCGTCCTTCGCGACCCCTCCAGCGGGGAGCTGACCCTGGAGGGGACACAAACCCCAACACCCCAAAACCCCAAAACACCAAAACCCCAAAACCCCAAAATCCCATTTTCCCACCCCAAAATCCCATTTTCCATCATCCCAACACCCCAAAACCCCATTTCTGAATCCCAAAACCCCATTTTCCAATCCCAAAATCCCATTTTCCATCATCCCAACATCCCAAATCCCCATTTCTGAATCCCAAAACCCCATTTTCCAATCCCAAAATCCCATTTTTTCACCGTTTCTTCCCGTTCTTTCACTGTTTCTTCACCGTTTTCCCCCATTTCTTCACCGTTTTTCACCGTTCTTTCACCGATTTTCACCGTTTTTTCACCATTTTTTCCCCATTTCTCACTGTTTTTCCCTCTTTTCCATGATTTCCAGGTCAATACACCACGGGCCGTGGCTCCTCAGGCGCCGGCCTCACCGCCGCCGTCCTGCGCGACCCCTCCAGCGGGGAGCTGACCCTGGAGGGGACACAAACCCCAACACCCCAACACCCCAACACCCCAAAATCCCATTTCTGAATCCCAAAATCCCATTTTCCAATCCCAAAATCCCATTTTCCAATCCCAAAATCCAATTCTTTCACCGTTTCTTCCCATTCTTTCACCGTTCTTCACCGTTTCTTCACCGTTCTTTCCCATTTCTTCACCGTTTCTTCACCGTTCTTTCCCATTTCTTCACCGTTTCTTCACCGTTCTTTCCCATTTCTTCACCGTTTTTTCACCGTTCTTTCCCATTTTTTCCCTGTTCTTCACCATTTTTTCACCGTTTTCCCCCGTTTTTTCACTGTTTTCCCCCATTTCTTCACCGTTTTTTCTCTTGTTTCTTCACCGTTCTTTCCCATTTTTTCACCGTTTTCCCCCATTTCTTCACCGTTTTTCCCATTCTTTCACCGTTCTTCACCGTTTTTTCACCGTTTTTTCTCGTTTCTTCAGCGTTTCTTCACCGTTTTCCCCCATTTCTTCACCGTTTTTCACCGTTCTTTCACCGATTTTCACCGTTTTTTCACCATTTTCCCCCATTTTCTCACACTTTTCCCCATTTTTCCCCCATTCCCAGGTCAGTACACCACGGGCCGTGGCTCCTCAGGCGCCGGCCTCACCGCCGCCGTCCTTCGCGACCCCTCCAGCGGGGAGCTGACCCTGGAGGGGACACAAACCCCAACACCCCAAAACCCCAACACCCCAAAACCCCAAAATCCCATTTCTGAATCCCAAAATCCCATTTCTGAATCCCAAAATCCCATTTTCCAATCCCAAAATCCCATTTCTGAATCCCAAAATCCCATTTTCCATCATCCCAACACCCCAAAACCTCATTTCTGAATCCCAAAATCCCATTTTCCAGTCCCAAAATCCCATTTTTTCACCATTTCTTTCCATTCTTTCACTGTTCTTCACCGTTTCTTCACCGTTCTTTCCCATTTCTTCACCGTTTCTTCACCGTTTTTCCTCGTTTTTTCACCATTTCTCCCCATTCTTTCACTGTTTTCCCCCATTTCTTCACCATTTTCTCCCATTTTTTCACCGTTTTCCCCCATTTCTTCACTGTTTTTTCTCATTCTTTCACCGTTCTTCACCGTTTTTTCACCTTGGCCGTGTCTCCTCAGGCGCCGGCCTCAGCGCCGCCGTCCTGCGCGACCCCTCCAGCGGGGAGCTGACCCTGGAGGGGACACAAACCCCAACACCCCAAAACCCCAAAACACCAACACCCCAAAATCCCAAAATCTCATTTTCCAATCCCAAAACCCCATTTCTGAATCACAAAATCCCATTTTCCATCATCCCAACACCCCAAAATCCCATTTTCCATGATCCAGATCTCTAATTCTTCCTGTTTTCCTCTGTTCTTTCAACGTTTTTCACCGTTTCTTCACCATTCTTTCCCATTTCTTCACCGTTTTCCCCGTTTTTTCTGTCTTTTCCCATTTCTTCACCGTTTTCCCCTGTTTTTTCACCGTTTTCCCCCTTTCTTCACCGTTTTTTCCTGTTTTTTCACCGTTTTTTCCCGTTTTTTCCCGTTTTTTCCTGTTTTTTCACCATTTTTCCCCCTTTCTTCACCGTTTTTTCTCATTCTTTCACCGCTCTTTCCCATTCTTTCACCGTTTTTCCCCATTTCTTCACCGTTTTTCACCATTCTTTCACCGATTTTCACCGTTTTTTCACCGTTCTTTCCCATTTTTTCCCATTTTCCCCCCATTTCACCCCATTCTCCCCCATTCCCAGGTCAATACACCACGGGCCGTGGCTCCTCAGGCGCCGGCCTCACCGCCGCCGTCCTTCGCGACCCCTCCAGCGGGGAGCTGACCCTGGAGGGGACACAAACCCCAACACCCCAACACCCCAAAACACCAACACCCCAAAATCCCATTTTTCCATCCCAAAATCCCATTTCTGAATCCCAAAACCCCAAAATCCCATTTCTGAATCCCAAAATCCCATTTTCCATCATCCCAACATCCCATTTCTGAATCCCAAAATCCCATTTTCCAGTCCCAAAATCCCATTTCTGAATCCCAAAATCCCATTTTCCAGTCCCAAAATCCCATTTTTTCACCGTTTCTTCCCGTTCTTTCACTGTTTCTTCACCGTTTTCCCCCATTTCTTCACCGTTTTTCACCGTTCTTTCACCGATTTTCACCGTTTTTTCTCATTTTTTCCCCATTTCTCACTGTTTTTCCCTCTTTTCCATGTTTCCCAGGTCAATACACCACCGGTCGTGGCTCCTCAGGCGCCGGCCTCACCGCCGCCGTCCTGCGCGACCCCTCCAGCGGGGAGCTGACCCTGGAGGGCGGCGCCCTGGTCCTGGCGGACGGCGGCGTTTGCTGCATCGACGAGTTCGACAAAATGCTGGAGGGCGACCGGGTGGCCGTGCACGAGGCCCTGGAGCAGCAGAGCGTGGCCGTGGCCAAGGCGGGCGTGGCCGCCACGCTCAACGCGCGCTGCGCCGTGCTGGCCGCCGCCAACCCCGCCCGCGGCCGCTACGACGCCAGGAGGGGGCTGGAGCACAACCTGCAGCTCCCGGCGGCGCTGCTGTCACGGTTTGATCTCCTGTGGCTGCTGCAGGACAGGCCCAAGCATGATACTGATCTCAGGTGAGAGATTTGGGGTGAATTTTGGTGTTTTTGGGGTTTTTGGGGTCTCTGGTATCTGGGGTTTGGGGCTGGAGCACAACCTGCAGCTGCCGGCGGCGCTGCTGTCCAGATTCGACCTCCTCTGGTTGTTACAGGACAGGCCCAGGCATGATACTGATCTCAGGTGGGGGATTTTGGGGTGTAAAATGGGGATTTTGGTTTTTTTGCGGTGAATTTTGGGGTTTTTGGGGTGTTTGGGGTTTGGGTGTTTGGGGCTGGAGCACAACCTGCAGCTGCCGGCGGCGCTGCTCTCCAGATTCGACCTCCTCTGGTTGTTGCAGGATCGGCCAAAACATGATAATGATCTCAGGTGAGAGATTTGGGGTGTAAAATGGGGATTTTGGGGTTTTTGGGGTGTTTGGGTTCAGTTTTGGGGTGTTTGGGGTTTGGGTGTTTGGGGCTGGAGCACAACCTGCAGCTCCCGGCGGCGCTGCTGTCACGGTTTGATCTGCTCTGGCTGCTGCAGGATCGGCCCAAGCATGATATGGATCTTAGGTGAGAGATTTGGGGTGAATTTCAGGGATTTTGGGGTGTTTTGGGTGTGAAATTGGGTGTTTGGGGTTTGGGTGTTTGGGGCTGGAGCACAACCTGCAGCTGCCGGCGGCGCTGCTCTCCAGATTCGACCTGCTCTGGTTGTTACAGGACAGGCCCAGGCATGATAATGATCTCAGGTGAGAGATTTGGGGTGAATTTCAGGGATTTTGGGGTTTTTGGGGTGTTTGGGGTTTGGGTGTTTGGGGCTGGAGCACAACCTGCAGCTGCCGGCGGCGCTGCTCTCCAGATTCGACCTCCTCTGGTTGTTGCAGGATCGGCCAAAACATGATAATGATCTCAGGTGAGAGATTTGGGGTGTAAAATGGGGATTTTGGGGTTTTTGGGGTGTTTGGGTTCAGTTTTGGGGTGTTTGGGGTTTGGGTGTTTGGGGCTGGAGCACAACCTGCAGCTCCCGGCGGCGCTGCTGTCACGGTTTGATCTGCTCTGGCTGCTGCAGGATCGGCCCAAGCATGATATGGATCTTAGGTGAGAGATTTGGGGTGAATTTCAGGGATTTTGGGGTGTTTTGGGTGTGAAATTGGGTGTTTGGGGTTTGGGTGTTTGGGGCTGGAGCACAACCTGCAGCTGCCGGCGGCGCTGCTCTCCAGATTCGACCTGCTCTGGTTGTTACAGGACAGGCCCAGGCATGATAATGATCTCAGGTGAGAGATTTGGGGTGAATTTCAGGGATTTTGGGGTTTTTGGGGTGTTTGGGGTTTGGGTGTTTGGGGCTGGAGCACAACCTGCAGCTCCCAGCGGCGCTGCTGTCGAGATTTGATCTCCTGTGGCTGCTGCAGGATCGGCCAAAACATGATAATGATCTCAGGTGAGAGATTTGGGGTGTAAAATGGGGTTTTTGGGGTTTTTGGGGTGTTTGGGGTCTCAGGTTTGGGGCTGGAGCACAACCTGCAGCTCCCGGCGGCGCTGCTGTCACGGTTTGACCTCCTCTGGCTGCTGCAGGATCGACCCAAGCATGATAATGATCTCAGGTGAGAGATTTGGGGTGAATTTCAGGGATTTTGGGGTTTTCGGGGTGAATTTTGGTGTTTGTGGGGTTTTTGGGGTTTTTGGGGTGTTTGGGGTTTGGGTGTTTGGGGCTGGAGCACAACCTGCAGCTCCCAGCGGCGCTGCTGTCGAGATTTGATCTCCTCTGGCTGCTGCAGGATTGGCCCAAGCACGATAATGATCTCAGGTGGGTTTGGGAATGGGATTTTGGGGTGAATTTTGGGGATTTTGGGGTCTCTGGGGTCTCAGGTTTGGGTCAGGAGCAC
The DNA here is from genome assembly GCA_038429875.1 of Poecile montanus. Lineage (NCBI taxonomy): Eukaryota > Metazoa > Chordata > Aves > Passeriformes > Paridae > Poecile > Poecile montanus. Next base: position 677,144 of record CM076534.1, read on the forward strand.
AACCTGCAGCTGCTGTCATGGTTTGATCTCTTGTGGTTGCTGCAGGATCGATCTCAGCAAGTTACTGATCTCAGGTGAGAGGTTTGGGGTGAATTTCAGGGATTTTGGGGTGAATTTTGGGATTTTGGGGGATTTTGGGGTGAATTTTTGGGATTTTTGGGGATTTTTGGGGTGAATTTTTGGGATTTTGGGGGATTTTTGGGGTGAATTTTGGAAATTTTTGGGGTGAATTTTGGGGATTTTTGGGGAGAATTTTTGGTTGAATTTTTGGGGATTTTTGGGGTGAATTTTGGAAATTTTTGGGGTGAATTTTGGGGATTTTTGGGGTGAATTTTGGGATTTTGGGGATTTTTGGGGTGAATTTTGGGGATTTTTGGGGATTTTTGGGGTGAATTTTGGGGATTTTTGGGGATTTTTGGGGTGAATTTTTGGGATTTTTGGGGATTTTTGGGTGAATTTTTGGGGATTTTTGGGGTAATTTTTGGGGATTTTTTGGGTGAATTTTGGGGATTTTTGGGGTGAATTTTTGGGGATTTTTGGGGTGAATTTTGGGGATTTTTGGGGATTTTTGGGGTGAATTTTGGGGATTTTTGGGGATTTTTGGGGTGAATTTTGGGGATTTTGGGGTGTTTGGGGTGAATTTCAGGGATTTTGGGGTGAATTTTGGGGATTTTGGGGTGAGTTTTGGGATATTTTGGGAAGGATTTGAGCTCTGGCTGCTGCAGGCTCGACCTAGACACGACCCCGACCTCAGGTGGGTTTGGGGAAGATTTTTGGGACCCCCAGAAAATTTTTGGGATCCCTGGAAGGATTTTTGGGACCCCCAGAAGATTTTTGGGATCCCTGGAGAATTTTTTGGGACCCCCAGAAGATTTTTGGGACCCCCAGAAGATTTTTGGTTCGATTCCCTTGCAGAAAACCCCCAAAAAATCCCAAATTTCCCCCTTTTCCTCCCTCCCTGCCCCCAAAACCTCCCGAATTCCCCCCAAATTTCCGACTTTTCCCAACTTTTCCCAACTTTTCCCAACTTTTCCCGATTTTTCCCTCTTTTCCAGGCTGGCCCAGCACATCACCTACGTTCACCAGCACAGCCGGGAGCCGCCCAGCAACTTCCAGCCCCTGGACATGAAACTCATGAGGTCTGGGAATGCCCAAAATCCTCCTTTTCCACCCCAAAATCCTCCTTTTTCACCCCAAAATCATCTTTTTCCGTCCCAAAATCCTCATTTTTCACCCCAAAATCCTCATTTTCCACCCCAAAATCCCCCTTTTTCACCCCAAAATCCTCATTTTTCACCCCAAAATCCTCATTTTCCACCCCAAAATCCCCCTTTTTCACCCCAAAATCCTCATTTTTCACCCCAAAATCCTCATTTTCCACCCCAAAATCCCCCTTTTTCACCCCAAAATCCTCATTTTCTGCCCCAAAATCCTCATTTTTCACCCCAAAATCCTCATTTTCTGCTCCAAAATCCTCCTTTTTCACCCCAAAATCTTCCTTTTCCACCCCAAAATCCTCATTTTTCAGCCCAAAATCCCCTTTTTCCACCCCAAAATCCTCATTTTCTGCTCCAAAATCCTCATTTTCTGCCCCAAATTCCCCTTTTTCACCCCAAAATCCCCTTTTCCACCCCAAAATCTTCCTTTTTCACCCCAAAATCCTCCTTTTTCACCCCAAAATCCTCCTTTTTCACCCCAAAATCATCTTTTTCCACCCCAAAATTCTCCTTTTCTGCCCCAAAATTCCCCTTTTCTGCCCCAAAATTTTCCTTTTTCACCCCAAAATCCTCCTTTGTCACCCCAAAATCCTCCTTTTCCACCCCAAAATCCTCATTTTCTGCCCCAAATTCCCCTTTTTCACCCCAAAATCATCTTTTCTGCCCCAAAATCCTCCTTTTCCACCCCAAAATCTTCCTTTTTCACCCCAAAATCCCCTTTTTCATTCCAAAATCCTCATTTTTCACCCCAAAATCCTCATTTTTCACCCCAAAATCGTCTTTTTTCACCCCAAAATCATCTTTTCTGCCCCAAAATCCTCCTTTTCCACCCCAAAATCCTCATTTCCCATCTCAAATTCCTCCTTTTCCTCCCCAAATTTGTCTTTTTCTGCCCCAAATTCCTCCTTTTTCACCCCAAAATCCTCATTTTCCACCCCAAATTCCCATTTTTTCCCCCAAATTTTCCCTCAAAAATCTCCATTTTCCCCCCCAAAAATCCCCGTTTTTTTTCCCAAAATCCCTATTTTTTTTCCCAAACTCCCATTTTTTCCCAAAATCCCTGTTTTTCTCCCCAAACCCAGCCATTGCATCTCCTGATTCCACCACCCCAAATCCCCATTTTCCCCCCTAAAATCCCCATTTTTCCCCCAAAAATCCCCATTTTTTTTCCCAAAATCCCCGTTTTTTTTCCCAAAATCCCCGTTTTTTTCCCCAAACCCCCCATTTTTCCCATTTTTTCCCAAATTCCGTGTTTTTCCCCCCAAACCCAGGTGTTCCATCTCCTGATTCCACCACCCCAAATCCCCATTTTCCCCCCTAAAATCCCCATTTTTACCCCAAAAATCCCCGTTTTTTTTCCCCCAAATCCCCGTTTTTTTTCCCAAAATCCCCGTTTTTTTCCCCAAACTCCCCATTTTTCCCATTTTTTCCCAAAATCCGTGTTTTTCCCCCCAAACCCAGGCGTTACATCTCCTCCTGTCGCCGGCACCGGCCGCTGCTGCCCCCGGCCCTCGGCGACTTCGTGGCCGCCGCCTACGTGGAGCTGAGGAGGGAGAGCAGGGCCGAGCGGCACGGCCTCTACACATCTGCCAGGACCCTGCTGGCCATCCTGAGACTGTCCACGGCCCTGGTGAGTGACCACTGACCAGTACAGACCAGTATAGACCAGTATGGACCAGTATGGACCATCACTGACCATCACTGACACCGACACGGGGCCGAGCCCCACGGCCTCTACACATCTGCCAGGACCCTGCTGGCCATCCTCAGGCTGTCCACGGCCCTGGTGAGTGACCCTGAGTGACCACTGACCAGTACAGACCAGTATAAACCACTACTGACCAGTACTGACCATCACTGACCATCACTGACACCAACACGGGGCTGAGCCCCACGGCCTCTACACATCTGCCAGGACCCTGCTGGCCATCCTGAGACTGTCCACGGCCCTGGTGAGTGACCACTGACCAGTATAAACCAGTACAGACCAGTATAAACCATCACTGACCATCACTGACCAGCACTGACCATCACTGACCATCACTGACACCGACACGGGGCCGAGCCCCACGGCCTCTACACATCTGCCAGGACCCTGCTGGCCATCCTCAGGCTGTCCACGGCCCTGGTGAGTGACCACTGACCAGTATAAACCAGTACAGACCAGTATAAACCATCACTGACCATCACTGACCAGCACTGACCATCACTGACCATCACTGACACCGACACGGGGCCGAGCGGCACGGCCTCTACACATCTGCCAGGACCCTGCTGGCCATCCTGAGACTGTCCACGGCCCTGGTGAGTGACCACTGACCAGTACAGACCAGTATAAACCAGTATAGACCAGTATAGACCAGTATAAACCAGTACTGACCATCACTGACCATCACTGACACCGACACGGGGCCGAGCGGCACGGCCTCTACACATCTGCCAGGACCCTGCTGGCCATCCTCAGGCTGTCCACGGCCCTGGTGAGTGACCACTGACCAGTACAAACCAGTATAAACCAGTATAGACCAGTACTGACCAGCACTGACCATCACTGACACCGACACGGGGCCGAGCGGCACGACCTCTACACATCTGCCAGGACCCTGCTGGCCATCCTCAGGCTGTCCACAGCCCTGGTGAGTGACCACTGACCAGTACAGACCAGTATAAACCAGTATAGACCAGTACTGACCATCACTGACCATCACTGACCATCACTGACACCGACACGGGGCCGAGCAGCACGGCCTCTACACATCTGCCAGGACCCTGCTGGCCATCCTCAGGCTGTCCACGGCCCTGGTGAGTGACCACTGACCAGTACAGACCAGTACAAACCAGTATAAACCAGTATAGACCAGTACTGACCATCACTGACCATCACTGACACCGACACGGGGCCGAGCCGCACGGCCTCTACACATCTGCCAGGACCCTGCTGGCCATCCTGAGACTGTCCACGGCCCTGGTGAGTGACCACTGACCAGTACAAACCAGTATAAACCAGTATGGACCAGTACTGACCATCACTGACCAGCACTGACCAGTACTGACCATCACTGACACCGACACGGGGCCAAGCGGCACGGCCTCTACACATCTGCCAGGACCCTGCTGGCCATCCTCAGGCTGTCCACAGCCCTGGTGAGTGACCCTGAGTGACCACTGACCAGTACAGACCAGTACTGACCAGTACAGACCAGTATAGACCAGTACTGACCATCACTGACACCGACACGGGGCCGGGCCCCACGGCCTCTACACATCTGCCAGGACCCTGCTGGCCATCCTCAGGCTGTCCACGGCTCTGGTGAGTGACCACAGAGTGACCACTGACCAGTACAAACCAGTATAAACCAGTATAAACCAGTATAAACCAGTACTGACCAGCACTGACCATCACTGACCATCACTGACACCGACACGGGGCCGAGCCCCACGGCCTCTACACATCTGCCAGGACCCTGCTGGCCATCCTGAGACTGTCCACAGCCCTGGTGAGTGACCACAGAGTGACCACTGACCAGTACAAACCAGTACAGACCAGTACTGACCATCACTGACACCGACACGGGGCCGGGCCCCACGGCCTCTACACATCTGCCAGGACCCTGCTGGGCCAAACCGGCCTCAATTTTGGGCTGAATTTGGCCGATTTTGGGGCCGATTTTGGGGTTTTTTTGGGCCATTTTTGGGGCTGATTTTGGGGCTGATTTTGGGGTTATTTGGGGGCAGATTTTGGGCTGAATTTGGCCGATTTTGGGGCAGATTTTGGGGCCGATTTTTTGGGTGATTTTTGGGCCATTTTGGGGTTGATTTTTTGATGGATTTTGGGGCTGATTTTGGGCTGAATTTGGCCGATTTTGAGGCCGATTTTGGGGCAGATTTTGGGTTATTTTGGGGCCATTTTGGGGTGATTTTTTGATGGATTTTGGGGTTATTTGGGGGCAGATTTTGGGCTGAATTTGGCCAATTTTGGGGCTGATTTTGGGGCCGATTTTGGGTTATTTTGGGCCATTTTGGGGTTGATTTTTTGATGGATTTTGGGGTTATTTTGGGGCAGATTTTGGGCTGAATTTGGCTGATTTTGGGCCATTTTGGGGTTGATTTTTTGATGGATTTTGGGGTTATTTGGGGGCAGATTTTGGGCTGAATTTGGCTGATTTTGGGCCATTTTGGGGTTGATTTTTTGACGGATTTTGGGGCTGATTTTGGGCTGAATTTGGCTGATTTTGGGTTCTTTTAGTGCTGATTTTGGTGGTGATATTTGGTTATTTTTTGGCTGATTTTGGGTCATTTTTTTGGGCTGATTTTGGGTTATTTTGGGGCTGATTTTGGGGGTTTATTTTTAACTGATTTTGGGTCATTTTTTAGGTTGATTTTGGGTTATTTTGGGCCGTTTTTGGTGCTGATTTTGGGGTCAATTTCGGGTTATTTTTGGCTGATTTTGGGTTATTTTGGGGCTGATTTTGGGGGTTTATTTTTAAGTGATTTTGGGTCATTTTTTGGGCTGATTTTGGGGTCAATTTCGGGTTATTTTTGGCTGATTTTGGGTTATTCTTGCTGTTTTTTGTGCCGATTTTGGGTGATTTTGGTGCCAATTTTGGGTGATTTTGGTGCTGTTTTGGTGCTGATTTTGAAACCAATTTTTTGGCTTTTTTGAGTTATTTTTGGGTTACTTTGGGGCCATTTTTGGTGCTGTTTTTTGGGTCAATTTTGGGTGATTTTGGTGCTGATTTTGGGGATATTTTTGGGGCGTTTTTGGTCTGGTTTTTGGGTGAATTTTGAGCTGATTTTGTGCTGATTTTGGGTCATTTTTGGGTGATTTTGGGTCCGTTTTTGGGGTTATTTTTGGGTCGATTTTGGGTCATTTTTGGTGCTGTTTTTGGGGTTATTTTGGGGATATTTTTGGGGCGTTTTTGGGTGATTTTTGGGCGGATTTTGGGTGATTTTGGTGCTGTTTTTGGGGTAATTTTTGAGCTGATTTTGGGTCCATTTCTGGGGTTATTTTTGGGTTATTTTGGGGTTATTTTTGGGCCGTTTTTGGGTGATTTTGGGTCCGTTTTTGGGGGTTATTTTTGGCTGATTTTGGGTCATTTTTTGGTGTTTTGGGCTGATTTTGGGCTGATTCTGGTCCATTTTTGGCTGATTTTGGGCTGATTTGGGCTGATTTTGGGGTGTTTTTGGGTCATTTTTTGGTGTTTTTGGCTGATTTTGGGGTGATCTTGGGTCATTTTTTGGTGTTTTTGGCTGATTTTTGTCCGTTTTTGTGTGATTTTGGTGCGGTTTTGGCTGATTTTGGGTCAATTTTGGCTGATTTTGGCCGATTTTGGGTCGATTTTATGTGATTTTGGGGTGTTTTTGACTGATTTTGGCCAATTTTGGGTCGATTTTGGCTAATTTTGGGTCATTTTTTGGTGTTTTTGGCTGATTTTGGGTCGATTTTGTGTGATTTTGGGGTGTTTTTGGCCGATTTTTGGTGGTTTTGGCTGATTTTGGCTGATTTTGGGTCGATTTTCGCCGATTTTGGGTCGATTTTGGCTGATTTTGGGTCATTTTTTGGTGTTTTTAGCTGATTTTGGGGTGTTTTTGACTGATTTTGGCCGATTTTGGGTCGATTTTGTGTGATTTTGGGTCATTTTTTGGTGTTTTTAGCTGATTTTGGGGTGATTTTGGCTGATTTTGGGTCGATTTTGGCTGATTTTGGGTCATTTTTTGGTGTTTTTAGCTGATTTTGGGTCGATTTTGTGTGATTTTGGGGTGTTTTTGACTGTTTTTGGCTGATTTTGGGTCGATTTTGGCTGATTTTGGGTCGATTTTGGCTGATTTTGTGTGATTTTGGGTCGATTTTGGCTGATTTTGGGTCGATTTTGTGTGATTTTGGGTCGATTTTGTGTGATTTTGGGTCGATTTTGTGTGATTTTGGCCGATTTTGGGTCGATTTTGGCTGATTTTGTGTGATTTTGGGTCGATTTTGTGTGATTTTGACTGATTTTGTGTGATTTTGGGTCGATTTTGTGTGATTTTGGGTGTTTCCCGCAGGCTCGGCTGCGCCTGGGCTCGCAGGTGGAGAAGGACGACGTCAGCGAGGCCCTGAGGCTCCTGGAGGCCTCCAGAGACTCCCTCAAGGGGGACCCCGAGCCCTCAAACAGGTGAAATTCGGGAATTTTGGGAAAATTTGGGAATTTTGGGAATTTTTGGGAATTTTGGGATACTGGGATTGATGAATTTTGGGGTTTTTTTGGGGAATATTTGGGGTTTTTTTAATGAATATTTGGGATTTTTTGGGGTCTGAGACTCCCTCAAGGGAGACCCCGAGCCCTCAAACGGGTGAAATTCGGGGAAATTTGGGAAAATCCAGGAAAATTCGGGAATTTGGGGAGTTTTGGGGAATTTTGGGATACCGGGTTCGATGAATTTTAGGGTTTTTTTGGGGAATATTTGGGATTTTTGGGCTGTATTTTGGGCCATTTTTGGGACATTTTCAGGTGTATTTTGGGTGTGTTTTGGGTGTATTTTGGGGTGTATTTCAGGCTGTTTTTGGGCTGGTTTTGGGTGTATTTTGGGTGTGTTTTTGGGTTGTTTTTGGGTGTGTTTTGGGCCATTTTCGGATGTATTTTGGGGTGTATTTCAGGTGTATTTGGGGTGTATTCTGGGTATATTTTGGGTGTATTCTGGGTGTATTCTGGGCCATTTTGGGGTGGATTTTGGGGCCATTTTCAGGTGTATTTAGGGTGTATTTTGGGTGTATTTTGGGTGTATTCTGGGTGTATTTTGGGCTCTTTTTGGGGTGTATTTCGGGTGTATTTTGGGTGTATTCTGGGCTGGTTTTGGGCTGTTTTTGGGACATTTTCAGGTCTATTTTGGGTGTATTTTGGGTGGTTTTGGGCTGGTTTTGGGGTGTATTTTGGGTGTATTTTGGGCTATTTTCGGGTGTATTTCAGGTGTATTCTGGGTGTATTTTGGGCTGGTTTTGGGTGTATTTTGGGCCATTTTTGGGACATTTTCAGGTGTATTTTGGGCTGTTTTTGGGTGTATTTTGGGTCTATTTTGGGTGTATTTTGGGTGTATTTTGGGCTGTTTTTGGAGTTGTTTTTGGGTGTATTTTGGGCTGTTTTTGGGGTGTATTTTGGGGATATTTTGGGTTGTTTTTGGGCAGTTTTTGCGTGTATTTTGGGCTGGTTTTGGGTGTATTTTGGGTGGATTTCAGGCTGTTTTTGGGCTGTTTTTGGGCCATTTTCAGGTCTATTTCGGGTGTATTTTGGGTGTATTTTGGGCTGGTTTTGGGGTGTATTTCAGGTGTATTTTGGGTGTATTTCGGGTGTTTTTGGGCTGGTTTTGGGTGTATTTTGGGCTGTTTTTTGGGTGTATTTTGGGTGTATTTTGGGTGTATTTTGGGCCATTTTTGGGCTGTTTTTGGGGTGTATTTTGTGCTGGTTTTGGGCTGTATTTCGGGTGTATTTCAGGTGTATTTTGGGTGTATTTTGGGCTGGTTTTGGGTGTATTTTGGGTGTATTTTGAGCTGGTTTTGGGCTGTTTTTGGGTGTATTTTGGGCTGGTTTTGGGTGTATTTTGGGCCATTTTTGGGCTGTTTTTGGGGTGTATTTTGAGTTGTTTTTGGGCTGGTTTTGGGTGTATTTTGGGTGTGTTTTGGGTGTATTTTGGGCTCTTTTTGGGGTGTATTTTGGGATATTTTTGGGCTGTTTTTGTGGTGTATTCTGGGTGTATTTCAGGTGTATTTTGGGGTGTATTTTGAGCCATTTTCAGGTGTATTTCAGGCTGGTTTTGGGTGTATTTTGGGTGTTTTTGGCTGTTTTTGGGTTGTTTCAGGCTGTTTTTGGGTGTTTTCCAGGTGTCCCCGTCCCTCGGAGTCGATTTTGGGTGTTTTTGGGTGTTTTTGGTGTATTTTGGGTGTTTTTGGTGTATGTCAGGTGTATTTCGGGTGTTTTCGGGTGTATTTTGGGTGTTTTTTGGCTGTTTTTGGGTGTTTTTGGCTGTTTTTGGGTTGTTTCAGGCTGTTTTTGGGTGTTTTCCAGGTGTCCCCGTCCCTCGGAGTCGATTTTGGGTGTATTTCGGGTGTTTTTGGGTGTATTTCAGGCTGTTTTTGGGTGTTTTTGGGTGTTTTTTGGGTGTATTTCGGGTGTTTTTGGCTGTTTTTGGGTTGTTTCAGGCTGTTTTTGGGTGTTTCTGGGTGTATTTCGGGTGTTTTTGGGTTGTTTCAGGTGTATTCCGGGTGTTTTCCAGGTGTCCCCGTCCCTCGGAGTCGATTTTGGGTGATTTTGGGTGTTTTTGGGTGTTTTTGGGTGTTTTCAGGTGTATTTTGGCTGTTTTTGGGTTGTTTCAGGTGTATTCCGGGTGTTTTCCAGGTGTCCCCGTCCCTCGGAGTCGATTTTGGGTGTTTTTGGGTGTATTTTGGGTGTTTTTGGTGTATTTCAGGTGTATTTTGGGTGTTTTTGGGTGTTTCTGGGTGGTTTTGGGTGTTTTTGGTGTATTCCAGGTGTATTTTGGGTGTTTTTGGGTGTATTTCGGGTGTTTTTGGCTGTTTTTGGGTTGTTTCAGGTGTATTCCGGGTGTTTTCCAGGTGTCCCCGTCCCTCGGAGTTGATTTTGGGTGTTTTTGGGTGTATTTTGGGTGTTTCTGGCTGTATTTTGGCTGTTTTTGGTGGTGTTTCAGGTGTATTTTGGGTGTATTTCGGGTGTTTTTGGCTGTTTTTGGGTTGTTTCAGGTGTATTCCGGGTGTTTTCCAGGTGTCCCCGTCCCTCAGAGGCGATTTTAGTTGTTTCTGGGTGTATTTTGGGTGTTTTTGGTGTATTCCAGGTGTATTTCAGGTGTGTTTGGGTTGTTTCAGGTGTATTCCAGGTGTATTCCGGGTGTATTTTGGGTGTTTTTGGCTGTTTTTGGGTTGTTTCAGGCTGTTTTTGGGTGTTTTCCAGGTGTCCCCATCCCTCGGAGTCGATTTTCGGGTGTATTTTGGGTGTTTTTAGGTGTTTTTTGGGTGTTTTTGGGTGTTTTCAGGTGTATTTTGGTGTTTCCAGGTGTATTCCAGGTGTTTTTGGGTGTTTTCCAGGTGTATTTCGGGTGTTTTTGGTGTATTTCAGGTGTATTTTGGGTGTTTCTGGGTGTATTTTGGGTGTTTTTGGCTGTTTTTGGTGTATTTCAGGCTGTTTTTGGGTGTTTTCCAGGTGTCCCCGTCCCTCGGAGTCGATTTTGGGTGATTTTGGGTGGTTTTGGTGTATTTCAGGTGTATTTCAGGTGTTTTTGGCTGTTTTTGGTGTATTTCAGGCTGTTTTTGGGTGTTTTCCAGGTGTCCCCGTCCCTCGGAGTCGATTTTGGGTGTTTTTGGGTGTTTTTTGGGTGTTTTTGGGTGTATTTCAGGCTGTTTCTGGGTGTTTTCGGGTGTTTTTGGCTGTTTTTGGGTTGTTTCAGGCTGTTTTTGGGTGTTTCTGGGTGTATTTTGGGTGTTTTTGGGTGTTTTTTGGGTGTTTTTGGGTGTTTCTGGGTGTATTTTGGCTGTTTTTGAGTTGTTTCAGGCTGTTTTTGGGTGTTTCTGGGTGTATTCCGGGTGTTTTTGGGTTGTTTCAGGTGTATTCCGGGTGTTTTCCAGGTGTCCCCGTCCCTCGGAGTCGATTTTGGGTGTTTTTGGGTGTATTTTGGGTGTTTTTGGTGTATTTCAGGTGTATTTTGGGTGTTTTTGGGTGTTTCTGGGTGGTTTTGGGTGTTTTTGGTGTATTTCAGGTGTATTTTGGGTGTTTTTGGGTGTTTCTGGGTGGTTTTGGGTGTTTTTGGTGTATTCCAGGTGTATTTCGGGTGTATTTTGGGTGTATTTTGGGTGTTTTTGGGTGTATTTTGGGTGTTTTTGGTGTATTTCAGGTGTATTTTGGGTGTTTTTGGCTGTTTTTGGGTGTATTTTGGGTGTTTTTGGTGTATTTCAGGTGTATTTTGGGTGTTTTTGGGTGTTTCTGGGTGGTTTTGGGTGTTTTTGGTGTATTCCAGGTGTATTTCGGGTGTATTTTGGGTGTATTTTGGGTGTTTTTGGGTGTATTTTGGGTGTTTCTGGGTGTATTTTGGCTGTTTTTGGGGTGTTTCAGGTGTATTTTGGGTGTATTTTGGGTGTTTTTGGCTGTTTTTGGTGTATTTCAGGCTGTTTTTGGGTGTTTTCCAGGTGTCCCCGTCCTTCGGAGTCGATTTTCGTGTGTACTTTGGGTGTTTCTGGGTGTTTCTGGGTGTATTTTGGGTGTTTTTGGGTGTTTTTGGGTGTTTCTGGGTGTTTTTGGCTGTTTTTGGGTTGTTTCAGGTGTATTCCGGGTGTATTTTGGGTGTTTTTGGCTGTTTTTGGTGTATTTCAGGTGTATTCCAGGTGTATTTTGGCTGTTTTCGGCTGTTTTTGGTGTATTTCAGGCTGTTTTTGGGTGTTTTCCAGGTGTCCCCGTCCCTCGGAGTCAATTTTGGGAGTTTTTGGGTGTATTTTGGGTGTTTTTGGTGTATTTCAGGCTGTTTTTGGGTGTTTTGGGTGTTTCTGGGTGTTTTTGGGTTGTTTTTGGGTGTTTTTGGGTTGTTTCAGGTGTATTCCAGGTGTATTCCAGGTGTATTTCGGGTGTTTTCGGCTGTTTTTGGGTTGTTTCAGGCTGTTTTTGGGTGTTTTCCAGGTGTCCCCGTCCCTCGGAGTCGATTTTCGGGTGTATTTTGGGTGTTTTGGGGTGTTTTTGGGTGTATTCCAGGTGTATTTCAGGTGTTTCTGGGTGTATTTTGGGTGTTCTTGGCTGTTTCTGGGTGTATTTCGGGTGTTTTTGGCTGTTTTTGGGTTGTTTCAGGTGTATTCCGGGTGTTTTCCAGGTGTCCCCGTCCCTCGGAGTCGATTTTGGGTGTTTCTGGGTGTATTTTGGCTGTTTTTGGGTTGTTTCAGGCTGTTTTTGGGTGTTTTCCAGGTGTCCCCGTCCCTCGGAGTCGATTTTCGGGATCCTGCGGGAGCTGGGGGGGAGGGGCCGGCAGCTGCCCCTCCCCCACGCCCTGCAGGTGTTGGGGGCTCGCGGCTTCACCCCCGCCCAGGTGAGGGCGGCTCTGGACGAGTACGAGGCCCTGGACGTGCTGCAGGTCAACCCTGGACAAAATTACATCACTTTTGTGTGAAAACGGCGAAAATTTGGGGTGAAAAACCGGGAATTTGGGAAAAAACTGAAAAAAAACCCCAAAAAATGGGAAAAAAATGCAAAAAATTGGGGAAAAAACGCAAAAAAATGGGAATTTTGGAATCCTGGAGGTGCTGCAGGTGAACCCCGGGCAGAATTTCATCACTTTCGTGTGAAGATTTGGGGTGAAAAACCGGGAATTTGGGAAAAAACTGAAAAAAAATGGGAAAAAAAAGCAAAAAATTGGGAAAAAACCGCAAAAAATTGGGGAAAAAACACAAAAAAATGGGAATTTGGGAGTTCTGGATGTGCTGAAGGTGAATCCCAGGCAGAATTTCATCAGTTTTGTGTGAAAATGGCGAAAATTTGGGGTGAAAAACGGGGAATTTGGGAAAAAATAAAAAAAAAAGGGAAAAAAAAGCCCCAAAAATGGGGGAAAAATGGGAAAAAAACCCCAAAAATGGGAAAAAACACAAAATTGGGGAAAACCCCCAAAAATCGGGGGGAAAATGGGGAAAAAAACCCCAAAAAATGGGAAAAAAAACCAAAAAATGGGAAAAAAAATCCCAGGGGGAAATGGGGGAGGAAAAATGGGGGAAATTCAGCTGGAAATGGAGAAAATTGGGGTGAAAATGATGGAATTTGGATAAAAATGTGGAAAAATTGATTAAATTCCCACTGGAATTCCCAAAATTCCCACTGGAATTCCCAAAATTCCACCTGGAATTCCCAAATTCCCCCCCAAGGTTTTTATTGTTTTTTGGAGCAATAAAAGGATTTTTATTAATTAATAAAATTGTGAATTTTACCCATTTGGAGTCGATTTCTCTTTTCCTTGAATTCCCTTTGATCCAAAAATTCCCTTTTTATCCCAAAAATTCCCTTTTTGTCCCAAAAATTCCCTTTTTTATCCCCAAAAATTCCCTTTTTATCCCAAAAAATTCCCTTTTTTATCCCCAAAATTCCCTTTTTATCCCAAAAATTCCCCTTTTATCCCAAAAATTCCCTTTTTATCCCAAAAATTCCCCTTTTATCCCAAAAATTCCCTTTTTATCCCAAAAATTCCCTTTTTTATCCCAAAAATTCCCTTTTTTATCCCAAAAAATCCCCTTTTTATCCCAAAATTTCCCTTTTTCCCCTTTTTTTCCAGGAAAAAAAATCCCAAATTTCTCTTTTTCCTTAAACTCAACTTTATTGACCCAAAGCCGGCGCCGATCCCGGGGAATTCCGGGAATTCTGGGGGGGAATTTTGGGGCCATTTCTGTGGATTTTGGGGCCGTTTTTATGAATTTTGGGTTCATTTTTCTGCATTTTGGGTTCATTTTTCTGGATTCTGGGTCCGTTTCTGTGAATTCCGGGTCCATTTTTCCATTTTTTGGGTCTTTTTTGGCCATTTTTGGGGCATTTTTTGCCATTTTTGGGTCATTTTTGGCCATTTTTGGGTCATTTTTTGCCATTTTCGGGTCGTTTCTGGCTGGTTTTGGGTAATTTTTGGGTCATTTTTGGCCATTTTTGAGTCATTTTTGGGGCATTTTTGGGTCGTTTTTGGCCATTTTTGGGTCGTTTTTGGCCATTTCTGGGTGATTTTCAGGTCGTTTCTGGCCGTTTTCGGGTCATTTTTTGCCGTTTTGGGTCATTTTTGGCCATGTTTGGGTCGTTTTTTGCCATTTTTGGGTCGTTTCTGGCCATTTTTGGGTCATTTTGGGCCATTTTTGGGTCTTTTTTGCCATTTTTGGGTCATTTTTGGCCATTTCTGGCCATTTTCGGGTCGTTTCTGGCCGTTTTTGGGTCATTTTTTGCCGTTTTTGGGTCATTTTTTGCCGTTTTCGGGTCATTTTTGGCTGTTTTGGGCCATTTTTGGGTCGTTTCTGGCCGTTTTCGGGTCGTTTTTTGCCGTATTGGATCATTTTTGGACATTTTGGGTCATTTTTTGCCGTTTTGGGTCATTTTCGGGTCATTTTTGGCCATTTTTGGGTCGTTTCTGGCCATTTTCAGGTCGTTTTTTCCCGTTTTCTGGTCGTTTTTTCCCGTTTTGGGGTAATTTTTTCCCGTTTTTTGCCGTTTTTGGCTCAGAAGAAGAGCCCCCGCATGCGGCGGCCGATGCCCTGGCGGTCGTAGAGGACGTTGAATTTATTCACAAACTGGTTCATGGTGTTGCAGGTTTTGGTGATGGTGCCCAGGTACGCCATCAGCCCCACGTCGTTGCATTGCTGGCAAAAAAAAATGCAATTTTAGGGGTGTTCCTAAAAAAAACTGGAATTTTGGGGGTGTTCCTAAAAAAAAAATGGGAATTTTGGGGTTTTTTTCTAAAAAATAGGGAATTTTTAGGGGTGTTCCTAAAAAAAAATGGGAATTTTTGGGGTGTTCCTAAAAAAAAAAAAGGGAATTTTAGGGGTGTTCCCCCCAAAAAAATGGGAATTTTGGGGTGTTCCTAAAATAAAATGGGAATTTTGGGGGTGTTCCTAAAAAAATTGGGAATTTTGGGGATTTTTCTTAAAAAAATTAGGGAATTTTTGGGGTGTTCCTAAAAAAAAATGGGAATTTTAGGGGTTTTCCTAAAAAAAAAAAGGGAATTTTAGGGGTGTTCCCAAAAAAAAAGGGAATTTTGGGGGTTTTTCTTAAAAAAAATGGGAATTTTTAAGGTGTTTTCCTAAAAAAAATGGGAATTTTTGGGGTGTTCCTAAAAAAAATGGGAATTTTAGGGGTGTTCCTAAAAAAAAATGGAATTTTAGGGGTGTTCCTAAAAAAAAATGGGAATTTTGGGGTGTTCCTAAAAAAAAATGGGAATTTTTGGGGTTTTTCCTAAAAAAAAAAGGGAATTTTAGGGGTGTTCCTAAAAAGAAATGGGAATTTTGGGGGTTTTCCTAAAAAAAAAATGGGAATTTTGGGGGTGTTCCCCCCAAAAAAATGGGAATTTTGGGGTGTTCCTAAAAAAAAAGGGAATTTTAGGGGTGTTCCTAAAAAAAAATGGGAATTTTGGGGATTTTTCTTTAAAAAATTTGGGAATTTTGGGGGTGTTCCCCCAAAAAAAATGGGAATTTTAGGGGTGTTCCTAAAAAAAAATGGGAATTTTTGGGGGTTTTCCTAAAAAATTGGGAATTTTGGGGGTTTTTCTTAAAAAAATTGGGGATTTTGGGTGATTTTGAGGGGATTTTGGGTGGATTTTGGGGGTTGTATTTTGGGTGAATTTTTGGGGTATTTTTGGGTGGATTTGGGGTGAATTTTTGGGCTGAATTTGGGGTATTTTGGGTGTATTTTTGGGGTATTTTTGGTGTATTTTGGCTGTATTTGGGGTGAATTTTTGGGGTGGATTTGGGGTATTTTGGGGTAAATTTGGGGTATTTTAAGCTGTATTTTTGGGGTATATTTTGGTGTATTTTGGGTGTATTTTTTGGGTGGATTTGGGGTATTTTGGGTGTATTTTTGGGATGTATTTGGGCTGTATTTTTGGGGTATTTTTGGGCTGAATTTGGGGTATATTTTGGGTATTTTGGGTGTATTTTGGGCTGTATTTTGGGTGTATTTTTGGGGTATTTTTGGGTGTATTTTTGGGTATATTTTTGGGCTGTATTTGCGGTATATTTTGGGGTAAATTGGGTATTTTGGGTGTATTTTTGGGGTATTTTGGGTGTATTTTTGGGCTAAATTTGGGTGTATTTGGGCTGTATTTTTGGGTGTATTTTTGGGTGTATTTTTGGGCTGTATTTTTGGGTGGATTTGGGGTGTATTTGGGGTATTTTGGGGTGTATTTTTGGGGTGAATTTGGGGTGAATTTTTGGGTGTATTTGGGGTGAATTTTTTGGGTGAATTTGGGGTATTTTGGGCTGTATTTTTGGGTGTATTTTGGCTAATTTTGGGCTCTATTTTGGGCTGTATTTTTGTGTATTTTGGGTGTATTTGGGTGTATTTTTGGGGTGAATTTGGGGTATTTTGGGTGTATTTGGGCTGGATTTTTGGGGAATATTTTGGGCTAAATTTGGGGTATTTTGGGTGTATTTTTGGGCTGTATTTGGGGTGAAGTTTTGGGGTATTTTGGGCTGTACTTGGGGTATATTTTTTGGCTGTATTTGGGGTATATTTTGGGGTGAATTTGGGGTATTTTGGGCTGTATTTGGGGTGTATTTTTGGGGTGAATTTGGGGTATTTTGGGCTGTATTTTTGGGTGTATTTTGGGTGTATTTTTGGGGTATTTTGGGCTGTATTTGGGGTGTATTTTTGGGGTAAATTTGTGGTACTTTGGGTGTATTTTTGGGGTGGATTTGGGGTAAATTTGGGGTGAATTTGGGGTATTTTGGGTGTATTTTTGACTGTATTTGGGCTGTATTTTTGGGATATTTTGGGCTGTATTTGGGGTGTATTTTTGGGTGTATTTTTAGGGTAAATTTGGGGTATTTTGGGTGTATTTTGGGCTGTATTTTTGGGTGTATTTGGGGTGAATTTTTGGGGTGAATTTGGGGTATTTTGGGGTATTTTGGGTGTATTTTTGGGCTGTATTTTGGGGCTGTGTTTTTGGGGTGTTTTGGCTGTATTTGGGGTGTATTTTGGGGTGAATTTGGGTCTATTTTGGGCTGTGTTTTGGGTGTATTTTGGGCTGTATTTGGGGTGTATTTTTGGGATAAATTTGGGGTATTTTGGGCTGTATTTTTGGGGTATTTTGGGGTACATTTTGGGGTATTTTGGGATGTGTTTTTGGGGTGAATTTGGGGTATTTTGGGCTGTATTTTTGGGGTATTTTGGGGTACATTTTGGGGTATTTTGGGGTGCATTTTTGGGGTGAATTTGGGGTGTTTTGGGGCTGTATTTTTGGGGTATTTTGGGGTATATTTTGGGGTGTTTTGGGCTGTATTTTTGGGGTATTTTTGGGGTGTTTTGGGGTATATTTTGGGGTATTTTGGGGTATATTTTGGGGTGAATTTGGGGTGGTTTTGGGCTGTATTTTTGGGATATTTTGGGGTGTATTTTGGGGTATTTTGGGGTGAATTTTGGGGTGAATTTGGGGTATTTTGGGGCTGTATTTTTGGGGTATTTTGGGGTGCATTTTTGGGGTGAATTTGGGGTATTTTGGGGCTGTATTTTTGGGGTATTTTGAGGCTGTATTTTTGGGGTATTTTGGGCTGTATTTGGGGTATTTTGGGGTGTGTTTTTGGGGTGAATTTGGGGTATTTTGGGTGCATTTTTGGGCTGTATTTTTGGGGTAAATTTGGGTGTATTTTGGGTGTATTTGGGGTGAATATTTGGGGTATATTTTGGGGTATTTTGGGGTGCATTTTTGGGGTTAATTTAGGGTATTTTGGGGCTGTATTTTTGGGGTATTTTGGGGTGTATTTGGGGTATTTTGGGCTGTATTTTTGGGGTGAATTTGGGGTATTTTGGGGCTGTATTTTTGGGGTATTTTGGGGTATATTTGGGCTATTTTGGGGTGCATTTTTGGGGTGCATTTGAGTTATTTTGGGCTGTATTTTTGGGCTGTATTTGGGGTGTATTTTTGGGGTATTTTTGGGTGTATTTTGGGTGTATTTTTGGGGTGGATTTGGGGTATTTTGGGTGTATTTTTGGGCTGTATTTGGGCTGTATTTTTGGGGTGAATTTGAGTTATTTTGGGCTGTATTTTTGGGCTGTATTTGGGGTATTTTTGGGTGTATTTTGGGTGTATTTTTGGGGTATTTTGGGGTGTATTTGGGGTGTATTTTTGGGGTAAATTTAGGGTATTTTGGGTGTATTTTTGGGCTGTATTTGGGGTGTATTTTTGGGGTATTTTGGGCTGTATTTGGGCTGTAGTTTGGGTGTATTTTTGACCTGTATTTTGGGGTGAATTTGGGGTATTTTGGGTGTATTTGGGCTGGATTTTTGGGGTATATTTTGGGGTGAATTTGGGGTATTTTGGGTGTATTTTTGGGCTGTATTTTTGGGCTAAATTTGGGTGTATTTTTGGTGTATTTGGGGTGAATTTTTGGGGTGAATTTGGGGTATTTTGGGGCTGTATTTGGGCTGTATTTTGGGCTGTATTTGGGGTATTTTGGGCTGTGTTTTTGGGGTGAATTTGGGGTATTTTGGGGCTGTATTTTTGGGGTATTTTGGGGTATATTGGGGTATATTTTGGGGTGTATTTTTGGGGTGAATTTGGGATGTTTTGGGTGTATTTTGGGGCTGTATTTTTGGGGTATTTTGGGGTATATTTTGGGGTATTTTGGGTGTGTTTTTGGGCTGTATTTGGGGTATTTTGGGCTGTATTTTTGGGGTGAATTTGGGGTATTTTGGGGCTGTATTTTTGGGGTATTTTGGGGCGAATTTGGGGTGAATTTGGGGTATTTTGGGGCTGTATTTTTGGGGTATTTTGGGCTGTATTTTTGGGGTATTTGGGGCTGTATTTTTGGGGTATATTTTGGGGTATATTTTGGGGTATTTTGGGGTATATTTTGGGGTGTTTTGGGGCTGTATTTTTGGGGTATTTTGGGGTATATTTTGGGGTATTTTGGGCTGTGTTTTTGGGGTGAATTTGGGGTATTTTGGGCTGTATTTTTGGGGTATTTTGGGGTATATTTTGGGGTATTTTGGGGTGAAATTTGGGCTGTATTTGGGGTATATTTTGGGGTGAATTTGGGGTGTTTTGGGGTCTCCTCACGTCGTAGAAGTCGGTTTTGAACTTGTCGGTGCTGAGCACGGGCAGGCAGTGGCAGAGGGCGCAGGCCTCGCGCAGGATCTCGTGGTTGAACGGAACCTCCCCTGGAATTTGGGGCAAAAAAACCCAAAATTGGCATTCGGGGACCCCACAGAAAAAATCAGGGACCCCAAAAACCCCCAAAACCCCCCCGGAAAACCCCAAAAAACCCCAAAACCACCCCAAAAAAACGCCCCAAAATGGATCAAAACTCCCAAAAAAACCCAAAACTGCCCCAAAATCCCCCCAAAAAACCCCAAAACCACCCCAAAAAAAACCCCAAAAAAACCAAAACCACCCCAAAATCCTAAAAAAAACCAAAACTGCCCCAAAAAAACCCCAAAAAACCCCAAAACCACCCCAAAAAAATCCCAAAAAACCCCAAAACCACCCCAAAAAAAAACCCCAAAAAAACCAAAACCACCCCAAAATCCTAAAAAAAACCAAAACTGCCCCAAAAAACCCAAAAAAACCCCACTTAAAATCCCCCCAAAATCACCAAAAAATCCCCAAAAATACAAATTAAAAATCCCCCAAAAATCCAATCTGAAACTCTCCAAAAATCCCCAAAAATTGATATTAGAACCCAAAAAATTGGGGAAAAAACCCTCAAAAAATCCAACTTAAAATCCCGCCAAAATCACCAAAAAATCCCAAAAAATACAAATTAAAAATCCCCCAAAAATCCAATTTAAAACTCTCCAAAAATCGAAATTAAAACCCAAAAAAAAATTGGGAAAAAAACCCCAAAAATCCAACTTAACCCCCCCAAAAAATATGGAAAAAGTCCCAAAAAATCCAAATTAAAACCCCTAAAAATTGATTAAAAAATCAGGAAAGAAAATCCCCAAAAATCCAATTTAAAACCCCCCAAAAATTGCGAAAAAATCCAAATTAAAATCCCACCAGAAATCGGGAAAAAAAACCCCAAAAATCCAACTTAAAACCATCCAAAAATTATGAAGAAAATCCCCAAAAAATCCAAATTAAAATCCCCCAAAAACCCAAATTAAAACCCAAAAAAATCCAGGAAAAAATCCCCAAAAATGCAAATTAAAATTCTCAAAAATCAGGAAAAAAATCCCCAAAAAATCCAAATTAAAATTCCCCAGAAATCCAAAATAAAATCCCCCAGAAACCCAAATTAAAATCCCCAAAAAATCCAAACTAAAACCCCAAAAAAATCAGGAAAAAATTCCCCAAAAACCCAAATTAAAACCCTCCAAAAACCCAAATTATAACCCAAAATAATTCAGGAAAAAATCCCCAAAAATCCAAATTAAAACCCAAAAAAGATCAGGAAAAAATCCCTAAAAATCCAAAATAAAAACCCCAAAAAATTGGAAAAAAAAATCCCAAAAAATCCAAATTAAAACCCAAAAAATTGGGAAAAAAAATCCCCAAAAACTCAAATTAATTCCCAAAAAAATCAGGAAAAAAATCCCCAAAAATCCAAATAAAATCCCCCAAAAATCAGAAAAAAAATAAAAAAAAAAATCTCAAAAAAATCCAAATTAAAACCCCCAAAAACCCAAATTAAAAACCCCCAAAAATCCAAATTAAAACCCCCAAAAAATCCAAATTAAAATTCCCAAAAACCCAAATTAAATCCCAAAAAAGATCAGGAAAAAAATCCCCAAAAATCCAAATTAAAACCCCAAAAAATTGGGAAAAAAAATCCCCAAAACCCCAAATTAAAACCCAAAAAAATTGGGAAAAAAAATCCCAAAAAATCCAAATTAAACCCCTAAAAATTCAAATTAAAACCCCCAAAAATCTGGAAAAATTCCCCAAAAATCCGGAAAAATTCCCCAAAAATCCAAATAAAATCCCCCAAAAATCAGAAAAAAAATCTCAAAAAAAAATCTCAAAAAAATCCAAATTAAAACCCCCAAAAACCCAAATTAAAAAACCCCAAAAATCCAAATTAAAATCCCCAAAAATCCAAATTAAAATTCCCCCAAAAACCTAAATTAAATCCCAAAAAAGATCAGGAAAAAATCCCTAAAAATCCAAAATAAAAACCCCCAAAAAATTGGGAAAAAAAATCCCAAAAAATCCAAATTAAAACCCCAAAAAATTGGGAAAAAAATCCCCAAAAACCCAAATTAAAACCCCCAAAAAATCCAAATTAAAATTCCCAAAAAATCCAAATTAAAACCCAAAAAAATTGGGAAAAAATTCCCCAAAAACCCAAATTAAAACCCCCAAAAAATCCAAATTAAAATTCCCAAAAACCCAAATTAAAATCCCCAAAAATCCTGAAAAATTCCCCAAAAACCGAAATTAAAATCCCCAAAAATTAGGAAAAAATCCCCCAAAAACTCAAATTAATTCCCTAAAAAATCAGGAAAAAAATCCCCCAAAAATCCAAATTAAAATTCCCAAAAAATTCAAATTAAAACCCAAAAAAATTCAGGAAAAAAAATCCCAAAAAATCCAAATTAAACCCCTAAAAATTCAAATTAAAATCCCCCAAAAACCCAAATTAAATCCCCAAAAATCCAAATTAAAATTCCCAAAAAAACCAGGAAAAAAATCCCCAAAAAACCCAAATTAAAATCCCCCAAAAATCCAAATTAAAATCCCCCAAAAATCACAAAAAAAAAAAAATCCAAAGTAAAATCCCCAAAAATCCAAATTAAGACCCCAAAAAAATTGGGAAAAAAAATCCCCAAAAAATCCAAATTAAAACCCCCAAAAAATCCAAATTAAAATTCCCAAAAACCCAAATTAAATCCCAAAAAAGATCAGGAAAAAATCCCTAAAAATCCAAATTAAACTCCCAAAAAATTGGGAAAAAAAAATCCCCAAAAACTCAAATTAAAACCCCCAAAAAATCCAAATTAAAATTCCCAAAAAACCCAAATTAAAACCCAAAAAAATTGGGAAAAAAAAATCCCCAAAAACCCAAATTAAAACCCCCAAAAAATCCAAATTAAAATTCCCAAAAAACCCAAATTAAAACCCAAAAAAATTGGGAAAAAAAATCCCCAAAAACCCAAATTAAAACCCCCAAAAAATCCAAATTAAAACCCCCAAAAACCCAAATTAAAATCCCCCAAAAAAATCCAAATTAAAATCCCCAAAAACCCAAATTAAAACCCCCAAAAAATCCAAATTAAAATCCCCAAAAACCCAAATTAAATCCCAAAAAAGATCAGGAAAAAATCCCTAAAAATCCAAATTAAAACCCCAAAAAATTGGGAAAAAAAATCCCAAAAAATCCAAATTAAACTCCCAAAAAATTGGGAAAAAAATCCCCAAAAACCCAAATTAAAACCCCCAAAAAATCCAAATTAAAATTCCCAAAAAATCCAAATTAAAACCCAAAAAAATTGGGAAAAAAAATCCCAAAAAATCCAAATTAAAACCCCCAAAAAATCCAAATTAAAATTCCCAAAAACCCAAATTAAATCCCAAAAAAGATCAGGAAAAAATCCCTAAAAATCCAAAATAAAAACCCCCAAAAAATCGGGAAAAAAATCCCTAAAAATCCAAATTAAAACCCAAAAAAATTGGGAAAAAAAATCCCCAAAAACCCAAATTAAAACCCCCAAAAACCCAAATTAAAACCCCCAAAAAATCCAAATTAAAATTCCCAAAAAACCCAAATTTAAACCCAAAAAAATTGGGAAAAAAAATCCCCAAAAAATCCAAATTAAACCCCTAAAAATTCAAATTAAAACCCCCAAAAACCTCCCCCAAACTCCTTTTTTTTCCCGTTTTTTTTCCCTGACCCCTCCGGGATTTGGGGGAATTTCTGGGATTTGGGGAATTTTGTGGGATTTGGGAATTTTTTGGGATATTTTGGGTTTATTTTGGGATATTTTGGGGTTTTCCTCACCGGCCTCGGCGGCTCGGACGTACTCGAGGATGAGGCGCACGCGGCTGTGCAGCATCTTGATGGCGCTGTGCTGGGCAATCAGGTGCTCTGCCACTGCAATTTGGGGGAAATTCCAGGGATTTTGGGAAAATTCCGGGATTTGGGGAGAATTCCAGGGATTTTGGGGAAAATTCCAGGGATTTTGGGGTTTTTTTGGGGGATTTTGGGGTTTTTTTGGGGGATTTTGGGGTTTTTTTGGGGAATTGATGGCGCTGTGCTGGGCAATCAGGTGCTCTGCCACTGGATTGGGGAGAAATCCCGGGATTTTGGGAAAATTCCAGGATTTGGGGAGAATTCCTGGGATTTTGGGGCTTTTTTTGGGGGGAAATCCCGGGATTTTGGGGTTTTTTTGGGAGATTTTGGGGTTTTTTTGGGAGATTTTGGGGTTTTTTTGGGGAATTGATGGCGCTGTGCTGGGCAATCAGGTGCTCTGCCACTGCAATTTGGGGGAAATTCCAGGGATTTTGGGAAAATTCCAGGATTTGGGGAGAATTCCTGGGATTTTGGGACAATTCCTGGGATTTTGGGGCTTTTTTTGGGGGGAAATCCCGGGATTTTGGGGTTTTTTTGGGGGATTTTGGGGTTTTTTTTGGGGAATTGATGGCGCTGTGCTGGGCAATCAGGTGCTCTGCCACTGGAATTGGGGAGAAATCCCGGGATTTTGGGAAAATTCCAGGATTTGGGGAGAATTCCTGGGATTTTGGGGAAAATTCCAGGGATTTTGGGGCTTTTTCTGGGGAGAAATCCCGGGATTTTGGGGTTTTTTTGGGGAATTGATGGCGCTGTGCTGGGCAATCAGGTGCTCTGCCACTGCAATTTGGGGAGAATTCCAGGGATTTTGGGAAAATTCCAGGATTTTGGGACAATTCCTGGGATTTTGGGGCTTTTTTTGGGGGGAAATCCCGGGATTTTGGGGTTTTTTTGGGGGATTTTGGGGTTTTTTTTGGGGGATTTTGGGGTTTTTTTGGGGAATTGATGGCGCTGTGCTGGGCAATCAGGTGCTCTGCCACTGGAATTGGGGAAAATTCCAGGGATTTTGGGAAAATTCCAGGATTTTGGGGTTTTTTTGGGGAAAATTCCCGAGGTTTTGGGGAGAAATTGGGAGATTTTGGGGTTTTTTTGGGGGATTTTGGGGTTTTTTTGGGGAATTGATGGCGCTGTGCTGGGCAATCAGGTGCTCTGCCACTGCAATTTGGGGAAAATTCCCGGGATTTTGGGAAAATTCCAGGATTTGGGGACAATTCCTGGGATTTTGGGGTTTTTTTTGGGGGGAAATCCCAGGATTTTGGGGTTTTTTTTGGGGGATTTTGGGGTTTTTTTGGGGGATTTTGGGGTTTTTTTGGGGGATTTTGGGGTTTTTTTGGGGAATTGATGGCGCTGTGCTGGGCAATCAGGTGCTCTGCCACTGGAATTGGGGGAAATTCCAGGGATTTTGGGAAAATTCCAGGATTTGGGGAGAATTCCAGGGATTTTGGGACAATTCCTGGGATTTTGGGGTTTTTTGGGGGGGATTTTGGGGTTTTTTTTTTGGGGAATTGATGGCGCTGTGCTGGGCAATCAGGTGCTCTGCCACTGCAATTTGGGGAAAATTCCAGGGATTTTGGGAAAATTCCAGGATTTGGGGAGAATTCCTGGGATTTTGGGGAAAATTCCAGGGATTTGGGGGCTTTTTTTGGGGAGAAATCCCAGAATTTTGGGGTTTTTTGGGGAGAATTTGGGGGATTTTTGGGGCTGGATTTCAGGCATAAATTCCCAGATTTCGGCTGTAAATCCCAGGATTTTGGGTGTAAATCTCAGGATTTTGTGTATAAATTCCCAGATTTTGGGTGTAAATTCCCGGATTTTTGGGTGTAAATCCCGGGATTTGGGGTATAAATTCCCGGATTTTGGGTGTAAATCCGTGGATTCAACAGATTTTTGGGTGTAAATTCCCAGATTTTGGGTGTAAATCCTGGGATTTTGGGTGCAGACCTGTAGATTCAGCAGATTTTGGGTGTAAATTCCCGGATTTTTGGGTGTAAATTCCCAGATTTTGTGTATAAATTCCCAGATTTCGGGTGTAAATTCCCGGATTTTGGGTGTAAATCCCTGGATTTTGGGTGTAAATCCCGGGATTCAGTAGATTTTGGGTATAAATCCCTGGATTTTGTGTATAAATTCCCGGATTTTGGGTATAAATTCCCAGACTTTGGGTGTAAATCCTGGGATTTCGGGTGTAAATCTGTGGATTCAGTGGATTTTGGGTATAAATCCGTGGATTTTGGGTGTAAATCCCGGGATTTTGTGTATAAATTCCCGGATTTTTGGGTGGAAATCCCGGGATTTTGGGTGTAAATCCATGGATTCAGCAGATTTTTGTGTATAAATTCCCGGATTTTGGGTGTAAATCCCGGGATTTTGGGTGTAAATTCCCGGATTTTGGGTGTAAATCCCGGGATTTTGGGTGTAGACCTGTGGATTCAGTGGATTTTGGGTGTAAATTCCCAGATTTTGTGTATAAATTCCCGGATTTTTGGGTGTAAATCCCGGGATTTTGTGTATAAATTCCCAGATTTTGTGTATAAATCCCTGTATTTTGTGTGTAACTCCGTGGATTCAGCAGATTTTGGGTGTAAATTCCCAGATTTTGGGTGTAAATCCCGGGATTTCGGGTGTAAATCTGTGGATTCAGCAGATTTTGGGTGTAAATTCCCAGATTTTGTGTATAAATTCCCGGATTTTTGGGTGTAAATCCCGGGATTTGGGTGTAAATCCGTGGATTCAGCGGATTTTTGTGTATAAATTCCCAGATTTTTGGGTGTAAATCCCGGGATTTTGGGTGTAGATCCGTGGATTCAGCAGATTTTGTGTATAAATTCCCGGATTTTGGGTGTAAATTCCCAGATTTTGTGTATAAATTCCCGGATTTTTGGGTGTAAATTCCGGGATGCAGTGGATTTTGGGTGTAAATCCCGGGATTTTGGGTGTAAATTCGTGGATTTTGTGTGTAACTCCGTGGATTCAGCAGATTTTGGGTGTAAATTCCCAGATTTTTGGGTGGAAATCCCGGGATTTTGGGTGTAAATCTGTGGATTCAGCAGATTTTGGGTGTAAATCCCGGGATTTTGTGTGTAACTCTGTGGATTCAGCAGATTTTGGGTATAAATTCCTGGATTTTTGGGTGTAAATCCCGGGATTCAGTGGATTTTGGGTGTAAATTCCCGGATTTTTGGGTGTAAATCCGTGGATTCAGCGGATTTTGGGTATAAATCCTTGGATTTTGTGTGTAAATTCCCGGATTTTTGGGTGTAAATCCCGGGATTTTGTGTATAAATTCCTGGATTTTGGGTGTAAATTCCCGGATTTTGGGTGTAGATCTGTGGATTCAGTGGATTTTGGGTGTAAATCCCGGGATTTCGGGTGTAAATCTGTGGATTCAGTGGATTTTGGGTGTAAATTCCCGGATTTTTGGGTGTAAATTCCCGGATTTTTGGGTGTAAATTCCCGGATTTTTGGGTGGAAATCCCGGGATTTTGGCTCTCACCGGTGCTGTTCTCTCCCCCGCCCGTCGCCGTCATCCTGGCCACGTGATCCACCCCGATCCTCTCGGCCTCCTCGGTGGCCAGCGTGTAGGGCAGCTCGGCAAACAGCATGGTGGCCTGGAATTCCCAGAAATTCCCAAATTCCCAGCCCAAAAATTCCCAAATTCCCAAAATTCCCGGCCCGGAAAACCCCCGGGGGAAAAATCCTGGGGAGAAAAAGGCTCAAAATGGCCAAAAAATGATAAAAATCTATAAAAATGGGGATGGATTTGGGTTTAAATGGCTCAAAAATGGAAGAATTTGACCCAAAATTCCCAAAAATTCCCAAATTCCCGGCCCCAAAAACCCCCAGGGGAAAAATCCCAGGAAAAAAAGCTCAAAATGGCCAAAAAATGATAAAAATGGGGATGGATTTGGGTTAAAATGGCCCAAAAATTCCATTCTGAAAATTCCCAGCCCAAAAATTCCCAAATTCCCAAAATTCCCACCCCAAAAATTCCCAAATTCCCAAAATTCCCGGCCCAAAAAACCCCCAGGGGAAAAATCCCGGGGAAAAAGGAGCTGAAAATGGCCAAAAAATGATAAAAATGGGGATGGATTTGGGTTAGAATGGTCCAAAAATGGAAGAATTGGACCCAAAATTCCCAAAAATTCCCAAATTCTCAGAATTCCCGGCCCCAAAAACCCCCAGAGGAAAAATCCTGGGGAGAAAAAGGCTCAAAATGGCCAAAAAATGATAAAAATGGGGCTGGATTTGGGTTAAAATGGGAGAAATTGGACCCAAAAATTCCATTCTGAGAATTCCCAGCCCAAAAATTCCCAAATTCCCAAAATTCCCAGCCCAAAAATTCCCAAATTCCCAAAATTCCCAGCCCAAAAATTCCCAAATTCCCAAAATTCCCGGCCCCAAAAACCCCCAGGGGAAAAATCCTGGGGAAAAAAGAGCTGAAAATGGCCAAAAAATGATAAAAATGGGGATGGATTTGGGTTAAAATGGCCCAAAAATGGAAGAATTGGACCCAAAATTCACCAAAATTCCCAAATTCCCGAAATTCCCGGCTCAAAAATTCCCAGGGGAAAAATCCCAGGGAAAAAGGAGCTGAAAATGGCCAAAAAATGATAAAAATGGGGATGGATTTGGGTTAAAATGGGAGAAATTGGACCCAGAAATTCCATTCTGAGAATTCCCAGCCCAAAAATTCCCAAATTCCCAAAATTCCCAGCCCAAAAATTCCCAAATTCCCAAAATTCCCGGCCCCGAAAACCCCCAGGGGAAAAATCCTGGGGAAAAAATGGCTCAAAATGGCCAAAAAATGATAAAAATGGGGATGGATTTGGGTTAAAATGGTCCAAAAATGGAAGAATTTGACCCAAAATTCCCCAAAAATCCCCAAATTCCCGAAATTCCCGGCCCCAAAAACCCCCAGGGGAAAAATCCTGGGGAGGAAAAGGCTCAAAATGGCCAAAAAATGACAAAAAAAGATAAAAATGGGGATGGATTTGGGTTAAAATGGGAGAAATTGGATCAAAAAAATTCCTGAAATTTCCATCCTGAAAATTCCCAGCCCAAAAATTCCCAAATTCCCAAAATTCCCAGCCCAAAAATTCCCAAATTCCCAAAATTCCCGGCTCCAAAAACCCCCAGAGGAAAAATCCTGGGGAGAAAAAGGCTCAAAATGGCCAAAAAATGATAAAAATGGGGATGGATTTGGGTTAAAATGGTCCAAAAATGGAAGAATTGGACCCAAAATTCCCCAAAATTCCCAAATTCCCGAAATTCCCGGCTCAAAAATTCCCAGGGGAAAAATCCCAGGGAAAAAGGAGCGGAAAATGGCCAAAAAATGATAAAAATGGGGATGGATTTGGGTTAAAATGGGAGAAATTGGACCCAAAAATTCCATTCTGAGAATTCCCAGCCCAAAAATTCCCAAATTCCCAAAATTCCCACCCCAAAAATTCCCAAATTCCCAAAATTCCCGGCCCCAAAAACCCCCGGGGGAAAAATCCTGGGGAAAAAGGAGCTGAAAATGGCCAAAAAATGACAAAAATGGGGCTGGATTTGGGTTAAAGTGGTCCAAAAATGGAAGAATTTGACCCAGAATTCCCAAAAATTCCCAAATTCCCAAATTTCCCGGCCCAAAAATTCCCAAATTCCCCCAAAAAGTCCCCTAAAAAATTCCCAAAATCCCCCAAAAAATCCCCCAACAATCCCAAATTCCGTAAAAAACTCCCAAAATTCCATTAAAAAAAACTCCCAAAATTCCATAAAAAATCCTCAAAATTCCCTTAAAAACCCCCCAAAATTCCATAAAAAAACTCCCAAAATTCCATTAAAAAACCCCCAAAATTCCGTAAAAAACTCCCAAAATTCCATAAAAAATCCTCAAAATTCCGTAAAAAACCCCCCAAATTCCATAAAAAAAAAAATCCTTGAAATTCCCTTAAAAACCCCCCAAAATTCCATTAAAAAACTCCCAAAATTCCATAAAAAAAACCCCAAAATTCCATAAAAAAACTCCCAAAATTCCATAAAAAAACCCCCAAAATTCCATAAAAAAACCTCCCAAAATTCCATAAAAAAATCCTCAAAATTCCCTTAAAAAACCCCCAAAATTCCATAAAAAAACCCCCAAAATTCCCTTAAAAAACCCCCAAAATTCCATAAAAAAACCTCCCAAAATTCCATTAAAAAATCCTCAAAATTCCCTTTAAAAACCCCCAAAATTCCATTAAAAATCCCCAAAATTCCCCAAAATTCCCCCAAAAATCCCCTTAAAATCCCCCAAATTTTCCCCCAAATCCCCAAATATTCCCAAAATCCCCCAAAATTCCCAGAATTCCAGAAAATTCCTGGATTTTGGGGCTCACCTCTCCGTTGATGATGTCGATCACGGACTCGAAGACGCTCACGGGGAGCTGGGGGGGACCAAAAATTGGGAAAAAATTGGGATTTTCCCAAAGTTTTGGGGGTTTTTCCCAAAAATTTGGGGATTTTTCCCAAAAATTTGGGATTTTTCCCTCAAAATTTGGGGGTTTTCCCAAAGGTTTTGTGTTTTTTTCCTAAAATTTTGTGGATTTTTCCCCAAAAATTGAGAAATTTTCCCAAAAATTTGGGGATTTTCCCAAAAATTTGGGGATTTTCCCCAAAAATCCGGGATTTTTCCCAAAAATTTGGGGATTTTCCCTTAAAATTCATTATTTTTCCCAAAAATTGGGGATGTTTCCCAAAAATTTGGGGATTTTACCCAAAAATTTGGGATTTTTCCCTCAAAATTTGGGGGTTTTCCCAAAGGTTTTGTGTTTTTTTCCTAAAATTTTGTGGATTTTTCCCCAAAAATTGAGAAATTTTCCCAAAAATTTGGGGATTTTCCCAAAAATTTGGGGATTTTCCCCAAAAATCCGGGATTTTTCCCAAAAATTTGGGGATTTTCCCTTAAAATTCATTATTTTTCCCAAAAATTGGGGATGTTTCCCAAAAATTTGGGGATTTTTCCCAAAAATTTGGGATTTTTCCCTCAAAAATTGGGGGTTTTCCCAAAGGTTTTGTGGTTTTTTCCTAAAAATTCGTGGATTTTTCCACAAAAATTGAGAAATTTTCCAAAAAATTTGGGGATTTTTCCTTAAATTTGGAGATTTTCCCCAAAAATCCAGGATTTTTCCCAAAAATTGGGGATTTTTCCCAAAAATTTGGGATTTTTTCCCCAAAATTGGGAGTTTTTTCCCCAAAATTCGGAGTTTTTTCCCCAAAATTTGGAGTTTTTTCCCAAATTTGTGATTTTTTTCCCTAAAATTCAGAATTTTTCCCCAAAATTTGGAGTTTTTTCCCCCAAATCTGTTATTTTTTCCCCAAAATTTGGAGTTTTTTCCCCAAATTTTGAACTTTTTTCCCCAAATTTTGAACTTTTTTCCCCAAATCTGTGATTTTTTCCCCCAAAATTCCTGTTTTTTCCCCAAAATTTGTGTTTTTTTCCCAAAATCCGCCTTTTTCAGCCTAAACTCACGTCGGTGTGTTTGGTCATGGGGTTCAGTTTCAGGAACAGGGGGCTCTCGATGATCTCACAAACCTGACAAAAAAACCCCAAAAATTCCCAAATTCTTCCCAAATTCCCACTGGAAACTTCTGGGAATTCCCAAAATTCCCAATTCCAGCGGAAATCCGGGAAAAATTCACCCAAAATCCCCCAAAATTCCCCCAAAAATCACCCAAAAATCCCAAAATCCCCCCAAAAATCCCCCCCAGGACCCCCCAAACTCCCAAAAAAACCCAAAATCCACAAAAAATCCTTCCAGGATCCCAAAAATTCCCAAAAATCCCCCAAAATTCCCAAAAATCCCCCAAAATTCCCAAAAATCCCCCAAAAATTCCCAAAAATCCCCCAAAATTCCCCAAATCCATCCCAAACTCCCAAAAATTCCAAAAAATCCCCCAAAATTCCACCCAGGACCCCTCAAACTCCCAAAAATTCCCCAAAATCCCTCAAAAGTTCCCAAAATTCCCAAAAAATCCCCCCCAGGACCCCCCAAAATTCCCAAAAATTCGCAGAAATTCCCCAAAATTCCCAGAAATTCCCCAAAAATTCCCCTCAAATTCCCAAAAAAAACCCCAAAAAAATCCCCCAAAATTCCCGGAAAATTCCCAGAAAATTCCCCAAAATTCCCAGAAAATTCCCCCAGAATTCCCAGAAATTCCCCCAAAAATTCCCCTCAAATTCCCAAAAAAACCCCCCAAAAATTCCAAAAAATTCCCAAAAAAACCCCAAAAAAATCCCCCAAAAATTCCCAGAAATTCCTGAAAATTCCCCAAACATTCCCGGAAAATTCCCAGAAAATCCCCAAAAATTCCCAGAAATTCCCCAAAATTCCCGGAAAATTCCCAAAAAAAACCCCAAAAAATCCCCAAAAATTCCCAAAGAAACCCCAAAAAAATCCCCCCAAAATTCCCAGAAATTCCTGAAAATTCCCCAAAAATTCCCGGAAAATTCCCCAAAATTCCCCAAAATTCTCCAAAATTCCCAAAAATTCCCCCAAAATTCCCCTCAAATTCCAAAAAGAAAACCCCCCAAAATTCCCAGAAATTCCGAGAAAATTCCCCAAAAATCCCCAGAATTCCCAGAAATTCCCCCAAAATTCCCAGAATTCCCAGAAATTCCCCAAAAATTCCCAGAAATTCCCCCAAAATTCCCCTCAAATTCCCAAAAAAACCCCCAAAAAATCCCCAAAAATTCCAAAAAAAGCCCCAAAAAAATCCCTAAAAATTCCCAGAAATTCCCGAAAATTCCCAAAAAATTCCCAAAAATTCCCAGAAACTCCCAGAATTCCCCATAAATTCCCCTCAAATTCCCAAAAAAACCCCCAAAAATCCTGAAAAATTCCAAAAAAAGCCCCAAAAAATCCCCAAAAATTCCCAGAAATTCCCAAAAATTCCCGGAAAATTCCCGGAAAATTCCCCAAAAATTCCCAGAAATTCCCAAAAATCCCCAAAAATTCCCCCAAAATTCCCAAAAAATCCAAAAAAATTCCCAAAAAAACCCCAAAAAAACCCCCAAAAATTCCCAGAAATTCCCCAAAATTCCCAGAAAATCCCAGAATTCCCCCAGAATTCCCAGAAATTCCGGGAATTCCGGGATTCCCACCTGTTTGTGGACGTGGATGTCGGCGGGCTCGGGGGGCCCCCCCATCGTGTACCAGCCCAGGAATTCCAGGTCCTTGAACACCTGCTTGACTTTTTTTGGGATAAAGGAGAGAAAATCCCGGGATTTGGGGGGGTTGGGAAAGGCCAGAATTCCCAGGAATTCCACCCAAAAAAATTCCCGGGAATTCACCCCAAAAAATCCCAAAATTCTCACAAAAATCCCCCCAAAAATTGAAAATATTCCCTGAAATTCCTCAAAATTCCTGTCCCAAAATTCCCAGAAATTCCCACAAAATTTCACCCCAGAATTCCTCAAAATTCCACCCAAAAAATTCCCAGGAATTCACCCCAAAAATTCCCAGGAATTCCCACAAAAAATTCCCAGGAATTCCCACAAAAATCCCCCCCAAAATTAAAAATATTCCCCAAAATTCCTCAGAATTCCCTTCCCAAAATTCCCAGAAATTCCCCCAAAATTCCACCCCAAAATTCCCAGAAATTCCCCCCAAAAATTCTCAAACAAATCTGAAAAAAATCCCCCCAAAAATCCCAGAAATTTTCCCAAGAAATCCCAAAAAAATCCCAAAAAAATTCCTAAAAATTATCCCAAAAAATCCCCCCAAAAACCGGAAAAAAATTCCAGAAAATTCAAAAAAAATTCCCAGAAAATTCCCAAAAATTCCCAGAAAATTCCTGGAATTCCCACTCCCACTGCTCCTCCTTGGTGTAACCCCACTTCTCACCTGTGACCCCAAAACCTCAAAAAATCCCCCAAAAACCTCAAAAAAAATCCCGAAAAAATCCAAAAAAATCCAAAAAAATTCCTAAAAAAATCTGGAAAAAATCGTAAAAATTCCCAGAAAATTCCCAAAAATTCCCAGAAAATTCCTGGAATTCCTACTCACACTGCTCCTCCTTGGTGTAACCCCACTTCTCACCTGTGACCCCAAAACCTCAAAAAATCCCCCAAAAACCTCAATAAAAATCCGAAAAAAATCCCAAAAAAATCCGAAAAAAATCCGAAAAAATTCCTAAAAATTCCCAAAAAATTCCCAAGAATTCCCAAAAATTCCTGGAATTCCTACTCACACTGCTCCTCCTTGGTGTAACCCCACTTCTCACCTGTGACCCCAAAACCTCAAAAAATCCCCCAAAAAATCCAAAAAAAATCCGAAAAAATCTGAAAAAAATCTGAAAAAAATCCAAAAAAATTCCTAAAAATTCCCAGAAAATTCCCAAAAATTCCCAAAGAATTCCCTAAAATTCCCAGGATTCTCACACTGCTCCTCCTTGGTGTAACCCCACTTCTCACCTGTGATGCCAAAACCCCAAAAAATCCTTCAAAAACCTCAAAAAAAATCCCAAAAAAATCTGAAAAAAATTTAAAAAAAATAAAAAAAAAAAAATTGTAAAAATTCCCAAAAAATTCCCAAAAAATTCCCAAAAATTCCCAGAAAATTCCTGGGATTCCTACTCCCACTGCTCCTCCTTGGTGTAACCCCACTTCTCACCTGTGACCCCAAAACCTCAAAAAATCCCCCAAATAATCCAAAAAAAATCCAAAAAAAATCCGAAAAAAATCCGAAAAAAATCCGAAAAAATTCCTAAAAATTCCCAGAAAATTCCCAAAAAATTCCCAAAAAATTCCCAAAAATTCCTGGAATTCCTACTCACACTGCTCCTCCTTGGTATAGTCATCCTTCTCATCAATGAGTCTCAAAACCCAAAACAAACCCCCCAAAATCCCCCAAAAAATCCAAAAAAAATCCAAAAAAAATCCGAAAAAAATCCAAAAAAAATCCGAAAAAATTCCTAAAAATTCCCAGAAAATTCCCAAAAAATTCCCAAAAATTCCTGGAATTCCCACTCCCACTGCTCCTCCTTGGTGTAACCCCACTTCTCACCTGTGACCCCAAAACCTCAAAAAATCCCCCAAAAACCTCAAAAAAAATCCCCAAAAAATCCCAAAAATATGGAAAAAAAAATCGAAAAAAATTCCTAAAAATTCCCAGAAAATTCCCAAAAAATTCCCAAAAATTCCCAGAAAATTCCTGGAATTCCCACTCCCACTGCTCCTCCTTGGTGTAACCCCACTTCTCACCTGTGACCCCAAAACCTCAAAAAATCCTTCAAAAACCTCAAAAAAAATCCCCAAAAAATCCCAAAAATATGGAAAAAAAAATCGAAAAAAATTCCTAAATATTCCCAAAAAATTCCCAAAAATTCCCAGAAAATTCCTGGGATTCCCACTCCCACTGCTCCTCCTTGGTGTAACCCCGCTTCTCACCTGTGACCCCAAAACCTCAAAAAATCCCCCAAAAACCTCAAAAAAAATCCAAAAAAATCCAAAAAAAATCCGAAAAAATTCCTAAAAATTCCCAGAAAATTCCCAAAAAATTCCCAAAAATTCCTGGGATTCCTACTCCCACTGCTCCTCCTTGGTGTAACCCCACTTCTCACCTGTGACCCCAAAACCTCAAAAAATCCCCCAAAAAATCCAAAAAGAATCCGAAAAAAATCCGAAAAAAATCCAAAAAAAATCTGAAAAAAATCCGAAAAAAATCCGAAAAAAATCCAAAAAAAATCCAAAAAATTCCCAGAAAATTCCCAAAAATTCCCAGAAAATTCCTGGAATTGCTACTCACACTGCTCCTCCTTGGTGTAGTAGTACTCCTTGTCGATGAGCACGTGTCCCCCCGAGGTGTGGGCCAGCAGCTCGAAGGAATTCATCACCTCGATGTTCCGACCCTCCTGGCGCCCGATCAGAGCCCCGATCACTGCAGGGGGAATTGGGGAGGGGGTTTGGGGGGGATTTGGGGGGTCCTGAGGGGATTTGGGGGGATTTGGGGAGTCCTGGAAGGGATTTGGGGGGTCCTGAGGGGGTCCTGGGGGGGTTTGGGGGGTCCTGAGGGGGTTTGGGGGGGATTTGGGGAGTCCTGGAAGGGATTTGGGGGGTCCTGGGGGGAGTTTGGGGGGTCCCAGAGGGGATTTGGGGGGATTTGGGGAGGATTTGAGGGGTCCTGAGGGGATTTGGGGGGTCCTGAGGGGATTTGGGGGGGATTTGAGGGGTCCTGAGGGGGTTTGGGGGGTCCTGGAGGGGATTTGGGGGGTCCCAGAGGGGATTTGGGGTGGATTTTGGGGGTCCCAGGGGGGATTTGGGTGCCCGATCAGAGCCCCGATCACTGCGGGGGGAAATTGGGGGATTTGGGGAGGATTTGGGGGGTCCTGGGGGAATTTGGGGGGTCCTGGAAGGGATTTGGGGGGTCCTGGAGGGGATTTGGGGGGTCCTGGGGGGGATTTTGGGGATCCTTGAGGTAATTTTGAGGATCCTGGAGGGGATTTTGGGGATCCTGGATGGAATTTTGGGGATCCTGGAGAGGATTTTGGGGATCCTTGAGGTAATTCTGGGATCCTGGGGGTGATTTGGGGATCCTGGATGGAATTTTGGGGATCCTGGATGGAATTTTGGGGATCCTTGAGGTGATTTTGGGGATCCTGGATGGAATTTTGGGGATCCTGGATGGAATTTTGGGGATCCTGGATGGAATTTTGGGGATCCTGGATGGAATTTTGGAGATCCTGGATGGAATTTTGGGGTTCCTGGGAAGGATTTTGGGGATCCTGGATGGAATTTTGGGATCCTGGATGGAATTTTGGGATCCTGGATGGAATTTTGGGGTTCCCTGAGGTAATTTTGGGGATCCTGGGGGTGATTTTGAGGCACCAACATCTCCCAGCAGAACCCCCCGAGTCTCTTTTGGGAACACTTTGTGAAGCTGTGACCGGAATTGTTGGGAATTCTGGGGATTTGTTGGGAATTCTGGGGATTTCTGGGAATTCTGGGGATTTTTTGGGAATTCTGGGGATTTTTTGGGGATCTCACCCTGCCCGTTCCGTCCCTCCTGGGAGCGCAGTCGGATCCAGTGGTCGGAGATGTTGAGGATCACCAGGGGGTGCAGAGCCACGGAAACGCTGCCGGTCACTCCTCCGGCCATCACCTGCGCCACTGCCGGGCCACATTCCCGGGATTTGGGGCCATTCCCAAAAATTCCAAAGGATTTGGGGCCATTCCCAAAAATTCCCGGGGATTTGAGGTAATTTCCAGTGGTTTTGGGGCAATTCCAGGGGGATTTGGGGCAATTCCCGAAAGTTCCCAAAGGATTTGGGGACAATTCCCAGAAATCCCAAAGGATTTGGGGCCATTCCCAAAAATTCCCGGGGATTTGAGGTAATTTCCAGTGGTTTTGGGGCAATTCCAGGGGGATTTGGGGCAATTCCCGAAAGTTCCCAAAGGATTTGGGGACAATTCCCAAAATTCCCAAAGGATTTGGGGACATTCCCAAAAATTCCCAGGGATTTGAGATCATTCCCAGTGGTTTTGGGGCCATTCCCGGGGATTTGGGGCCATTTCCAGTGGTTTTGGGGCCATTCCTGGGGGATTTTGGGATGTTCTTGGGTTTTCTGGGGGCCATTCCCAAAAATTCCCAAAGGATTTGGGGCCATTCCCAAAAATTCCCGGGGATCTGGGGCCATTCCCAAAAATTCCCAAAGGATTTGGGGCCGTTCCCAAAAATTCCCGGGGATTTGGGGCCATTCCTGGGGGTTTTGGGGCCATTCCCGGGGATCTGGGGCCATTCCCAAAAATTCCCAAAGGATTTGGGGACATTCCCAAAAATTCCCAGGGATTTGGGGCCATTTCCAGTGGTTTTGGGGCAATTCCTGGGGTTTTGGGGCCATTCCCAGGGATTTTTGGGGCCGTTCCCAGGGGATTTGGGGCAATTCCCGAAAATTCCCGAAGGATTTGGGGCCATTCCCAAAAATTCCCAAAGGATTTGGGGCTGTTCCCAAAAATTCCCAAAGGATTTGGGGACAATTCCCAAAAATTCCAAAGGATTTGGGGCCATTCCTGAAAATTCCCAAAGGATTTGGGGACATTCCCAAAAATTCCCGGGGATTTGGGGCCATTTCCAGTGGTTTTGGGGCAATTCCCGGGGGTTTTTGGGGCCGTTCCCGGGGGATTTGGGGCAATTCCCGAAAATTCCCAAAGGATTTGGGGCTGTTCCCAAAAATTCCCGCAGGTTTGGGGTCATTCCCAAAGGATTTGGGGCCATTCCCAGAAATTCCCGAGGATTTGGGGACATTCCCAAAAATTCCCGGGGATTTGGGGCCACTCCTGAGGGATTTTGGGGTCGTTCCTGGAGGATTTGGGGCCATTCCCAAAACTTCCCAAAGGATTTGGGGCCATTCCCAGAAATTCCCGAGGATTTGGGGACATTCCCAAAAATTCCCAGCGGTTTTACGGCAATTCCCGAAAATTCCCAGGGATTTGGGGCCATTCCCGTGGGTTTTTGGGGCAATTCCTGAGGGATTTTGGGATGTTCCTGGTTTTTTTTCTGGGCCATTCCCGGGGTATTTGGGGCCATTCCCAAAAATTCCCGAAGGATTTGGGGCCATTCCTGATGGATTTTAGGGCAATTCCCGGGGATTTGAGCCAATTCCCGGTGATTTTGGGGCAATTCCCGGTGATTTTGAGGCTCTCCCTGGGATTTTTCCCCTCACGATTTGTCCCTTCCCGGTGCCGCTCCCGTTATTCCCGGTGTTATTCCCGTTATTCCCGGTACCATTCCCGCTGCTCCCGCCGCCGCCTTCCCCACCCCCCGTTATTCCCGGGGCCATTCCCGGTGATTTTGGGGCAATTCCCGGTGATTTTGAGGCTCCCCCTGGAATTTTTCCCCTCACGATTTGCCCCTTCCCGGCGCCGCTCCCGTTAACGCCGCCGCCCTTCCCGCTGCCCCCGCCCTCACCTGCCCCATCCACCTCCATCCCGCCGTTGTTCCCGGTGCTCCCGGTGCCGTTCCCGGCGCTCCCGGGGCCCCCCCCGCTCCCGGCGCCTCCTCCGCAGGAGCCGCCGCCTCCCGGCGCCGCCGCCGCCATCTTGGCGCCCTCACCGGGCAAGCGTAGGGGAGGAGGGGGCGGAGCTCCAACAAAACGCGATTTGATTGGACAACGCTCCGAAGGGGCGGAGCCTCTTGAATATTTTACTTTCATGCGGAGTTTTGATTGGGCGATACTAAAGTGGGAGGGGCTTAAAAAAGGCGGGACGACAGAGCAGCGTTTTGATTGGTCAATGCTTTAATGGGTGGGGCTGCGCGGGGCGGGGCTTTGCAGCCGCGCATGCGCGGTGAGGGAAGGCGCTCCCAGTTCCTTCCTAAGGCTCCCCAGTTCATCCCAGTTCCAATCTCTCCCAGTTTATCCCAGTTCGCTGTTAACGTCTCCCAGTCCACCACGGCTCCCTCCTAACGTCTCTTAGACCTTTCCCAGTCCGTTCCAGTCCATCCCAGTTCCCTCCTGAGACCTCCCAGTTCATCCCAGTTCCCTCACAGTTCATCCCAGTTCCCTCCCAGTTCATCCCAGTTCCTCCCAGTCCCCTCCAGTCACCCCAAAATGCCCCAGCACTGCCCGCAGCGCTACGTAAACGGCGTAAGGAGCGCACGGCTGCCCTCAGCGCTACACAAACGGCGTCCGGTTCATCCCAGTCCCCTCCCAGTTCATCCCAGTCCCCTCCCAGTTCATCCCAGTCCACCGTAAAGGCCCCGCCGCTGCCCCCAGCGCGACGGGAACGGCGAACGGACCCGGGAACGGCGAACGGGCCCCGAGACCGGTAATGGCGGAGCGCTACGCAAATGGCGCACGGTTCCCGCCGTTGCCCTCAGCGCTACGCAAACGGCGTAAAGTTCCCGCCGCTGCCTTCAGCGCTACGCAAACGGCGTAAAGTTCCCGCCGCTGCCCTCAGCGCTACGCAAACGGCGTAAAGTTCCCGCCGTTGCCCTCAGCGCTACGCAAACGGCGTAAAGTTCCCGCCGCTGCCTTCAGCGCTACGCAAACTGCGCACGGTTCCCGCCGCTGCCCTCAGCGCTACGCAAACGGCGTAAAGTTCCCGCCGCTGCCTTCAGCGCTACGCAAACGGCGTAAAGTTCCCGCCGTTGCCCTCAGCGCTACGCAAAC
Source organism: Poecile montanus (assembly GCA_038429875.1). Taxonomy (NCBI): domain Eukaryota; kingdom Metazoa; phylum Chordata; class Aves; order Passeriformes; family Paridae; genus Poecile; species Poecile montanus. Next base: position 716,189 of record CM076534.1, read on the forward strand.
TGCGCACGGTTCCCGCCGCTGCCCTCAGCGCTACGCAAACTGCGCACGGTTCCCGCCGTTGCCCTCAGCGCTACGCAAACTGCGCACGGTTCCCGCCGTTGCCCTCAGCGCTACGCAAAACGGCGCGAGGAGCGCGCTCTGCCCGCCCCGGTTCTCCACGGAAACAGCGCAAAACCTTCCCCAGCCTCCGGTACCGGCGGTGGCGGGAGGGTCCCGGTAACCGGGGGAGAGGGGTCCCGGTAACGGGGGGTCGCGGTCCCGGTAACGGGGGGTCGCGACCGAGCGCGCGCGATGACGTCATTGGGCCGAGCCGGGGGGCGTGGCCAGAGAGAAAAGGGGCGGAGCCAGCGCTGAGGCGGACGGAACCATTGTGAGGGGAAAAAGGGGGGGGGGAGGAGGGAAAAAAAAGACCCCAAAATGGGTCTGGGGGCGGCACCGAACCCCCCAAAATGGGTCTGGGGGCGGCACCGAACCCCCCAAAATTGGTCTGGGGGCGGCAGAGGAACCACAGAGACGCCGCGAGTGGGGACCAAGGGCTTTTAAAAACACCTGGGGGGGGGAGGGGGGAGCTCCCAAATGTCCGTCAGAAGAGGGGGGGAGGGGCAGCCCCAAAGCCCCTCCCCCAAAGCCCCTCCCCCTCCCAATTCAGGCACGTTGGGGGTGGGGGAGGGGGAAAAGACCCCCAAAATTTAACCCACCCCAAAATAAATGAGGGGGGGGCGCAGAGTCCGGTTGGGGACCGGGGGTGTCCCCTGAGGGGGGAGGGGAGGGGGTGATTCCCCTCCCCCACCCCCGGTTTTGTCCCCAAGGGGGGTCCCCGGGGGGGGTCCCGGGGGGCTCCGGGGTCACCACAGGCGATGCTGGTGAAGGTTCCGGCTGAGCACGGAGCGAACGTCGGCCGTGAACCTGAAATTTGGGGAGGGGGAGAGGGAAAAAAGGGTGTGAGACCCCCTCCTCAAAATATAAAAATTATAAAATAAACCCCCCCAGAAAAAAAATGGGATGGTCCAGAGAAGAGGAAGGTAAAGATTGAGGAAGGAAATGTGGGGATTTGGGGGGAAATCACCCAAAAAAGTCACCCAAGATTCCTTCAAATTCAGCCAAAATCAACCAAATCCCATCCGGGACCACCAAAATCCTCCCCAAATTCAGCCAGGACCCCCCAAATCTCCTCCAAGACCCCCAAAACCCCCCAAATCCCCCTTGAATCTCCTCAAATCCCCCCCAAATCCACCCCAGGACCCCCCAAATCCTCCCCAAATCCCCCAGGACCCCCCAAATCCTCCCCAAATCCCCTCCAGGACCCCCCAAATCTCCTCCAAGACCCCCAAAACCCCCCAAATCCCCCTTGAATCTCCTCAAATCCCCCCCAAATCCACCCCAGGACCCCCCAAATCCTCCCCAAATCCCCCAGGACCCCCCAAATCCTCCTCAAATCTCCTCAAATCCTCCCCAAATCCACCCCAGGAGCCCCAAAACCCCCCTCAAATCCTTCCAAATCCTCCCCAAATAACTCAGGACCCCCCAAATCCCCCTCGAATCTCCTCCAAGACCCCCAAATTCCCCCAAATCTCCTCCAAGAGCCCCAAATCCCCCATGAATCTCCTCAAATCCCCCCCAAATCCACCCCAGGACCCCCCAAATCCTCCCCAAATCCCCTCCAGGACCCCCCAAATCTCCTCCAAGAGCCCCAAATCCTCCTGAAATCTCCTCAAATCCCCCCCAAATCCACCCCAGGACCCCCCAAATCCACCCAGGACCCCCCAAATCCCCCCCAAATCCACTCAGGACACCAAAATCCACCCCAGGACCCCCCAAATCCACTCAGGACCCCCCAAATCCTCCCCCAATCCACCCAAATCCTCCCCAAATCCCCCCCAGGACCCCCCAAACCCCCCAGGACCCCCCCAAATCCTCCCCAAATCCACCCAGGACCCCCCAAATCTCCCTCAAATCCTTCCAAATCCCCCCCAAATCCACCCCAGGACCCCCCAAATCCCCTTCAAGACCCCCAAGCCCCCCCAAATCCCCCTCGAATCTCCTCAAATCCCCCCAAAATCCACCCCAGGACCCCCCAAACCCCCTGGGGACCCCCCAAATCCTCCTCAAATCCCCCCCAGGACCCCCCAAATCCCCCGGGGACCCCCCCAAATCCTCCCCAAATCCACCCCAGGACCCCCCAAATCCACCCCTGGACTCCCCAAATCCTCCCCAAATCCCCCCCAGGACCCCCCAAATCACCCGGGGACCCCCCAAATCCCCCCCAGGACCCCCCAAATCCTCCCCAAATCCCCCCCAGGACCCCCCAAATCCCCCCAGCCTCGCCCCCTCCCCACCTGAGCGCGTCCAGCATGGGCAGGAGGTTGAGCAGGGCCGTGTCCCCGGGGTCGCTGAACCACGACTTGATGGGGATGGCGTTGTCTGGGGGGAGATTTGGGGGTCCCCAAAAGATTTTAGGGGTCCCCAAAAAGTTTGAGAGAAATTTGGGGGGATTTGGGGGGGATTTGGGGGAGATTTGGGGAGATTTAGGGGGATTTGGGGGAGGTTTGGGGGTCCCTGGGGTGGCTGAACCACGATTTCATGAGGATGGTGTTGTCTGGGGTGGGATTTTGGGGGTCCCCAGAAGATTTTGGGGGTCCCCAGAGAGATTTTGGGGGTCCCCAGAGGGTTTGAGATGGATTTGGGGAGATTTGGGGTGGATTTGGGGCGGTTTGGGTGGGATTTGGGGGGGCTTGGGGGAGGTTTGGGGGGTCCCCGGGGTCACTGAACCATGACTTGATGGGGATGGCGTTGTCTGGGGGGAAATTTGGGGGTCCCCAAAGAGTTTTGGGGGTCCCCAGAAAGTTTGAGAGGAATTTGGGGGGATTTGAGGGAGATTTGGGGGGATTTAGGGGGATTTGGGGGGATTTGGGGAGGTTTGGGGGGGATTTGAGGGGATTTGGGGAGGTTTGGGGGGTCCCCGGGGTCGCTGAACCACGACTTGATGGGGATGGCGTTGTCTGGGGGGAGATTTGGGGGTCCCCAAAGAGTTTTGGGGGTCCCCAGAGACTTTGAGATGGGTTTGGGGGGATTTGAGGGAGATTTGGGGGGCTTTGGGGGGGATTTAGGAGGATTTGGGGGGATTTGGGGGGATTTGGGGAGGTTTGGGGGGTCCCCGGGGTCGCTGAACCACGACTTGATGGGGATTGCGTTGTCTGGGGGGAATTTTGGGGGAATTTTGGGGGTCCCCGAATGGTTTTGGGGGTCCCCAGAGAGATTTTGGGGGTCCCCAGAAGGTTTGAGAGGAATTTGAGGGGATTTGGGGGGGTTTGAGAGGGATTTGGGGGGGATTTGGGGGAGGTTTGGGGGTCCCCGGGGTCTCTGAACCACGACTTGATGGGGATTGCGTTGTCTGGGAGGGATTTTGGGGAAATTTTGGGGGTCCCCGAACGGTTTTGGGGGTCCCCAGAAGATTTTGGGGGTCCCCAAAAAGATTTTGGGGGTCCCCAAAGTCATTTTGGGGTCCCCAGCGGGTTTGAGAGGGATTTGGGGGGGATTTGGGGGGATTTTGGGGGGGATTTGGGGAGATTTGAGGGGAATTTGGGGGGATTTGGGAGGATTTTGGGGGAGTTTTGGGGGGTCCCCAGAGAGATTTTGGGGGTCCCCAAAGTGTTTTTGGGGTCCCTAAAAGGTTTGAGAGGGATTTGGGGGGGATTTGGGGGAAGTTTGGGTTTCCAGAATATTTTTGGGAATATTTGGGATACCTGGACTCCAGGTGAGCTCTCCTGGATGAGAATCCCGAGGGAAAAGTGGAATTTTGGGGGAATTTCGGGGGAATTTCGGGGCCATTTTTGGGAATTTGGGGATGGGAATTTTCGGGATAATTCCGGGATAATTCCAGAATATTTTTGGGAATATTTTGGGAATGTTTTGGGAATGTTTTGGGAATGTTTTGGGAATATTTTTGGGAATATTTTTGGAATATTTTTGGAATATTTTGGGAATATTTTGGGGATATTTTGGGGATATTTTGTGAATATTTTGTGAATATTTTGTGAATATTTCGGGAATATTTTTGGAATATTTTGGGGATATTTCGGGAATATTTTGGGGATATTTCGGGGATATTTTGGGAACATTTTGGGAATATTTTGGGAACATTTTTGGAATATTTTGGGAATATTTTGGGAATATTTTGGGGATATTTTGGGAATATTTCGGGAACATTTTGGAGATATTTTGGGAATATTTTTGGAACATTTTGGGAATATTTTTGGGAATATTTTGTGAATATTTTCTGAATATTTTAGGAACATTTTGGGAACATTTTGGGAATATTTTAGGAATATTTTTGGAATATTTTTTGGATATTTTGGGAACATTTTGGGAATATTTTGGGGATATTTTTGGGGATATTTTTGGAATATTTCAGGAATATTTTGGGGATATTTTTGGGAATATTTTGTGAATATTTCGTGAATATTTTGTGAATATTTCAGGAATATTTTGGGAACATTTTTGGAATATTTTGGGAATATTTTGGGAATATTTTGGGAATATTTTGGGGATATTTTGGGAATATTTTGGGGATATTTTTGGAATACTTTGGGGATATTTCGGGGATATTTTTGGGAATATTTTGGGAACATTTTGGGGATATTTTGGGGATATTTTTGGGGTACTTTTGAAATATTTTGGGAATATTTTGGGAATATTTTGGGAACATTTTGGGAATGTTTTGGGAATATTTTGGGGATGTTTTTGGAATATTTTTGGAATATTTTGGGAACATTTTGGGAATATTTTGGGAATATTTTGGGTACCTGGGTGGCTGCGGTAGGCTCCAGGTGAGTTGTCGAGGATGACGATGCTGGACAGGTCGCTGTGCACCACCGACAGGTCCTTGATGTAACTGCCCAGCTCCAGAGTGCAGTGCTGGGGGCGGGGCCACGTCAGGGACACGCCCACCGGAAGTGGGACACGCCCACCGGAAACGGGGCACGCCCACCGGAAACGGGACACGCCCACCGGGAACGGGACACGCCCACCGGGAATGGGACACGCCCACCGGGAATGGGACACACCCACCGGGAATGGGACACGCCCACCGGGAATGGGACACGCCCACCTGACACTGACCACGCCCACCGGGAATGGGACACGCCCACCGGGAATGGGACACGCCCAGCAGGAACGGGACATGCCCACCGGGAATGGGAAACACCCATCACACCTGTCCAGGTGTTCCTCACCTGTGTCACCCCTCACACACACCTGTCACACACCTGTCACACCTGTCCCTTACCTGTGTCACCTGTGCACGTGTCCCTCACCTGTGTCACCTGTGTCACCTGTCCTTCACCTGTGTCACCCCTCACACACACCTGTCACACACCTGTGTCACCTGTGTCACCCGTCACACCTCTCCAGGTGTCCCTCACCTGTGTCACCTGTGTCACCTGTGTCACCTGTCACACCTGTGCAGGTGTTCCTCACCTGTGTCACCCCTCACACACACCCGTCACACACCTGTGTCACCTGTGTCACCTGTCCTTCACATGTGTCACACCTCACACACACCTGTCACACACCTGTCACACACCTGTGTCACCTGTGTCACCTGTGTCACCTGTGCACCTGTCCTTCACCTGTGTCACCTGTCACACACACCTGTCACACACCTGTGTCACCTGTCACACCTGTGTCACCTGTGCACCTGTCCTTCACCTGTGTCACGTGTCACACCTGTGTCACCTGTCACACCTGTGTCACCTGTGCACCTGTCCTTCACCTGTGTCACCTGTCACACCTGTCACGGTGTTCCTCACCTGTCCCACCTGTCCATCACCTGTCACCCGTGCAGGTGTTCCTCACCTGTGTCACCCATCACACACACCCGTCACACACCTGTGTCACCTGTCACACACGTCCAGGTGTTCCTCACCTGTCCCTCACCTGTGTCACCCCTCACACACACCTGTCTCTCACCTGTCCAGGTGTATCTCAGCCTTCTCCAGGTGTATCTCACACCTGTCCAGGTGTTCCTCACCTGTGTCACCTGTGTCACCTGTGTCACCCCTCACACACACCTGTCACACACCTGTCCCTCACCTGTGTCACCTGTCACACCTGTCACGGTGTTCCTCACCTGTCCCACCTGTCCATCACCTGTCACCTGTCCAGGTGTCCCTCACCTGTGTCACCTGTGTCACCTGTCCTTCACTTGTGTCACCTGTCACACCTGTGTCACCCCTCACACACACCTGTCACACCTGTGTCACCTGTCACACCTGTGCACCTGTCCTTCACCTGTGCACCTGTCCTTCACATGTGTCACACCTCACACACACCTGTCACACACCTGTGTCACCTGTGTCACCTGTCACACCTGTGTCACCTGTGCCACCCGTCACACCTGTCCAGGTGTCCCTCACCTGTCACCTGTGTCACCTGTCCTTCACTTGTGTCACCCCTCACACACACCTGTCACACCTGTCCCTTACCTGTGTCACCTGTCACACCTGTCCAGGTGTTCCTCACCTGTCTCCCCTCACACACACCTGTCCATCACCTGTGTCACCCGTCCAGGTGTTCCTGAGCTGGCTGTGACCTGTCCCACCTGTCCCTCACACACACACACAGGTGTATCTCACACCTGTATCTCACACCTGTCCAGGTGTATCACACACACACAGGTGTATCTCACACACACACAGGTGTACCACACACACACACAGGTGTATTTCACACCTCTCCAGGTGTATCTCACACTCCTCCAGGTGTATCTCACACCTGTCCAGGTGTATCTCACACTCCTCCAGGTGTATCTCACCTGTCCAGGTGTATTTCTCTCTCACCTGTCGGTAGTAGCGCCGGCCCAGGATGCAGCGGTTGTTGTCACACCCCTCACACACACCCCTCACACCTGTCCAGGTGTATTTCACACTCCTCCAGGTGTATCTCAGACCTGTCCAGGTGTATCTCACACTCCTCCAGGTGTATCTCACACCTGTCACACCTGTCCAGGTGTATCACACCTGTCTCACCTGTCGGTAGTAGCGCCGGCCCAGGATGCAGCGGTTGTTGTCCAGGTGTGTCACACCCCTCACACACACACACAGGTGTATTTCACCTGTCCAGGTGTATCTCACACACACACAGGTGTATCTCACCTGTCCAGGTGTATCTCACACCTCTCACACCTGTCCAGGTGTATCACACCTGTCTCACCTGTCGGTAGTAGCGCCAGCCCAGGATGCAGCGGTTGTTGTCACACCCCTCACACACACACACAGGTGTATCACACACACACACAGGTGTATCTCACACTCCTCCAGGTGTATCTCAGACCTGTCGAGGTGTATCACACACACACACAGGTGTATCTCACACCTGTCACACCTGTCCAGGTGTATTTCTCTCTCACCTGTCGGTAGTAGCGCCGGCCCAGGATGCAGCGGTTGTTGTCACACCCCTCACACACACCCCTCACACCTGTCCAGGTGTATCTCACACTCCTCCAGGTGTATCTCACACCTGTCCAGGTGTATCACACCTGTCTCACCTGTCGGTAGTAGCGCCGGCCCAGGATGCAGCGGTTGTTGTCCAGGTGTGTCACACCCCTCACACACACACACAGGTGTATCTCACACCTCTCCAGGTGTATCTCACACACACACAGGTGTATCTCACACCTGTCACACCTGTCCAGGTGTATTTCTCTCTCACCTGTCGGTAGTAGCGCCGGCCCAGGATGCAGCGGTTGTTGTCGAGCCGATCGGCCACGGCACAGCCGTAGATCTCCATACTGGCTGTGAACACAACCAGCTCGTACCACTGGGAAACCTGGGAATGGGATAAACAACCGGAAAACCGGGAATAAACACCGGGAAAACCAGGATAAACACCGGGATAAACAACGGGAATAAACACCCGGATCACTGTGAACACAACCAGCTCGTACCACTGGGAAACCTGGGAATGAACAACCGGAAACTGGGAATAAACAATGGGAAAACCGGGATAAACACCGGGAATAAACACTGGGAAACTGGGAATAAACAACCGGAAAACCGGGATAAACAACGGGAATAAACACCCGGATCACTGTGAACACAACCAGCTCGTACCACTGGGAAACCTGGGAATGGGATAAACAACGGGAAAACCGGGAATAAACACCGGGATAAACACCCAAATCACTGTGAACACAACCAGCTCGTACCACTGGGAAACCTGGAATGGGATAAACAACCGGAAAACCGGGAATAAACAACCAGAAAACCGGGATAAACACCGGGAATAAACACCCGGATCACTGTGAACACAACCAGCTCGTACCACTGGGAAACCTGGGATAAACAACCGGAAAACCGGGAATAAACAACGGGAAACTGGGAATAAACAACGGGAACAGCGGGAATAAACAACGGGAAAACCGGGATAAACACCGGGATAAACACCGGGAATAAACACCAGGAAACCGGGAATAAACAACGGGAAAACTGGGATAAACACCGGGATAAACAACAGGAATAAACACCGGGAATAAACACCGGGAATAAACACCCGGATCACTGTGAACACAACCAGCTCGTACCACTGGGAAACCTGGGATGAACAACCGGAAAACCGGGAATAAACAACGGGAAAACCGGGAATAAACAACAGGAAACCAGGATAAACACCGGGAAAACCGGGATAAACAATGGGAAAACCAGGAATAAACAACGGGAATAAACAACGGGAAAACCGGGAATAAACAACGGGAATGCCGGGAAAGAACACCGGGAAGTTTAGGGAGAATTTGGGGAAATTTGGGAATGTTGGGAAGAGTTTGGGGTGAATTTTGGGAGGTTTTGGGGTGAATTTGGGGTGAATTTGGGGATTTTGGGGTGAATTTGGGGTGAATTTGGGGGTTTTTGGGATGAATTTTTGGGTTTTTGGGGTGAATTTTTGGGTTTTGGGGTGAATTTGGGGATTTTGGGGTGAATTTGGGGGTTTTTGGGATGAATTTTTGGGTTTTGGGGTGAATTTGGAGGTTTTGGGGGTTTTGGGGTGAATTTGGGGGTTTTGGGGTGAATTTTGGGGGTTTTTGGGATGAATTTTTGGGTTTTGGGGTGAATTTGGAGGTTTTGGGGGTTTTTGGGGTGAATTTTGGGGTTTTTGGGGTGAATTTGGGGGTGAATTTTGGGGTTTTTTGGATGAATTTTGAGGTTTTGGGGGGTTTTGGGGTGAATTTGGAGGTTTTGGGGTTTTTGGGGTGAATTTGGGGGTTTTTGGGGTTCACTCACCACCTCCAGGAAGAAATCCACGTGCGGCCGCTTGTGCACGAAGAACCTCACGGGGTGTTTGTCAATGACCACCTGGAAAAGAACCCCAAAATCAACACTGGGACCCCCAAAAACCCCCAAAACAACCCCAAAAACCCCAGAAAAACCCCAAAATCAACATTGGGACCCCCAAAAACCCCTAAAAACCCCCAAAACACCAAAAAACCCCAAAATCAACACTGGGACCCCCAAAAACCCCAAAAACCCCCAAAAACCCCAAAAAAACCCCAAAATCAACACTGGGACCCCCAAAAACCCCAAAACAACCCCAAAAACACCAAAAAAAACCCAAAATCAACACTGGGACCCCCAAAATCCCCTAAAAACCCCAAAAACCCCCAAAAAACCCCAAAATCAACCCCAAAAATTCCCCCAAAAAACCCCAAAAACCCCAAAAATTCCCCAAAAAATGCAAAAAATCCCCGAAAATGTTCCCAGAATTCCCAAATTTTCCTGGAATTCTGGGATTTTCCCCCAAACCTTGAGGATGAAGTCGGGGGGGGTTGAGACCCCCTCAAAACCCCCAAAAATTCCCCCAAAAATTCCCCCAAAAAACCCCAAAAATTCCCAAAAAAATCCCCCAAAAAACCCAAAAATCCCCAGAATTTTTTCCAAAATTCCCAAATTTTCCCGGAATTCCGGGATTTTCCCCCCAAATTTTGAGGATGAAGTCGGGGGGGGGGGTCCCAGGCCCCCCAAAATCCCGAAAAAATTAAAAAAAAACCCCAAAAATTAAAAAAAAAAATCCCAAAAAATCCCAAAAAAACCCCAAAAAATAAAAAAAAATCCCCGAAATTTTCCCAAAATTCCCAAATTTTCCCGGAATTCCGGGATTTTGCCCCAAACCTTGAGGATGAAGTCGGGGGGGTTCGAGACCCCCTCAAAACCCCAAAAATTCCCCAAAAAACCCCAAAAATTCCCAAAAAAATCCCCCAAAAACCCAAAAATCCCCCAAATTTTTTCCAAAATTCCCAAATTTTCCCGGAATTCCAGGATTTTGCCCCAAACCTTGAGGATGAAGTCGGGGGGGGTCCCAGGCCCCCCAAAATCCCCCAAAATTAAAAAAAAAGCCCCAAAAATTCCAAAAAAAATCCCCAAAAATCCCCAAAAAACCCCAAAAAATAAAAAAAAATCCCCAAAATTTTCCCAAAATTCCCAAATTTTCCCGGAATTCCGGGATTTCCCCCCAAACCTTGAGGATGAAGTCGGGGGGGTTCGAGACCCCCTCAAAACCCCAAAAATCCCCCCAGAAATCCCCAAAAAACCTCAAAAATTCCCAAAAAAACCCCAAAAAATCCAAAAAAATTCCCGAAATTTTCCCAAAATTCCCGAATTTTCCCGGAATTCCGGGATTTTCCCCCCAAATTTTGAGGATGAAGTCGGGGGGAGTCCCAGGACCCCCTCAAAACCCCAAAAATTCCCCAAAAAACCCCAAAAATTCCCGAAAAAATCCCAAAAAACCCCCAAAAAATCCAAAAAAATTCCCGAAATTTTCCCAAAATTCCCGAATTTTCCCGGAATTCCGGGATTTTGCCCCAAACCTTGAGGATGAAGTCGGGGGGGGTCCCAGGTCGCACCGTTGGCCTCAGGACCCCGTCGTGGTGGGAGTGGATCAAGGTCTCGTCCAAATCCAGCACCAGAATCTTCCTCTTCACCTGGTCTGGGAAAAAAATCCGGGAATTCCGGGAAAATCCGGGAATTCCGGGAAAATCCGGGAATTTTGGGGAAAATTTTGGGAATTTGAGGGGAAATTGGGGGATTTGGGGGGAAAATTTGGGGGAAAATTGGGGTTTTTAGGGGAAAATTGGGGGATTTAAAGGGAATTTGGGGGAGAAATTTGGGAATTTGGGAGAAAAATCTGGGAATTCTGGGGAAAATCCCAGAATTTGGGAGAAAAATCTGGGAATTTGGGTGGAAATTTGGGGATTTGGGGGAAAAATCTGGGAATTTGGGGGGAAATTTGGGGATTTGGGTGCAGAATTTGGGGATTTTTTCCTCCCAATTTGGGATTTTTCCTCCCAATTTTGGGATTTTCCTCCCAATTTTGGGATTTTCCTCCCAAAATTCCAATTTTTCCTTCCAAAATTCCATTTTTTTCCCCAAAATTGACATTTTTCCCCCAAAATTCGGGATTGTTTCACCCCAATTTGGTTTTTTCCCCCCCGGATTTTGGGATTTTTCCCAAATTTTGGGATTTTTTTTCCAGATTTTGTGATTTTTCCCGGATTTTGAGATTTTTCTCCCGGAATTTGGGATTTTTCCCAAATTTTGAGATTTTTTTCCCCCGGATTTTGGAATTTTTCCCAAATTTTGGAATTTTTTCTCCCAGATTTTGTGATTTTTCCCAGATTTTGTGATTTTTCCCCCGGATTTTGGGATTTTTCCCAGATTTTGTGATTTTCCCCAGATTTTGGGATTTTTTTTCCCAAATTTTGGGATTTTTCTCCCAGATTTTGGGATTTTTCTCCCAGATTTTGGGATTTTTCTCCCAGATTTTGGGATTTTTCCCAGATTTTGGGATTTTTTTCCCAAATTTTGTGATTTTTCCCCCCAGATTTTGTGATTTTTTCCCCAAATTTTGTGATTTTTTTCCCAAATTTTGTGATTTTTCTCCCAGATTTTGTGATTTTTTTTCCCAAATTTTGGGATGTTTCTCCCGGATTTTGGGATTTTTCTCCCAAATTTTGGGATTTTTCTCCCGGATTTCGGGATTTTTCCTGGATTTGTTATTTTTTTTTCCCAGATTTTGTGATTTTTCCCCAGATTTTGGGATTTTCCCGGGATTTTGGGATTTTCCCGGGATTTTGGGACTCACTCAGGCGGTTCCTGGAGATGGGGGACAGGGGCAGGACGTCGTAGCGCACGGTCTGGTACTGGATCACCTGGAAAACCCCAAATTCCGCTTTGGGACAGCCCCAAAATCCCCAAAATTCCCAAAATTCCCAAAATTCCCAAAATTCCCTTCCCAAAACCAAAAAAAACCCGGAAATTTTGGAGCTTTTTGGGGAAAAAAATTCAAAATTCGCCTCAAAATCCACAAAAATCTCCTCAAATTCCCCCCAAAATTCCCAAAAATCTTCCCCAAATCCACAAAAATTCCCTCAATTTCCTCAATTTCCCCAAAATCCTCCCAGAATTCCCAAAATTCCCCCGCAAAAACCAAAAAAAAATTGGAATTTTGGAGAATTTTTGGGGAAAAAACCCAAAATTCGCCTCAAAATCCATAAAAATCCTCCCAGAATTCCCAAAATTCCCCAAAATCTCCTCAATTTCCTCAAATCCTCCCCAAAATTCCCAAAAAATCTTCCAAAAATTCCCAAAATTCTCCAAACCCGGCGAAAATTCCCAGAAAATTCCCAAATTTCCCCCCCCCAAACTCCCAGGGGAATTCCAGAATTCCCTCCTGAGCCATTCCCGGTTATTCCCGGAAAATTCCCGATATTCCTGAGCCATTCCCGATATTCCAACTCCATTCCCGGTTTTTCCCGGTCATTCCCGGCTTTTCCTGAGCCATTCCCGGTTTTTCCCGGCTCATTCCCGGTTTTTCCTGAGCCATTCCCGGTTTTTCCCGCTCCTTTCCCGCCTGTTCCCGCTCCATTCCCGACATTTTTGCTCCATTCCCGGTTTTTCCCGAGCCATTCCCGTTAATCCCGGTTCATTCCCGGTATTCCAACTCCATTCCCGGTTTTTCCCGGTTATTCCTGAGCCATTCCCGGTTTTTCCCGGTTTTTCCCGAGCCATTCCCGTTAATCCCGGCTCATTCCCGGTTATTCCTGAGCCATTCCCGGCTCATTCCCGGTTTTTCCCGCTCCTTTCCCGCCTGTTCCTGCTCCATTCCCGATATTCCCGCTCCATTCCCGATATTCCTGAGCCATTCCCGGGTCATTCCCGGCTCCTTTCCCGCCTGTTCCCGCTCCATTCCCGGTTATTCCCATTAATCCCGAGCCATTCCCGGTTTTCCCGCTCCATTCCCGGTTATTCCTGAGCCATTCCCGGTGTTTTTCCCGGGTCATTCCCGGTTTTTCCAGGTTTTTCCTGCTCCATTCCCGGTTTTTCCTGCTCCATTCCCGATATTCCCGCTCCATTCCCGGTTATTCCCGTTAATCCCGAGCCATTCCCGGTGTTTTTCCCGGGTTTTTCCTGCTCCATTCCCGGTTTTTCCCGCTCCATTCCCGATATTCCCGCTCCATTCCCGGTTATTCCCGTTAATCCCGAGACATTCCCGGTTTTTCCAGGTTATTCCTGCTCCATTCCCGTTGTTATTCCCGGTGTTTTTCCCGCCATTCCCGACGCAATTCCCGTTAATTCCCGGTGCCCTCAGCAACCCCAGGGCCCCATTCCCGATAATTCCGCTGGAATTCCCGGTAGAAATTCCCGGTAGAAATTCCCGGTAGAATTCCCGTTAATTCCCGGTGAAATTCCCGTTAATTCCCGGTAAAATTCCCAATAATTCCCGGTAGAAATTCCCGTTAATTCCCGGTAAAATTCCCGTTAATTCCCGGTAGAAATTCCCGTTAATTCCCGGTAAAAATTCCTGTTGGAATTCCCGTTAATTCCCGCTGGAATTCCCGATAGAAATTCCCGGTAATTCCCGGTACAATTCCCGTTAATTCCCATTAATTCCCGGTATAAATTCCCGGTGAAATTCCCATTAATTCCCGGTACAATTCCCGTTAATTCCCGGTAGAAATTCCTGTTGGAATTCCCGTTAATTTCCCCTGGAATTCCCGGTGAAATTCCCATTAATTCCCGGTAGAAATTCCCGGTAATTCCCGGTAGAAATTCCCGGTAATTCCCAGTGAAATTCCCATTAATTCCCGGTACAATTCCCGTTAAATCCCGGTAAAATTCCCAATAATTCCCGGTGAAATTCCCGTTAATTCCCGGTAGAAATTCCTGTTGGAATTCCCGTTAATTCCCGGTGAAATTCCCGTTAATTCTCGGCATAAATTCCCGTTAATTCCCGGTACAATTCCCGTTATCCCCGGTATAAATTCCCGTTAATTCCCGGTATTCCCGGTATAAATTCCCGGTTTTTCCCGGTGTTTTCCCGGTACTCACGGTCCGGCCCTGCCTCCTGAGCAGGTAAAGGGCGAAGCTCCAGAGTTTGGGGCTCCATTCCCGGTAACTCCCGGTACAATTCCCGTTAATTCCCGGTATTCCCGCTATGAATTCCCGTTATTCCCGATAGAATTCCCGGGGTTTTTCCCGGTTTTTCCCGGTTTTTTCCCGGTACTCACGGTCCGGACCTGCCTCCTGAGCAGGTAAAGGGCGAAGCTCCAGAGTTTGGCGGCGAAGGCCACGAAGGAGCGGAGGCCGAGCAGGCACTGGCTGCGCATCCTGGCGCTCCCGGCCCCGCCGCCGCCGCCTCTGCCGAGCTCCGCCAGCTCCGCCGCCGCTCCCGGAGGCTCCCGGGGGCTCCCGGAGCTTCCCGGGGGCGATTCCGGGGAGTCCCGGGAGGTTCTGGGGGGTCCCGGCCCTCAGCGAGGACCGAGCGGCGCCGCCATGGCCGCCATCTTCCCCCCCAACCCCCGCCCCGCCGCTTCCGGTGCGACACTTCCGGCGGCGCCGCTTCCGGGGCACGCACGGGGGGGGCGGGGCTTAAACAGAGAACGCGCGCTGATTGGAGGAGACGGTAGCGCTGTTTAATATTAATGAGGTGATTGACAGCTCATGTAAATTAAGGCGCGGGGTTTCCGCCCCTGAGGAATGGATGATTGACAGCTCGGTTATGCAAATTAAGGGGCGGGGCTTCTGTCTCGGGACGGAATGATTGACAGCTCGGTTATGCAAATTAAGGGGCGGGGCTTCTGTTATGGGATGGAATGATTGACAGCTCAGTTATGCAAATTAAGGGGCGGGGCTCCTGTCTTGAGACTGAATGATTAACAGCGCAGTTATGCAAATTAAGGGGCGTGGCTTCTGTCTTTGTACGGAATGATTGACAGCTTGGTTATGCAAATTAAGGGGCGGGGCTTCTGCACTGGGATTAATAAATTGTGAATGATTGACAGCTCAGTTATGCAAATTAAGGGGCGGGGCTTCAGCTTGGGCTCAGTAAATCATGAATGATTGACAGCTCCTTTATGCAAATTAAGGGGCGTGGTTTAAACGATCAGGATAAGTGATTGACAGCTCCTTTATGCAAATTAAGGGGCGTGGTTTGAGCTGCCAGGCAGATTGATTGACAGCTCCTTTATGCAAATTAAGGGCCGTGGTTTAAACTGTCAGGCTGATTGATTGACAGCTCCTTTATGCAAATTAAGGGGCGTGGTTTAATTCCCTTTCCACCCCAAAATTGGGGATTTTTTTCCACCCGAATTTGGGATTTTTATCCCAAAAATTTGGGGATTTCTCCCTTAAAAATTGGGATTTTTTCCCTCCAAAAAATGGAATTTTTCTCCCAAAAACTGGGATTTTTTCCCAAAAAATTGAGATTTTTTTCCCTAAAAAATTGAGATTTTTTTCCCTCAAAAAATGGGATTTTTTCCCTAAAATTTGGAATTTTACTCCCCAAAATTGGGGATTTTTACCCCTCCAAAATCAGGATTTTTTCCCTAAAAAATTGAGATATTTTTCCCTAAAAATTTTGAATTTTTCTCCCAAAATTTGGGGATTTTTCCCCCCCAAATTGGGGATTTTTTCCCTAAAAATTGAGATTTTTTCCCTCTAAAAATTGGAATTTTTCTCCCAAAAATTGGGGATTTTTTCCCTAAAAAATTGAGATTTTTTCCCTCCAAATTTGAGATTTTTTTCCCTCCAAAAATTTGGAATTTTTCTCCCAAAAATTGGGGATTTTTTCTCCAAAAAATTAGGATTTTTCCCCTCAAATTTGGAATTTTTCTCCCAAAAACTGGGGATTTTTCACCCTAAAAATTGGGATTTTTGACCTAAAAATTGGGATTTTTTTCCCTAAAATTTGGGATTTTTTTCCCTAAAATTTGGAATTTTTCTCGCAAAAACTGGGGATTTTTCTCCCTAAAAATCAGGATTTTTTTCCTTAAAAAATTGGGATTTTTCCCCTCAAATTTGGAATTTTTCTCCCAAAAATTGGGGATTTTTCACCCTAAAAATTGGGATTTTTTTTCCTAAAATTTGGGATTTTTTTTCCTAAAATTTGGGATTTTTCTCCCTAAAATTTGGGATTTTTTCCCTAAAAATTTGGGATTTTTTTCCCAAAACCTCGGGATTTTCCCCCGAAATGAGCCCGGCAGGGTGGGGGAGGTGCAGCTCCTTTATTTGGGTCCCGAATTTGGGGATTTTCCCCCAAAATTTGGGAATTTCGGGGGGGGTTCAAAGGTCCAGGTCCTCGTCGGGGTCCTCGGGGTCCTCGGGGGGCGCCTCGGGGACGATCCTGGGGAGATTTGGGGGAAAAAATGGGGATTTTGGGAAAAATTGGGAATTTTGGGAATAAAAATGGGGATTTTGGGGAAAAAATGGGGATTTTGGGGGAAAAAAAATGGGGATTTTGGGAAAAAATTGGGAATTTGGGGGAAAAATTTGGGATTTTGGGAATAAAAATGGGGATTTTGGGGAAAATAATGGGGATTTTGGGGAAAATCGGGAATTTTGGGAATAAAATGGGGATTTTGGGAAAAATTGGGAATTTTGGGAATAAAAATGGGGATTTTGGGAAAATTGGGAATAAAATGGGGATTTTGGGAAAAAAAAAGGGAATTTTGGGGAAAAATTTGGGGATTTTGGGGAAAAATTGGGGAGAAAATTGGGGAATTGGGGGAAATTTGGGACAAATTTGGGGGATTTTGGGAAAAAATGGGAATTTTGGGAAAAATTGGGAATTTGGGGGAAAAATTTGCGATTTTGGGGGAAAATTGGGAATTTGGGGGAAAAATTTGGGATTTTGGGGAAAAATTGGAGAGAAAATTGGGAAATTTGGGGAAATTTGGGGGATTTTGGGGAAAATTGGGAATTTGGGGGAAATAATGGGGATTTTGGGAAAAAAATGGGGATTTTGGGGAAAAATTTGGGGATTTTGAGGGGATTTGAAGGGGAATTTTGGGGGGATTTTTGGGTATTTTTGGGCTGATTTAATGTGAATTTTTGGTTAATTTTTGGGGCAATTTGGGGCAATTTTGGGAGAATTTTGGGAGAATTTTTGAGTTGATTTTGGGGGATTTTGGGAGGGATTTTGGGGGAATTTTTGGGGATTTTGGGAGGGGATTTTGGGAGGGATTTTGAGGTGATTTTGGGTCAATTTTGGGGGATTTTGGGAGGGATTTTGGGGCAATTTTGGGGGAATTTTGGGCCAATTTTGGGAGAATTTTAAGGTGATTTTGGGGCAATTTTGAGAGAATTTTGAGGGGATTTTGGGGCAATTTCGAGAGATTTTAGGAGGGATTTTGGGGCAATTTTGGGGGATTTTAGAAGGAATTTTGGGAGGGATTTTGGGGCAATTTTGGGGGATTTCGGGGCAATTTTGGGAGGGGATTTGGGGGGATTTTGAGAGGGATTTTGGGGCAATTTTGGGGGATTTTGGGAGGGATTTTGAGGTGATTTTGGGAGGAATTTTGACAGGATTTTGAGGTGATTTTGGGGTGATTTTGGGGTGATTTTGGGGGATTTTGGGGTCTCTGGAACTCACCTGGGCAGGTACGGGGGGGTCAGGGCCGCCCTCGCCCCCCGCTCGGCCCCCGACAGCCCCAGGCGAAAGGTCAGGGGGGAGGGGCCCAAATTTGGGGCGTTTTGGGCCTTTTTGGGCTCTTCCTCCTCCTCCCCCAAATTTGGGGAGGGGTCGGGTGGGGGGGGCCCCCCCAAGGAGCCGTCGGGGAGGAGGGTGAGGGTCTCCTGGGGGGAGGGGAGAGAGCAAAATCAGCCCCAAATCTGCCCAAAATTACCCCAAAATTCACCCAAAATTCACCCCAAAATCCACCCAAAATCAGCCCAAAATTACCCCAAAATCAGCCCAAAATTACCCCAAAATCCACCCAAAATCAGCCCAAAATTACCCCAAAACCAGTCCCAAAATTACCCCAAAATTCACCCAAAATCAGCCCCAAATCTGCCCAAAATTTACCCCAAAATTCACCCAAAATTAGCCCCAAATCTGCCCAAAATCAGCCCAAAATCAGCCCTAAATCTGCCCAAAATTACCCCAAAATCAGCCCCAAATCTGCCCAAAATTTACCCGAAGTTACCCCAAAATCAGCCCAAAATTACCCAAAAATCCACCCAAAATTACCCCCAAATCAGCCCCAAATTCACCCTAAAATCACCCCAAAAATCACCAAAAATCACCCCCAAATCAGCCTAAAATTCACCCTAAAAACCACCCAAAAATCAGCCCAAAATTACCCCAAAATTCACCCAAAATCAGCCCAAAAATCAACCCAAAATCAACCCAAAATCATCCCCAAATTACCCCAAAATTACCCCAAAATCAGCCCAAAATTCACCCAAAATCAGCCCCAAATTACCCCAAAATCCTGTCAAAATTCACCCAAAATCAGCCCAAAATCAGCCCCAAAATCACCCCAAAATTCACCCCAAAATTACCCAAAATGAGCCCCAAACTCAGCCCCAAACTACCCCAAAATTCACCCAAAATCAGCCCAAAATTACCCCAAAATCAGCCCCAAAATTACCCAAAAATCAACCAAAAATCAGCCCAAAATCAGCCCCAAAATTCACCCTAAAATTACCCCAAAATTGACCCAAAATCAGCCCCAAATTACCCCAAAATCACCCCAAAATTTACCCCAAATTTAGCCCAAAATCAGCCCCAAATCAGCCCAAAATTCAACCAAAATCTGCCCCAAAATCGGCCCCAAACTTCACCCAAAATCAACCCAAATTTCACCCAAAATTACCCCAAAATTCACCCAAAATCAGCCCCAAATTAGCCCAAAATCAGCTCCAAAATTCACCCAAAATCAACCAAAAATCACCCCAAAATCAGCCCAAAATCATCCCCAAATTACCCCAAAATTACCCCACAATTCACCCAAAATCAGCCCCAAATTACCCCAAAATTGGCCCCAAAATCAGCCCAAAATTCACCCAAAATTCACCCAAAATCAGCCCCAAATTACCCCAAAATTCACCCAAAATCACCCCAAAATTCACCCAAAATTCACCCAAAATCAGCCCCAAAAAATCCCCCAAAAATCCCCTTTAAACCCCCCCAAAATTCACTTTAAACCCCCCCAGGACCTCCCAAATCCCCCCAAAATCTCCTTTAAACCCCCCAGGACCCCCCAAAATGCCCTCAGGACCCTCCAAATCCCCTTTAAACCCCCCCAGGACCCCCAAAACCTCCCCAAAATACCTCCAGGACCCCCAAAATCTCCCCAAAAATCTCCTTTAAACCCCCCAGGACCCCCCAAAATCCCCTCAGGACCCCCCAAATCCCCTTTAAACCCCCCAGGACCCCCCAGGACCCCCCAAACCCCCCCAAATTCCCACCTCCAGGGCCCCCCCCCCTTTTCGGGGGTCCCTGAGCAGCCTCAGGCTCCGGGGGGCTCCGGGGGTCTTGGGGGGCCCCCCCAGGATCAGCTGGAGCTGGGCCAGACCCCCCAGAGCCCCCAAAAGGGGAGGAGGGTGAAGGTCCTGGTGCAGCAGCGCCAAAATTCGGGGAGGGGGCTCTGAAAGAGAGGGGGAGACCCCAAAAATCATCAAATTGGGGGAAAAAAACCCAAAAAATCCAACCCAGGAACCCCCAAATCCACCCCAGGAACCCCAAAATCCACCCCAGGACCCCCAAAATCCACCCCAGGACCCCCAAAATCCTCAAATTGGGTGAAAAAACCCAAAAAAAAACCAACCCAGGAACCCCCAAATCCACCCCAGGACCCCCCAAATCCACCCCAGGACCCCCAAAATCCCCAAATTGGGTGAAAATCCCCCAAAAAAAACCAACCCAGGAACCCCCAAATCCACCCCAGGACCCCCCAAATCCTCAAATTGGGTGAAAATTCCCAAAAAAAAAACCAACCCAGGACCCCCCAAATCCACCCCAGAGGCTTCAAATCCCCCCAAATCCCCCCAAATCCACCCCAAGACCCCCAAAATCCTCCCCAAATTCCATCCAGGACCCCCCAAACTCCCCCAAATCCCCCCCAGTCCCCTCAAATCCCCCCAAAATCCCCTCAAATCCCCCAAAACCTTCCCTGAACCTCCCCAAATCCCCCCAAATCCTCCCGAAATTCCCCAAATTCCCCAAATTTCCCCCCAAATATCCCAAAATCTCCCCAGAATTTCCCCAAATTCTCCCCAAAATCCTCCCCAAAATCCTCCAGAGCCCCCAAAATCCCCCCAAATCCCCCCCAAAATCCCCCCTAAATCCCCTCAAATTCCATCCAGGATCCCCCAGACCCCCCCAAAATCCCCCCAAAATCCCCCCCAAAATCCCCCCCAAATTCCATCCAGGACCCCCCAGAATCCCCCAAACCCACCCAAATCCCCCCAAAATCCCCTCCAAATCCCCAAATCCTCCCCAAAATCCCCCAAATTTCCCCCAAAATCCCCCCCAAATTCCATCCAGGACCCCCCAAACCTCCCCAAAATCCCTCCAGATCCCCCCAATCCCCCCAAAATCCCCTCAGATTCCATCCAGGACCCCCCAGACCCCCCTAAATCCACCCAAATCCCCCCAAAAATCCCCAAAATCCCCCAAAATCCCCTCAAATCCCCCCCAAATCCACCCAAATCCCCCCAAATTTCCCCTCAAATCCCCCCAAAATCCCCCCAAATTCCATCCAGGACCCCCCAAACCCCCCCAAATCCCCCCAAAATCCCCCCAAAGTCCTCTCAAATCCCCCCAAAATCTCCCAAATCCCCCCCAAATTCCATCCAGGACCCCCCAAATCCCCCCAAAATTCCCTCAAATTCTCCCAAATCCCCCCCAAATTCCATCCAGGACCCCCCAAAATCCCCTCCCCTCCCCCCCCTCTCACCGTGCCCCTCCCCCAGCAGCGCCCCCAGCCCCGGGTGGGGGAGGGGCTCCCGGAGCAGGGCCCAGCTCAGCGAGTCCAGAACCAGAAACGGGGGGGGGGAGGGGCGGGGGGGGGAGGGGAGACCCCCGGGGAGGGGGGAGGGGGAGGGGAGACCCCCCAGGAGCCCCCCAAAAACCGAGGTGGGGGAGGGGAATGAGGGGTGGGGGGAGGGGAGACCCCCCAGGAGTGAGGAGGGGGAGGGGGAGGGGTGGGGGGAGGGGTGGGGGGAGGGGTGGGGGGAGGGGAGACCCCCCAGGAGCGAGGAGGGGGAGGGGGAGGGGTGGGGGGAGGGGCGGGTGGGGGAGGGGAGACCCCCCAGGAGTGAGGAGGGGGAGGGGGAGGGGTGGGGGGAGGGGTGGGGGGAGGGGAGACCCCCCAGGAGCGAGGAGGGGGTGGGGGAGGGGAATGGGGGGTGGGGGGAGGGGCGGGTGGGGGAGGGGAGCCCCCCCCGGCTCAGCCACCCCAGGGGGTCCCCGGAGAGGTCCCGGAACAGGAGCCTGGAAATGGAAAATTTTGGGGTGAAATTGGGGGGTTTTGGTAAAAAAACGGGGGAAATTTGGGGAATTTGGGGGAAATTTGGGGAAAAATGGGGGAAATTTGGGGAATTTTGGGGATTTTGGGGGAAATTTGGGGAAAATTGGGGGGAATTTGGGGAATTTTGGGGATTTTGGGGGGAATTTGGGGAGATTTGGGGGGAATTTTGGGGAATTTTGGGGATTTTGGGGGGAAATTCGGGGAGATTTGGGGGGAATTTGAGGACATTTGGGGGAAAATTGGGGAAAAATTGGGGAGATTTTGGGATATTTGGGGAATTTGGGGGGGATTTGGGGGGAAAATTGGGGAATTTGGAGGGAATTTGGGGAGATTTTGGGGAATTTGGGGGAATTTGGGGGAATTTGGGGATATTTGGGGGGAATTTGGGGAATTTTGGGGATTTTGGGGGGAAATTCGGGGAGATTTGGGGGGGAATTTGAGGACATTTGGGGGAAAATTGGGGAAAATTTGGGATATTTTGGGATATTTGGGGGGAATTTGGGGGGCATTTGGGGGGAAAATTGGGGAATTTGGGGGAAATTTGGGGAGATTTTGGGGAATTTGGGGGAAAATTGGGGGATTTTGGGGAATTTGGGGGAGATTTGGGGATTTTGGGGGAAATTCGGGGATTTTGGGGGAATTTTAGGAAATTTGGGGGAAATTTGGGGAGATTTGGGGGAAATTTGGGGAGATTTTGGGGAGATTTTGGGATATTTGGGGGGAATTTTGGGATATTTGGGGAATTTGGGGGGCATTTTGGGGAAATTTGGGAAGATTTTGGGGATATTTGGGGAGATTTGGGTGGAAATTGGGAGATTTTTGGGGGAAAATTTGGGGAATTTTGGGGAGATTTGGGGAATTTGGGGAGATTTAGAGGGAATTTGGGAGGAATTTTGAGGAAAATTGGGGAAATTTGGGGGATTTTGGGGGAATTTGGGGGTAAAATTGAGGGAAATTTCGGGGAATTTGGGAAGATTCGATGAAATTCGGGAGATTTTGGGATGTTTGAGGGAAATTCAGGAATTTTGGGGAGATTTGAGGGGATTTGGGGAAAATCTGGGGAAATTGGGGGCATTTGGGGAGATTTGAAGGGAATTTTGTGGCATTTTAGGGATTTTTGAGGTGTTTTGAGAGAATTTTGGGGGTTTTTTGGGTGTTTTTGGGGTTTTTTAGGGTATTTTTGGGGTGTTTTGGGGGTTTTTAGGGTGATTTAGGGTGTTTTGGGGTGTTTTTTGGGTGTTTTGGGGTGTTTTTTGGGGTGTTTTTTGGTGTTTTTGGGTGTTTTTGGGCTCACCTCTCCCTCACAGAAGGGCTCAGCCCCCTCTGGAATTCCTCCTGCGTCACCTCCAGGAGCACCACGAGCACCTGCTCTGCCCTGGGGGGCGTTTTGGAGCCTTTCGAGACCCCCAAAAACCCCAAAAACCACCCCAAAAAAACCCCAAAAACCCCCCAAAACCCCCCAAAACCACCCCAAAAAACCTCCAGAATCCCCAAAACCTCCAAAACCCCTCAAAAAAACCTCCAAAACCCCACAAAAACCACCCCAAAAATCCCTCAAACCACCCCAAAAATCCCTCAAATTCTCCCTCCAAAATCCCCTCAAAACCCTCCCAGATCCCCCCAAAATCCTCCAAAATTCACTTTAAACCCTTCCAAAATTCCCAAATTTCCCCCAAATCCCGCCCCAAGCCTCCCAAGCCTCCCAAATCCCCTCAAATTCCCTCAAATCCCCTCAAAATATCCCGAAATTCCCAAATTTCCCCGATTTTTCCCTCAGAAATCCTCACCTGGCCGCGGCCTCGCTGACGAGCGCCCGCAGGAGGCTCCGACCCTCGGACTCGGCGGTGTCTGAGGGGGGAAAAAAAAAAACTCCTGGGGAACCTCCCCGAATTCCCGAACCCCTCGAATTCCCGAAAAAATCCCGGAATTCCCGGAATATTCCCAAAAAAATTCCCGCCAAATCCCCCTCACCCCTCACGAGCAGGAGCCCCCCCGGGCCCAGCGCCTCCAGCATCGTCGCGCGGCGCCTCCTGATGACGTCACGTTACGGCAGAGGGAGCCGCCATTTCCTTCCCTTGTACGGCAATGGGCGCCGCCATTGCTGCTCCGGCGCTTTCTTAATGACGTCAACGCGTCGCCGCGGATGTGACGTCATCGTACGGCAGAGCGCGGCGCCATGTTGGGTGAGGGGAAAATTTGGGAATTTTTATTTTTTTGGGAATTCTGAGGGAATTTTTGGGATTCCCGCGTTGGGTTATCCAGAGGTGATCCAGGTGTGATCCAGATGTGATCCAGGTGTGTCCCAGGTGTGTCCCAGGTGTGTCCAGGTGTGTCCAGCCCCATTTCCACGGTGTGAAACTCCAAAATATCCCAAAAAACCCCAAAAATTCACCAAAAATCACCAAAAACCCCAATTTTATCCAATTTTTTTCTGGATTTTTCCGCTCCAGGTGTGTCCCAGGTGTGTCCAGGTGCGTCCAGCCCCATTTCCATGATGTGAAACCCCAAAATATCCCAAAAAAACCCCAAAAAATCCCCCAAAAATTCCAAAAAATCACCAAAAATTCCAATTTTATCCAATTTTTTTCCAGATTTTTCCACTCCAGCTGTTCCCAGCTGTTCCCAGGTGTGTCCCAGGTGTGTCCCAGGTGTGTCCAACCACATTTCCACCGTGTCAAATCCCAAAAAATCCCCCCAAAATCCCAAAAATTCGCCAAAAAACCCCCAAAAATTCACCAAAAATCACCAAAAATCCCAATTTTATCCAATTTTTTTCTGGATTTTTCCGCTCCAGCTGTTCCCAGGTGTTCCCAGGTGTGTCCAGGTGTGTCCAGCCCCATTTCCACGGTGTCAAACCCCAAAAATTCCCAAAAAATCCTTCCAAAATCCCAAAAAAATCAAAAAAATCACCAAAAAATCACCAAAAATCCCAATTTTATCCAATTTTTTTCCGGATTTTTCCACTCCAGGTGTGTCCAGCTGTTCCCAGGTGTGTCCCAGGTGTGTCCAGGTGTGCCCAGGTGTGTCCCAGGTGTGCCCAGGTGTGTCCAGCCCCATTTCCATGATGTGAAACCCCAAAATATCCCAAAAAAACCCCAAAAATTCACCACAAAATCCCAAAAAATCACCAAAAATTCCAATTTAATCCAGTTTTTTTCCGGATTTTTCCATCCCAGGTGTGCCCAGCTGTGTCCAGGTGTGTCCCAGGTGTGTCCCAGGTGTGTCCAGAGCATCTCATCCACAACTCCATGGTCTCAGTCTCCAAAAATTCCCCAAAAATTCCCCAAAAATCACCAAAAATTCCAATTTTATCCAATTTTTTTCCGGATTTTTCCACTCCAGGTGTGCCCAGGTGTGTCCAAGGTGTGTCCCAGGTGTGTCCAGGTGTGTCCAGCCCCATTTCCACGGTGTCAAATCCCAAAATATCCCAAAAAAACCCCAAAAAATTCACCAAAAATCACCAAAAATCCCAATTTTATCCAATTTTTTTCCGGATTTTTCCACTCCAGCTGTTCCCAGCTGTTCCCAGGTGTGTCCCAGGTGTGTCCCAGGTGTGTCCAACCACATTTCCACCGTGTCAAATCCCAAAAAATCCCCCCAAAATCCCAAAAATTCGCCAAAAAACCCCCAAAAATTCCAAAAAATCACCAAAAATCCCAATTTTATCCAATTTTTTTCCGGATTTTTCCACTCCAGGTGTTCCCAGGTGTTCCCAGCTGTGTCCCAGGTGTGTCCCAGGTGTGTCCCAGGTGTGTCCCAGGTGTGTCCCAGGTGTGTCCCAGGTGTGTCCAGGTGTGTCCAGCCCCATTTCCACGGTGTGAAACCCCAAAATATCCCAAAAAAACCCCAAAAATTCCCCAAAAATCACCAAAAATCCCAATTTTATCCAATTTTTTTCCCCATTTTTCCACTCCAGCTGTTCCCAGCTGTGTCCCAGGTGTGTCCAGGTGTGTCCAGGTGTGCCCAGCCCCATTTCCACGGTGTCAAATCCCAAAAATTCCCAAAAAATCCTTCCAAAATCCCAAAAAAATCAAAAAAATCACCAAAAAATCACCAAAAATCCCAATTTTATCCAATTTTTTTCTGGATTTTTCCATTCCAGCTGTTCCCAGCTGTTCCCAGGTGTTCCCAGGTGTGTCCAGCCCCATTTCCATGATGTGAAACCCCAAAATATCCCAAAAAAACCCAAAAAATTCACCAAAAAATCCCAAAAAATCACCAAAAATCCCAATTTTATCCAATTTTTTTCCGGATTTTTCCACTCCAGGTGTGTCCCAGGTGTGTCCCAGGTGTGTCCAGGTGTGTCCCAGGTGTTCCCAGGTGTGTCCAGGTGTGTCCAGCCCCATTTCCATGGTGTGAAACCCCAAAATATCCCAAAAAAACCCCAAAAAATCCCAAAAAATCACCAAAAATCCCAATTTTATCCAATTTTTTTCCGGATTTTTCCACTCCAGGTGTTCCCAGCTGTGTCCAGGTGTGTCCCAGGTGTGTCCCAGGTGTGTCCAGGTGTTCCCAGCTGTTCCCAGGTGTGTCCCAGGTGTGCCCAGGTGTGTCCAGCCCCATTTCCATGATGTGAAACCCCAAAATATCCCAAAAAACCCCCAAAAATTCACCAAAAATCACCAAAAATCCCAATTTTATCCAATTTTTTTCCGGATTTTTCCGCTCCAGGTGTTCCCAGCTGTGCCCAGGTGTGCCCAGGTGTGCCCAGGTGTGTCCAGCCACATTTCCACGGTGTCAAATCCCAAAATATCCCAAAAAAACCCCAAAAATTTACCAAAAATCCCAATTTTATCCAATTTTTTTCCAGATTTTTCCACTCCAGCTGTTCCCAGCTGTGTCCAGGTGTGTCCCAGCTGTGTCCAGGTGTGTCCAGCCCCATTTCCATGATGTGAAACCCCAAAATATCCCAAAAAACCCCAAAAAATTCACCAAAAAATCCCAAAAAATCACCAAAAATCCCAATTTTATCCAATTTTTTTCCGGATTTTTCCACTCCAGCTGTGCCCAGCTGTGTCCAGGTGTGCCCAGGTGTGTCCAGGTGTGTCACTGCTCCAGCATCAGCTCGCAGGCGCGGGCCAGCTCGGCCAGGCGCCGCCGGGCGTAGTCCAGCCGGTTCAGCGCCAGCTGGCAGCTCTTGCGCGCCGCGTAGCTCGAACCCTCGTGGGGCTGACCTGTGGCCACCTGGGGGGGGAGAAAACACACCTGAGATACACCTGAGACACCCAAAATACACCCAAAATACACCCAAAATACACCTGGGACACCCAAAATATACCTGGGGACACCCAAAATACACCCAAAATACACCTGGGGACACCTGGGAGAGGGGAAAACGCACCTGAGACACCCAAAATACACCTGGGGAGCCCAAAAAACCCCAAAATCTACCTGGGGACACCTAAAATACACCTGGGATACCCAAAATACCCCCAAAATACACCTGGGGAGCCCAAAATACACCCAAAATACACCCAAAATACACCTGGGGACACCTGGGAGGGGGGAAACGCACCTGAGACACCCAAAATACACCTGGGACACCCAAAATACACCTGAGACACCCAAAATACACCCAAAATACACCCAAAATATACCTGGGATACCCAAAATACACCTGGGGACACCTGGGAGAGGGGAAAACGCACCTGAGACACCCAAAATACACCCAAAATACACCTGGGATACCTGAGACACCCAAAATACACCTGGGGAGCCCAAAATACACCCAAAATATACCTGGGACAACCAAAATACACCTGGGACACCTAAAACTCACCTGGGACCCCTCAAACCTCACCTGGGGGACCCCAAACCTCACCTGGGGGACCACAAACCTCACCTGGGGGATCCAAAATGCACCTGGGACCCCCCAAATCCCACCTGGGACCCCCAAAAACCCCTGGGACCCCCCAAACCTCACCTGGGGGACCCCAAACCCCCCCTGGGACCCCTCAAACCTCACCTGGGGCTCCCAAACCTCACCTGGGGGACCCCAGACCTCACCTGGACCCCCCAAACCTCACCTGGGACCCCTCAAACCTCACCTGGGGAACCCCAAACCTCACCTGGAGCCCCCAAACCTCACCTGGGGGACCCCAAACCTCACCTGGCACCCCCCAAACCTCACCTGGAGCCCCCAAACCTCACCTGGGACCCCCCAGACCTCACCTGGGGGACCCCAAACCTCACCTGGGGGACCCCAAACCTCACCTGGGGGACCCCAAACCTCACCTGGCACCCCCCAAACCTCACCTGGAGCCCCCAAACCTCACCTGGGGGACCCCAAACCTCACCTGGAGCCCCCAAACCTCACCTGGGGGACCCCAAACCTCACCTGGGACCCCCCAAACCTCACCTGGGGGACCCCAAACCCCCCCTAGGACCCCCCAAACCCCACCTGGGGGACCCCAAACCTCACCTGGGACCCCCCAAACCTCACCTGGGGGACCCAAACCTCACTTGGGGGACCCCAAACCTCACCTGGAGCCCCCAAACCTCACCTGGGACCCCAAACCTCACCTGGGGGACCCCAAACCCCACCTGGGACCCCCAAAGCCCCCCTGGGACCCTCCAAACCTCACCTGGGGGATCCCAAATGCACCTGGGACCCCCCAAACCTCACCTGGGAGCCCCCAAACCTCACCTGGGGGATCCAAATCCCACCTGGGACCCCCCAAACCCCCCCTGGGACCCCCCCGGGTGCTCACCTGTGTCAGGTACCGGATCTGGGCCGAGAGCTCGGCCTCCACCTTGGCCACAGCGGCTCCGAACTGGGCGGCCTGACGGTCCAGGTGACGCTCCTGGGGCTTCTCCTTGGACAATTCCAGGATCACCAGACCTGGAAAAACACCTGGATCACACCTGGAAACACCTGGGAACATCTGGGAACATCTGGACACGCCCCCATGGCCTCTGACCCCGTTTCGCGCTCTCCCATTGGTCCGTTTAACGCTGGCCCCGCCTCCTCAAAGCCTGCCAATCACCGTCCCTCATCACCATGGCAACCTCTGAACCCGCCAATCACTGCCCGCGCCCCTCATCACCACGGCAACCAAACCCCGCCCCCTCTGAACCTGCCAATCACTGTCCCTCATCACCATGGCAACCAAACCCCGCCCCCTCTGAACCCGCCAATCACTGCCCCGTCTCTCATCACCATGGAAACCAAGCCCCGCCCCCTCAACCCCGCCAATCACTGCCCCTCATCGCCATGGCAACCAAACCCCGCCCCCTCTGAAGCTGCCAATCACCGCCCCCCGCCCCTCATCACCATGGCAACCAAACCCCGCCCCTCCATCCCCACCAATCACCGCCCCGCCCCTCATCACCATGGCAACCAAACCCCGCCCCCTCTAACCCAGCCAATCACCGCTTACGCCCCTCATCACCATGGCAACCAAACCCCGCCCCCCTGAACCCGCCAATCACCGTCCCCCCCCCGCCCCTCATCACCATGGCAACCAAACTCCTCCCCTTCTCCCGCGCAAGCCCCGCCCCCTGAAGGAGGCCACGCCCACCCGCGCTCTGCAGGGAGGCGCCGATTTCCCGCTCCAGCTCCTCCAGCGCCCGCAGCCGCTCGTTGGCCACGCCGAACCCCGCCATGGCGCCCGCGCCGCTTCCGGTTCTTCTCCCGCCGGTTCCGGTTCTTCTCACTCCGGTTCCGCTCTTCTCTGTCCGGTTCCGCTCTTCTCCCGCCGCTTCCGGTTCTCCTCCCGCCGTTCCCGCTCTTCACCAATGGCAGCGCGGCATTCGCGTCACGTGACAGGAAGCGCCCTCCTGTGGGGACGCTCTAGACGCAACTCGGTGATGGCGCCGCCTCCTCCAGCCGCGTCTCGGTGGTTTTGGGTCCTCCAAAGCTGCTCAGCGTCGCAAATGTTGCCGGAATCGCCTCAAAACCTCTGCGCGCTGCAAAATAAAAGTTTTATTCACCACAAACATCCCCACAGCCACCTCAGACTCACCTCCGGAGGATTTTATCGCGTTTTAAAGCAATAAAACGACCTAGGAGGAATTTCATCGCGTTTATAGCGCTGCTCTGCAGGCCGCGGCCCTCATTACCTGCTTCGGAGCCGCTTTGGTCCAGCCCGCGCCTCTCGTTGTCATTTACAGCGCTGATTTTACCCGGGGGACGCTTTTTATTTTAATTTTATAAAAGGTTTAATTGGACTCGCGGTCTTTTATAAAGATTTATCCAGGCCGCGCCCCCTCACTGCATATTTATAAGCAGCTTTGTTCCAGGCCACGCCCCTTCATTGCCTTATATAGAGCAGAGGCCAAGTAAGCCACGCCCCCTTATTTCCTTTTATGGAGCGGTGGTCGCCTAAGCCACGCCCATTTATTGCCTTTTATGGAGCGGCGGTCGCCTAAGCCACGCCCCCTTATTTACTTTTATGGTGAATCTCCCTCTAAGCCACGCCCCTTATTACCTTTTATGGAGAGGCTCTTCCATAAGCCACGCCCCCTCATTGCCTTTTATGGAGCGGCTCTTCCCTAAGCCACGCCCCCTCATTGCCTTTTATGGAGCGGCTCTTCCCTAAGCCACGCCCCCTCATTGCCTTTTATGGAGACGCTCTTCCCCAAGCCACGCCCCCTCATCAGGCCGCGCCCCTTTATTTACTTTTTTGGCGCTTCCCCGCGAAGCTCCGCCCACTCCCCCTCACGCAAACCCCGCCCCCTTTTTTCCCGCGCTGTGACGTCAGCGGTGCGCGCCGGAGAAGAAGCAGCGATGGCGGCGGTGGCGGCTCCGCGGGCCCCTCCGGCCGCGCCGCTGCTCGAGGCGCTCTCGGCGCTGTCGGCGCTGCCCCCGCACCGCCGACCGATCCCGGGGATCGTCCGGGGACTCCGCGACAGCGCCGGGACTCAGGTAAAGGCGGGCCCGGGGGAACGATCCCCTCAGAAATGGCGGCTCCGCCTGAGGGAGAGCGAGTTCCCCCCCCCCCACCCCCCTCATCCTCAGGGATCGGCGGGAAAAAACGGGGTTTCCCTCAGGGGTCGTGAGGGCAAAAGGGCGGGAACTCCCTGAGGGGTCGGGGTCCTTCCCGAAAATCGGGAATTCCCTCAGGAATTGGGGTCCTTCCCGAAAATCGGGAATTCCCTCAGGGATCGGGATCTGTCCTGAAAATCGGGATCCTCTCAGGGATCGGGATCTTTCCCGAAAATCGGGATCTGTCCTGAAAATTGGGATCCCCTCAGGGTTCGGGATTCTCCTCAAAAATCGGGATCCTTCCTGAAAATCGGGATCTGTCCTGAAAATCAGGATCTTTCCCGAAAATTTGGAATGCCCTCAGGGATCGAGATCCTTCCTGAAAATCGGGATCCCCTCAGGGATCAGGGTCCTTCCCAAAAATCAGGATCTGTCCTGAAAATCGGGAATTTTCTCAGGAATCGGGATCTGTCCTGAAAATCTGGGATTCCCTCAGGAATTGGAGTCCTTCCCAAAAATCGGGATCTGACCCAAAAATCGGGGATTCCCTCAGGAATCGGGATCTGTCCTGAAAATCGGGAATTCCCTCAGGGATTGGGATCTGTCTTGAAAATCAGGATCTGTCCTAAAAATCGGGAATTCTCTCAGGGATCAGGATCCTTCCCAAAAATCAGGATCTGTTTTGAAAATCGGGATCCCCTCAGGGTTCGGGATTCTCCTCAAAAATCGGGATCCTTCCCAAAAATCGGGATCTGTCCTGAAAATCGGGAATTCCCTCAGGAATTGGGGTCCTTCCCAAAAATCGGGATCTGTCCTGAAAATCAGGATCTTTCCCGAAAATTTGGAATGCCCTCAGGGATCGAGATCCTTCCTGAAAATCGGGATCTGTCCTGAAAATCGGGAATTTTCTCAGGAATTGGGGTCCTTCTCGAAAATCGGGAATTCCCTCAGGAATCGGGATCTGTCCTGAAAATCGGGATCTGTCCTAAAAATCGGGAATTCTCTCAGGGATCAGGATCCTTCCCAAAAATCAGGATCTGTTTTGAAAATCGGGATCCCCTCAGGGATCAGGATCCTTCCCGAAAATTGGGATCTGTCCTGAAAATCGGGATTTGTCCTGAAAATTGGGATTTTTCCTGAAAATTTGGAATCTCCTCAGGGGTTGGGATCCTTCCTGAAAATCGGGATCCCCTCAGGGTTCGGGATTCTCCTCAAAAATCGGGATCCGGCCCAAAAATTGGGATTTTTCCTGAAATCCGGGATCCCCTCAGGGCCCCAAACCACGGGAATTCCCCCAAAGCTGAGGCCCCGCCCACAGCTCACACGTGACTTCCGGCCATGCCCACCTGACCTTTGACCCCCCTCAGTGACCCTTCGGGAGTGTTTGGTGACCCCTGAGTGACCCCTGACCTTTGAGTGAACCCTCAGTGACCCCTGAGTGACCTCTGAGTGACCCCTGACCCCTCAGTAACCCCTGAGTGACCCCTGAGTGACCCCTGAGTGACCCCTGAGTGACCCCTGACCTTTGAGTGACTCCTGAGTGACCCCTGACCTTTGAGTGAACCCTCAGTGACCCCTGAATGACCCCTGAGTGACCTCTGAGTGACCCCTGACCCCTTGGTGACCCCTCAGTGACCTCTGAGTGACCCCTGACCCTTCGGTGACCCCTCAGTGACCTCTGAGTGATCTCTGAGTGACCTCTGAGTGACCCCTGACCCCTTGGTGACCCCTCAGTGACCTCTGAGTGATCTCTTAGTGACCCCTGACCCCTCAGTGACCCCTGAGTGACCTCTGAGTGACCCCTGACCCCTCAGTGACCCCTGAGTGACCCCTGAGTGCCCTTTAACCCCTGATGACCCCTCAGTGACCTCTGAGTGACCCCTGACCCCTTGGTAACCCCTCAGTGAACGCTGAGTGACCGCTGAGTGACCTTTGACCCCTCAGTGACCCCTGAATGACCCCTCAGTGACCGCTGAGTGACCCCTGGGTGACCTTTGACCTCTGAATGACCCCTGAGTGACCTCTGGGTGACCCCTGGCTGACCTTTGACCCCTCGGTGACCCCTGAATAACCCCTGGGTGACCTTTGACTGCTTGGTGACCCCTGAGTGACCCCTGTGTGGCCTTTGACCCCTCGGTGACCCCTGAATGACCCCTCAGTGACCCCTGTGTGGTCTTTGACCCCTCGGTGACCCCTGTATGACCCCTCAGTGACCCCTGTGTGACCTTTGACCCCTTGGTGACCCCTGAACGACCCCTCAGTGACCCCTGTGTGACCTTTGACCCCTCGGTGACCCCTGAATGACCCCTCAGTGACCTCTGAGTGACCCCTGAGTGACCTCTGACCCCTCGGTGACCCCTGAATGACCTCTCAGTGACCCCTGAGTGACCCCTGGGTGACCTTTGACTGCTTGGTGACCCCTGAGTGACCCCTGAGTGACCCCTGTGTGACCTTTGACCCCTCGGTGACCCCTGAATGACCCCTCGGTGACCTCTGAGTGACCCCTGAGTGACCTTTGACCCCTCGGTGACCCCTGAATGACCCCTCAGTGACCTCTGAGTGACCCCTGTGTGACCTTTGACCCCTCGGTGACCCCTGGGTGACCTTTGACCCCTGAGTGACCCCTGTGTGACCTTTGACCCCCCAGGCCGCTCTCGGGGGTCTCCTCGGCGTCACCAGCGCCCGCCTGAGCTCCATGAAGACGCGGTGAGTGACAGCTCCGCCGGCCAATCACAGCCCAGGGCCCTCCCCTGCCGCCGCCCCATTGGCTGTTCCCGAGGGGTGGGCGGGGCTGAGCGCCGGCCAATGGGAACGCGGCGTGGGGGGCTTGTAGCCAATCAGAATCGTCCTCTGGATGTGGAGGAGCCAATCAGGAGGAGGGGGCGGGGCCAATTGAGCTTCCCCAATTGCTTTGCTAATTGTGGGTGGGGCCTTGCATAATTAATTAGAGTGGGTGGGGCTTTGCATAATTATTTAATGTGGGTGGGGCTCGGTGATTGGGCGTGGCAGGGTGGGTGTGGCTTCATCCCAGCCAATCAGAGTCCAGGATTGAGCCACGCCCTGCTGTCGGATGCCCTTATAAGGGAAAAGGGGCGGGGCTTGGAGCTCAGCAGCCAATGAGGGTGCAGGGTGTGGTGTGGTGGGTGTGGCTTCATCCCAGCCAATCAGAGTCCAGGACTAAGCCACGCCCTGCCCCAGGATGTCCTTATAAGGGAAAGGGGCGGGGTTTGGAGTTCTGTAGAGCAGCCAATGGGGGGTGGGGTGAAGGGGGCGTGTCCCGGCTCAGCCAATGGGATGTCCCGGTTCTGGGGGCGTATCCCAGCTCAGCCAATGGTGTGTCCTGGCTGGGTGGGCGTGTCCCGGCACAGCCAATGGAAAGTCCTGGTGTGGGAGGGGGCGTGTCCCGGTTCTGGGGGCATGTCCCGGCTCAGCCAATGGCGTGTTCCGGTTCTGGGGGCGTGTCCTGGCTCAGCCAATGGCGTGTCTCGGCTCTGGGGGCGTGTCCCGGCTCAGCCAATGGGATGTCCCGGTTCTGGGGGTGTGTCCCGGCTCTGGGGGTGTGTCCCAGCTCGGCCAATGGGATGTCCCGGCTCTGTGGGCGTGTCCCGGCTCAGCCAATGGGATGTCCCGGCTCTGGGGGCGTGTCCCGGCTCAGCCAATGGGATGTCCCGGCTCTGGGGGCGTGTCCCGGCTCAGCCAATGGCGTTGCAGGTTCGAGGGGCTGTGCCTGCTTGGGGGGGTGTGTTCAGGCTCAGCCAATGGGATGTCCCGGTTCTGGGGGCGTGTCCCGGCTCTGGGGGCGTGTCCCGGCTCTGGGGGTGTGTCCCGGCTCAGCCAATGGGATGTCCTGGCTCTGTGGGCGTGTCCCGGCTCAGCCAATGGGATGTCCCGGCTCTGGGGGCGTGTCCCAGCTCAGCCAATGGCGTGTCCCGGCTCTGGGGGCGTGTCCCGGCTCAGCCAATGGGATGTCCCGGTTCTGTGGGTGTGTCCCGGCTCAGCCAATGGGGTGTCCCGTTTCTGTGGGCGTGTCTCGGCTCAGCCAATGGCGTTGCAGGTTTGAGGGGCTGTGCCTGCTTGGGGGGGCGTGTCCTGGCTCAGCCAATGGCGTGTCCCGGCTCTGTGGGCGTGTCCTGGCTCAGCCAATGGCGTTGCAGGTTCAAGGGGCTGTGCCTGCTTGGGGGGGGCGTGTTCAGGCTCAGCCAATGGGGTGTCCCGGCTCTGGGGGCGTGTCCCAGCTCAGCCAATGGCGTTGCAGGTTCGAGGGGCTGTGCCTGCTCGGGGGTGGGCGTGTCCCGGCTCAGCCAATGGCGTGTCCTGGCTCTGGGGGCATGTCCCGTCTCAGCCAATGGGATGTCCCGGCTCTGGGGGCGTGTCCCGGCTCAGCCAATGGGATGTCCCGGCTCTGTGGGCGTGTCCCGGCTCAGCCAATGGCGTTGCAGGTTCGAGGGGCTGTGCCTGCTTGGGGGGGGGGGGCGTGTTCAGGCTCAGCCAATAGGATGTCTCGGTTCTGTGGGCGTGTCCCGGCTCAGCCAATGGGATGTCCCGGCTCAGTGGGCGTGTCCCGGCTCAGCCAATGGCGTTGCAGGTTCGAGGGGCTGTGCCTGCAGGGTGGGCGTGTCCCGGTTCTGTGGGCGTGTCCCGGCTCAGCCAATGGCGTTGCAGGTTTGAGGGGCTGTGCCTGCAGGGTGGGCGTGTCCCGGTTCTGTGGGCGTGTCCCGGCTCAGCCAATGGCGTTGGAGGTTCGAGGGGCTGTGCCTGCAGGGTGGGCGTGTCCCGGTTCTGTGGGTGTGTCCTGGCTCAGCCAATGGCGTTGCAGGTTCGAGGGGCTGTGCCTGCTTGGGGGGGGCGTGTTCAGGCTCAGCCAATGGCGTGTCCCGGCTCTGTGGGCGTGTCCCGGCTCAGCCAATGGCGTGTCCCGGCTCTGTGGGCGTGTCCCGGCTCAGCCAATGGCGTGTCCCGGCTCTGGGGGCGTGTCCCGGCTCAGCCAATGGGATGTCCCGGTTCTGGGGGCGTGTCCCGGCTCAGCCAATGGCGTTGCAGGTTCGAGGGGCTGTGCCTGCTGTCCCTGCTGGTGAGCGAGAGCCCGACCGAGGCCTTCCAGCAGCACTGCCTGGGCTGGCTCCGCCTCCTGCAGCACCTGCTCCAGGTGAGGGGACATGGGGGGACATGGGGACACCTGGGGACAGCTGGGGGGACATGGGGACACCTGAGACACACCTGGGACACCTGGGGACACCTGGGGACACCTGAGACACACCTGGGGACACCTGGGGACACCTGAGACACACCTGGGGGGACATGGGGACACCTGGGGACACCTGAGACACACCTGGGGACACCTGGGGACACCTGAGACACACCTGGGGGGACATGGGGACACCTGAGGGGACATCTGAAACACATCTGGGGACACCTGGGGGGACATGGGGACACACCTGGGCTGGCTCCGCCTCCTGCAGCACCTGCTCCAGGTGAGCACATGGGGACACCTGGGGACACCTGAGACACACCTGGGACACCTGGGGACACCTGAGACACACCTGGGGACATGGGGACACACCTGGGGGGACACCTGGGGACACCTGGGGACACCTGGGGGGACATGGGGACACACCTGGGGACACCTGGGGACATCTGAGACACACCTGGGGACACCTGGGGGGACATGGGGACACCTGGGGACACCTGGGGGGACATGGGGACACACCTGGGGACACCTGAGGGGACACCTGGGGACATGGGGACACACCTGGGGACACTTGGGGACATCTGAGACACACCTGGGGACACCTGGGGACACCTGGGGGGACATGGGGACACCTGGGGACACCTGGGCGGGGTCAGGGACACACCTGGGGACACCTGGGGACATCTGGGGGTACTTGGGACACACCTGGGGACACCTGGAGGTTCCTGGGGACACCTGAGGGGACCTTGGGGACACCTGGGACACACCTGGGGACACCTGAGGGACATTTGGGGACACCTGGGGCTCTTTGGGCTCTTTCGTTTTTAACTTTTTCCCCCATTTTTGGGGTTTTTTTGGGTCTATTTCAATGGGGTCAATTTTGGGTGGGGGTCTCCAATTTGGGGAGGGGTCCTGATGGATTTTGGGGTCCCCCCAGCGCCAGGACCCCCCTCCCACGGTGTCTTTGGGGGTCTTTGGGGGGTCCCACACCCCATTTTTGGGTGATTTTCCCCCATTTTTGGTTCTTTTTTCCATATTTTTGGGTTTATTTCAATGGGGACAATTTTGGGTGGGGGTCTCCAATTTGGGGAGGGGTCCTGATGGATTTTGGGGTCCCCCCAGCGCCAGGACCCCCCTCCCACGGGGTCTTTGGGGGTCTTTGGGGGGTCCCACACCCCATTTTTGGGTGATTTTCCCCCATTTTTGGGTTTTTTTTCCATATTTTTGGATCTATTTCCATCAGGACAATTTTGGGTGGGGGTCTCCAATTTGGGGAGGGGTCTTGATGAGTTTTGGGATCCCCCCAGTCCCAGGACCCCCCTCCCACGGTGTCTTTGGGGGGTCCCACACCCCATTTTTGGTCATTTTTTATCCTTTTTTTACCCATTTTTGGGTTTTTTTGGGTCTATTTCCATCGGGTCAATTTTGGGTGGGGGTCTCCAATTTGGGGAGGGGTCCTGATGGATTTTGGGGTCCCCCCAGCGCCAGGACCCCCCTCTCACGATGTCTTTGGGGGGTCCCACACCCCATTTTTATCCATTTTTTATCCATTTTTTGCCCATTTTTGGGGTTTTTTTGGGTCTATTTTTATCGGGTCAATTTTGGGTGGGGGTCTCCAATTTGGGGAGGGGTCCTGAGGAGTTTTGGGGTCCCCCCAGTCCCAGGACCCCCCTCCCACGGTGTCTTTGGGGGTCTCGGTGCTGCGGGAGCTGCTGCGGTTCTCGGCTCAGCTGCCGGAGCTGGCTCGGGACATCGGCACCAACCACATCCCCGGGATCCTCACCTCCCTGCTGGCCCTCAGGCCCGAGGTGAAATGGGGCTGGGGGCTGAAATGGGTCTGGGGGCTTCGGGGGGGAGGGTGGGAGGGTAAAGAGTGGAAAAAACGGGGTTAAAATTGGAAAAAATGGGAAAAAATGGCATTAAAATGGGAAAAAACGTGGATAAAAGGGGGTAGGATGGGAAAAGAAAGGGTTAAAAAGGGGTGAAAATGGGTCTGGGGGCTGAAATGGGTCTGGGGGCTTCGGGGGGGAGGGTGGGAGGGTAAAGAGTGGAAAAAACGGGGTTAGAATTGGAAAAAATGGGAAAAAACGGGAAAAAAATGTGGAAAAATGTGGATAAAAGGGGTTAGGATGGGGAAAAGAAAGGGTTAAAAAGGGGTGAAAATGGGTCTGGGGGCTGAAATGGGTCTGGGGGCTTCGAGGGGGAGGGGGGAGGGGTAAAAGGTGGAAAAAACGGGGTTAGAATTGGAAAAAATGGGAAAAATGGGATTAAAATGGGAATTAAAGGGGTTAAAACTGGAGCAGAAAGGGTTAAAGAGGGGTTGAAATGGGTCTGGGGGCTTCGGGGGGAATTTGGGGAGGGGTCTGGGGGGGTTCTGAGGATCCCAAAGAATTTGGGGAGGGGTCTCGATGGATTTCCCCCCCAAATTGGGCATTTTTGGCCTCATTTAGAGCGAATTTTTGGGGAATTTGGGGAGGGGTCTTTGGGAATTTGGGGAGGGGTCTTTGGGAATTTTGGGGAGGGGTCTCCAGGAATTTGAGGAGGGGTCTCTGGGAATTTGGGGAGGGGTCTCAATGGATTTCCCCCCCAAATTGGGCGTTTTTGGCCTCATTTAGAGCGAATTTTTGGGGAATTTCTGGGAATTTGGGGAGGGGTCTCTGGGAATTTTGGGGAGGGGTCTCTGGGAATTTGGGGAGGGGTCTCTGGGAATTTGGGGAGGGGTCTCCAGGAATTTGGGGAGGGGTCTCGATGGATTTCCCCCCCAAATTGGGGGTTTTTGGCCTCATTTAGAGCAAATTTTTTGGGAATTTTTGGGAATTTGGGGAGGGGTCTCCAGGAATTTGGGGAGGGGTCTCTGGGAATTTTGGGGAGGGGTCTCTGGGAATTTGGGGAGGGGTCTCTGGGAATTTTGGGGAGGGGTCTTTGGGAATTTTGGGGAGGGGTCTCTGGGAATTTGGGGAGGGGTCTCGATGGATTTCCCCCCCAAATTGGGCATTTTTGGCCTCATTTAGAGGGAATTTTTGGGGGAATTTTTGGGAATTTTGGGGAGGGGTCTTTGGGAATTTGGGGAGGGGTCTTTGGGAATTTGGGGAGGGGTCTCCAGGAATTTGGGGAGGGGTCTCGATGGATTTCCCCCCCAAATTGGGCGTTTTTGGCCTCATTTAGAGGGAATTTTTGGGAATTTTTGGGGGAATTTTTGGGAATTTTGGGGAGGGGTCTCTGGGAATTTGGGGAGGGGTCTCTGGGAATTTGGGGAGGGGTCTCTGGGAATTTGGGGAGGGGTCTCGATGGATTTCCCCCCCAAATTGGGGGTTTTTGGCCTCATTTAGAGGGAATTTTTTGGGAATTTTTGGGAATTTGGGGAGGGGTCTTTGGGAATTTTGGGGAGGGGTCTTTGGGAATTTGGGGAGGGGTCTCTGGGAATTTGGGGAGGGGTCTCCGGGAATTTGGGGAGGGGTCTTTGGGAATTTGGGGAGGGGTCTCGATGGATTTCCCCCCCAAATTGGGGGTTTTTGGCCTCATTTGGAGGGAATTTTTGGGGGATTTTTGGGAATTTGGGGAGGGGTCTCCGGGAATTTGGGGAGGGGTCTCCAGGAATTTGGGGAGGGGTCTCCAGGAATTTTGGGGAGGGGTCTCTGGGAATTTGGGGAGGGGTCTCCGGGAATTTGGGGAGGGGTCTCGGTGGATTTCCCCCCCAAATTGGGCAATTTTGGCCTCATTTAGAGCGAATTTTTTGGGAATTTTGGGGAGGGGTCTTTGGGAATTTGGGGAGGGGTCTTTGGGAATTTGGGGAGGGGTCTCCAGGAATTTGGGGAGGGGTCTCGATGGATTTCCCCCCCAAATTGGGCGTTTTTGGCCTCATTTAGAGGGAATTTTTGGGAATTTTTGGGGGAATTTTTGGGAATTTGGGGAGGGGTCTTTGGGAATTTGGGGAGGGGTCTTTGGGAATTTTGGGGAGGGGTCTTTGGGAATTTTGGGGAGGGGTCTTTGGGAATTTGGGGAGGGGTCTCAACCCTTTCTTTTCCTCCTCCTCAGTGCGAAGTCTCCACCCTGGAGGGGATCAAGTCCTGCCTCTCCTTCTACCCCGGCGCCTGCGGCTCCATGAGGGTGAGACCCCTCCCCAAATTACTTTGGGGGGGTTCCCTGAGACCCCTCCCCAAATTCTGAGCTTCCCTTGAGACCCCTCCCCAAATTTTAGGGGTTCCTTTAAACCCCCTCCCCAAATTTTAGGGGTTTTTTTGAGCCCCCTCCCCAAATTTTAGGGTTTTTTTGAGCCCCCTCCCCAAATTTTAGGGGTTTTTTGAGCCCCCTCTCCAAATTTTGAGGTTCCCCCGAGCCCCCTCCCCAAATTCTGGGGCTCCCCTTTGAGCCCCCTCCCCAAATTTTGGGGCTTCCTTTGAGCCCCCTCCCCAAATTCGAGGGATTTCCCAAGCCAAATTCTCAACTTTGGGCTTTCCCCGAGCCCCCTCCTCAAATTTTGAGGCTCCCCCGAGCCCCCTCCCCAATTCTGGAGTTTCCCCAGATCCCCCTCCCCAAATTCTGAGCTTCCCCTGAGCCCCCTCCCCAAATTCTGGGCCTCCCCTTTGAGCCCCCTCCCCAAATTCGAGGGATTTCCCGAGCCAAATTCTCAACTTTGGGCTTTCCCCAAGCCCCCTCCCCAAATTTTGAGGCTCCCCTGATCCCCCTCCCCAATTCTGGAGTTTCCCCAGATCCCCCTCCCCAAATTTTGGGGCTCTCCCTGAGCCCCCTCCCCAAATTCTGGGGCTCCCCTTTGAGCCCCCTCCCCAAATTCCAGAAGTTCCCTGAGCCAAATTCTCAACTTTGGGCTTTCCCCGAGCCCCCTCCCCAAATTTTGAGGTTCCCCTGAGCCCCCTCCCCAATTCTGGAGTTTCCCCAGATCCCCCT
The DNA here is from genome assembly GCA_038429875.1 of Poecile montanus. Lineage (NCBI taxonomy): Eukaryota > Metazoa > Chordata > Aves > Passeriformes > Paridae > Poecile > Poecile montanus. The sequence goes on from CM076534.1 coordinate 757,004, forward strand.
CCCCAAATTTTGGGTGGAATTTGGGGAGGGGTCTCGAGCCTGGGACCCCCCAAACCCTCCCCAATTCCTCAGGGGAAGCTGGCGGCGCATTTCCTGGCGCGCATCGACAGCGAGAGCCCGAGGCTGCAGCAGGTGCCGATTTTTGGGGGGATTTTGGGCAGATTTGGGATTTTTTGGGGGGGAATTTGGGATTTTGGGGTTTTTTGGGGAAGATTTGGGGTTTTTGGGGGTTTTTTTTGGGAAGATTTGGGATTTTTTGGAGGAGATTTGGGGTTTTTTGGGGGAAGATTTGGGATTTTTTTGGGGAGATTTGGGATTTTTTGGGGGGAGTTTTGGGTTTTTTGGGGTCTTTTTGGGGGAGATTTGGGTTTTTTTGGGGAAGAATTTGGGGAGATTTGGGGGTTTTTGGGGGAGAATTTGGGATTTTTTAGGGAAGATTTGGGGTTTTTGGGGGTTTTTTTGGGGGAAGAATTTGGGATTTTTTTGGGGAGATTTGGGGTTTTTGGGCTTTTTTTGGGGGAAGATTTGGGGTTTTTTGGGCCAATTCTGGTGGATTTTGGGTCGATTCTGGTCAATTTTCGGTCAATTCTGGTGTTTTTTGGGGCCATTTCCGTGGATTTTGGGGTCATTCTGGGGGTTTTTTGGGGTCCTGAACCCATTTTCGATGCCCCTGACCCCGTTTTTTCCCATTTTCCCCCGTTTTTTCCCCATTTCCAGCTGGCCTGCGAGTGCTACGCGCTGCTGCCGGGGCTGGGCCGCGGTTTCTCGCAGGGGCTGCGGCACACGGAGTGCTGGCACCAGCAGCTGCAGGGGGTGCTGGCCACGCTCCACGGCATCCTGGGGAGCCTCTTCGAGGGATGTGAGACAGGTTTGGAATATTCCCAACATTTGGGATCATTTTGGGATCATTTGGGATTTTTTCGGGATTTTTTTGGGATTTTTGGGGATTTTTTTTGGATTTTTTTTGGATTTTTTTTGGCTTTTTTTTGGATTTTTTTTGGATTTTGTGGGATTTTTTTGGGATTCTGGGGCTCCTCAGGAGCCTCTTCGAGGAATGTGAGACAGGTTTGGGATCTTCCCAAAATTTGGGATCGTTTTGGGATCATTTGGGATTTTTTTGGGATTTTTTGGGGATTTTTTTGGGATTTTTGGGGATTTTTTTTGATTTTTTTTGGATATTTTTTGGGGATTTTTTGGGGATTTTTTTGGGATTTTGGGGCTCCTCAGGAGCCTCTTCGAGGGATGTGAGACAGGTTTGGAATATCCCCAACATTTGGGATCATTTTGGGATCATTTGGGATTTTTTCGGGATTTTTTGGGGATTTTTGGGGATTTTTTTTGGATTTTTTTTGGATTTTTTTGGGCTTTTTTTTGGATTTTTTTTGGATTTTGTGGGATTTTTTTGGGATTCTGGGGCTCCTCAGGAGCCTCTTCGAGGAATGTGAGACAGGTTTGGGATCTTCCCAAAATTTGGGATCGTTTTGGGATCATTTGGGATTTTTTGGGGATTTTTTGGGGATTTTTTTGGGATTTTTGGGGATTTTTTTTGGATTTTTTTGGATTTTTGTTTTATTTTTTTTTTGATTTTTTGGGATTTTTTGGGGGATTTTTTTGGGATTTTGGGGCTCCTCAGGAGTCTCTTCGAGGAATGTGAGATAGGTTTGGAATATTCCCAACATTTGGGATCATTTTGGGATCATTTGGGATTTTTTGGGGATTTTTTTGGAATTTTTTGGGGGGGATTATTTCGGGATTTTTTTGGATTTTTTTTTTTATTTTTTTGGATTTTTTTGGATTTTTTTTGGATTTTTTGGGGATTTTTTTTGGATTTTTTGGGATTTTGGGGGTGCTGGCCACGCTCCACGGCATCCTGGGGAGCCTCTTCGAGGGATGTGAGACAGGTTTGGAATATTCCCAACATTTGGGATCATTTTGGGATCATTTGGGATTTTTTCGGGATTTTTTTGGGATTTTTGGGGGTTTTTTTGGATTTTTTTTTATTTTTTTTGGATTTTTTTTGGATTTTTTGGTATTTTTTGGGGATTTTTTGGGGATTTTGGGGCTCCTCGGGAGCCTTTTCCAGGGATGTGAGACAGGTTTGGGATCTTCCCAAAATTTGGGATCATTTGGGATTTTTTGGGGATTTTTTTTTTTATTTTTTTTGGATTTTTTTGGGGATTTTTTGGGGTTTTTTTGGGATTTTTTGGGGGATTTTTTGGGATTTTGGGGGTGCTGGCCACGCTCCACGGCATCCTGGGGAGCCTCTTCGAGGGATGTGAGACAGGTTTGGAATATTCCCAACATTTGGGATCATTTTGGGATCATTTGGGATTTTTTCGGGATTTTTTGGGGATTTTTGGGGATTTTTTTTGGATTTTTTTTGGATTTTTTTTGGATTTTTTGGTATTTTTTGGGGATTTTTTTTGGGATTTTGGGGCTCCTCAGGAGCCTTTTCCAGGGATGTGAGACAGGTTTGGGATCTTCCCAAAATTTGGGATCATTTGGGATTTTTTGGGGATTTTTTTTGGATTTTTTTTGGATTTTTTGGGATTTTTTGGGGATTTTTTGGGGATTTTTTGGGATTTTTTGGGAATTTTTTGGGGATTTTTTGGGGATTTTTTTGGGATTTTGGGGCTCCTCAGGAGCCTTTTCCAGGGATGTGAGACAGGTTTGGAATATTCCCAACCTTTGGGATCATTTTGGGATCATTTGGGATTTTTTGGGGATTTTTTTTTTTTTTTTTTTTGATTTTTTGGGGGGATTTTTTGGGATTTTTGGGGATTTTTTTTGGATTTTTTTTGGATTTTTTGGGGGGATTTTTTGGGAATTTTTGGGGATTTTTTTGGGGATTTTGGGGCTCCTCAGGAGCCTCTTCGAGGGATGTGAGACAGGTTTGGAATATTCCCAACATTTGGGATCATTTTGGGATCATTTGGGATTTTTTCGGGATTTTTTTGGGATTTTTGGGGATTTTTTTGGATTTTTTTTTGGATTTTTTTTTTATTTTTTTGGGATTTTTTTTTGGGATTTTTTTGGGATTTTTTGGGAATTTTTGGGGATTTTTTGGGGCTCCTCAGGAGCCTTTTCCAGGGATGTGAGACAGGTTTGGGATCTTCCCAAAATTTGGGATCATTTTGGGATCATTTGGGATTTTTGGGGATTTTTTTTGGATTTTTTGGGGGAATTTTTTGGGGATTTTTTGGGGATTTTTTGGGGATTTTTTAGGAATTTTTGGGGATTTTTTTGGGGATTTTGGGGCTCCTCAGGAGCCTCTTCGAGGGATGTGAGACAGGTTTGGAATATTCCCAACCTTTGGGATCATTTTGGGATCATTTGGGATTTTTTGGGGATTTTTTTGGGATTTTTTTTTTATTTTTTTTTGATTTTTTTTAGATTTTTTGGGGATTTTTTGGTATTTTTTGGGGATTTTTTTGGGATTTTGGGGCTCCTCAGGAGTCTCTTCGAGGGATGTGAGACAGGTTTGGAATATTCCCAACATTTGGGATCATTTTGGGATCATTTGGGATTTTTTGGGGATTTTTTTGGAATTTTTTTTGGGATTTTTTTTGGATTTTTTTGGATTTTTTAGGGGTTTTTTTGGGATTTTTTGGGGATTTTTTGGGGATTTTTTGGGAATTTTTGGGGATTTTTTTTGGATTTTGGGGCTCCTCAGGAGTCTCTTCCAGGGATGTGAGACAGGTTTGGGATCTTCCCAAAATTTGGGATCGTTTTGGGATCATTTGGGATTTTTTGGGGATTTTTTTGGGATTTCTTTTTATTTTTTTTTGATTTTTTTGGGATTTTTTTGGGATTTTTTGGGATTTTTTGGGGATTTTTTTGGGGTTTTTTTCTGGGATTTTTTGGGGATTTTTTTGGATTTTTTTTGGATTTTTTTTGGATTCTTTTTGGATTTTTTGGGGTGAATTTTGATGTTTTTGGGTCTCAGATCCTCTTCCCTACGAGGGTCCTGGGGTGGAGCTGCTGCTGCCCCCGGCCCAGGACGGCGACGCCGGGGGGATCCTGACCCTGCACTCGAGATTTTCGGGGCTCTGCCGCGTCCTCAGGCTCCTCCTCAGGTACCAAAATCCCCCAAATTCACCCCAAAATCCACCCCAAAATCATCAAATATTCAAAATCCCCAAAATCCCCCCCAAAATCCCCAAAATCCCCCCCAAAATCCCCAAAATTCGCCCCAAAATCCATCCCAAAATCATTAAATCTCCAAAATCCTTAAATTCATCCCCAAAATCCCCCCCAAAATCCCCAAAATTCACCCCAAAATCCACCCCAAAATCATCAAATATCCAAAATTCCCCAAATCCCCCGAATTCACCCCAAAATCCCCCAAAATCACCCCAAAATTCCCAAAATCTGCCCCAAAATCCCCAAAATTCACCCCAAAATCCCCACCCTGGGGGGATCCTGACCCTGCACTCGAGATTTTCGGGGCTCTGCCGCGTCCTCAGGCTCCTCCTCAGGTACCAAAATCCCCCAAATTCACCCCAAAATTCACCCCAAAATCATCAAATATTCAAAATATCCAAAATCCCCAAAATCCCCCCCAAAATCCCCCCAAAAATCCCCAAAATCCCCCAAAATTCACCCCAAAATGCATCCCAAAATCATCAAATATTCAAAATCCCTGAATTCATCCCCAAAATCCCCCAAATTCACCCCAAAATCCACCCCAAAACCCCCAAACCTCCAAAATATCCAAAATCCCCAAAATCCCCCCCAAAATCCCTCAAATTCACCCCAAAATCCACCCTGGGAACTCTGAAACCTCTCCCAGTTCATCCCAGTTCCCTCCCAGTCCATCCCAGTTCATCCCAGTCCATCCCAGTTTAACCCAATCCATCCCAGTTCCTCCCCAGACCCTCCCAGTTCCATCCCAGTCCATCCCAGTCCATCCCAGTCCCTCCCAGTTCCCTCCCAGTCCCTCCCAGTTCCCTCCCAGTCCATCCCAGTTCATCCCAGTCCCTCCCAGTCCCTCCCAGTCTCTCCCAGTCCCCCCCAGTTCCCCCCCAGTTCCCCCCCAGTCCCTCCCAGTCCCTCCCAGTCCCTCCCAGTTCCCTCCCAGTCCCTCCCAGTCCATCCCAGTTCCCTCCCAGTTCCCTCCCAGTTCCCTCCCAGTTCCTTCCCAGTCCATCCCAGTCCATCCCAGTCCATTCCAGTCCATCCCAGTCCCTCCCAGTCCCTCCCAGTTCCATCCCAGTCCCTCCCAGTCCATCCCAGTTCCCTCCCAGTCCCTTCCCAGTGACCCCAAATCCCCTCCCAGTTCCCTCCCAGTTCCCTCCCAGTTCCCTCCCAGTCCATTCCAGTCCATCCCAGTCCCTCCCAGTCCCTCCCAGTTCCATCCCAGTCCCTCCCAGTTCATCCCAGTTCCATCCCAGTCCCTCCCAGTCCCTCCCAGTCCCTTCCAGTCTCTCCCAGTCCATTCCCAGTTCCATCCCAGTCCATCCCAGTTTAACCCAGTCCCTCCCAGTCCCTCCCAGTCACGTTCCAGTCTCTCCCAGTAAGGATTTCGTGGCCCCAGTGACCCCAAATCCCCTCCCAGTTCCCTCCCAGTCCCTCCCAGTTCCCTCCCAGTGACCCCAAACCCCATCCCAGTTCCCTCCCAGTCCCTCCCAGTCCCTCCCAGTCCCTCCCAGTTCTCTCCCAGTCCATCCCAGTCCCCCCCAATCCTCTCCCAGTCCCTCCCAGTGACGTTCCAGTCTCTCCCAGTAAGGATTTCGTGGCCCCAGTCACCGTCCCAGTTCAGGACATTCTGGATTTCGTTTGTCGCGCCCTCAACATCACCAGCAAGAACCTGGTGAGTGACCCCGAAACCCAAACTGGTTTATACTGGTTTATACTGGTTTATACTGGTTTGTACTGGTTTATACTGGTTTGTACTGGTTTGCAGGGCTGGTTTGGGGAGGGGCCCCTGCGGGGGCTGCTCCTGCCCCAGGTGCACCTGGACACCCTCGACGTGCTGGGAGCGCTGGTGCTGGCGTGAGACAAACTGGTTTATACTGGTTTATACTGGGAATGGGCTGGGGGGTCACTGGGGGTGACTGGGATGGAGTGGGAGGGACTGGGATGGACTGGGAGGAACTGGGAGGGGACTGGGAGGGACTGGGATGGACTGGGATGGGATTTGGGGTCATTGGGACGTGCTGGGAGCGCTGGTGCTGGCGTGAGACAAACTGGTTTATACTGGGATGGACTGGGATTGGGATTCGGGGTCACTGGGATGGACTGGGACAAACTGGGAATGGACTGGGACAAACTGGGAGGGACTGGGATGGACTGGGATGGACTGGGACAAACTGGGAGGGACTGGGATGGACTGGGATGGGACTGGGATGAACTGGGATGAACTGGGATGGACTGGGAATGGACTGGGATGAACTGGGATGGGACTGGGATGGACTGGAATGGACTGGGATGGACTGGGACAAACTGGGAATGGACTGGGATGGACTGGGAGCAACTGGGATGGACTGGGACAAACTGGGATGGACTGGGATGAACTGGGATGGACTGGGAGGGACTGGGATGGACTGGGAGGGACTGGGATGGACTGGGAATGGACTGGGATGGACTGGGAATGGACTGGGATGAACTGGGATGGGACTGGGATGAACTGGGATGGACTGGGATGAACTGGGACAAACTGGGAATGGACTGGGACAAACTGGGAGGGACTGGGAGGGACTGGGAATGGACTGGGAACAAACTGGGAGGAACTGGGAGTTACTGGGGGGGAAATTGGGGGAATTTGGGTGAATTTTGGTCATTTCTGGGCGGATTTTTTTGGGAATTTCGCCAGAATTTTGGGAATTTCACCGGAATTTCGGGAATTCCGATGGAATTTTTGGGAATTCCGATGGAATTTTGGGAATTCCAGGTTTGGGGCTCATCTGGTCCCTCCTGGGGGGGATTTTGGGGCGAATCTTTGGGATTTTGGTGAATTTTGGGTGAATTTTGGTCATTTCTGGGCGGATTTTTTTGGGAATTTCACCGGAATTTTGGGAATTTTGCCGGAATTTTGGGAATTCCGATGGAATTTTGGGAATTCCAGGTTTGGGGCTCATCTGGTCCCTCCTGGGGGGGATTTTGGGGTGAATTTTGGGGATTTTGGGCGAATTTTGGTCATTTCTGGGCGGATTTTTTTGGGAATTTCGTCGGAATTTCGGGAATTTTGCCGGAATTTTGGGAATTCCGATGGAATTTTTTGGGAATTTCAGGTGTGGAGCTCGTCTGGTGCGCTGGGGGTCCCTCCTGGGGGGGATTTTGGGGTGAATTTTTGGGATTTTGGGCAAATTTTGGTCATTTCTGGGCGGATTTTTTTGGGAATTTCGCCGGAATTTTGGGAATTTCACCAGAATTTTGGGAATTTTGGGAATTCCAATGGAATTTTTTGGGAATTTCAGGTGTGGAGCTCGTCTGGTCCCTCCTGGGGGGGATTTTGGGGTGAATTTTTGGGATTTTGGTGAATTTTGGGCGAATTTTGGTCATTTCTGGGCGGATTTTTTTGGGAATTTCGCCGGAATTTTGGGAATTTTCGGGAATTCCGATGGAATTTTTGGGAATTCCAGGTTTGGGGCTCATCTGGTCCCTCCTGGGGGGGATTTTGGGGTGAATTTTTGGGATTTTGGGTGAATTTTGGTCATTTCTGGGCGGATTTTTTTGGGAATTTCGCCGGAATTTCGGGAATTTTGCCGGAATTTCGGGAATTCCGATGGAATTTTTGGGAATTTCAGGTGTGGAGCTCGTCTGGTGCTCTGGGGGTCCCTCCTGGGGGGGATTTTGGGGTGAATTTTTGGGATTTTGGTGAATTTTGGGCGAATTTTGGTCATTTCTGGGCGGATTTTTTTGGGAATTTCGCCAGAATTTCGGGAATTTCGGGAATTCCGATGGAATTTCGGGAATTCCAGGTTTGGGGCTCATCTGGTCCCTCCTGGGGGGGATTTTGGGGCGAATCTTTGGGATTTTGGTGAATTTTGGGTGAATTTTGGTCATTTCTGGGCGGATTTTTTTGGGAATTTCGCCGGAATTTTGGGAATTTCACCAGAATTTCGGGAATTTTGGGAATTCCAATGGAATTTTTGGGAATTTCAGGTGTGGAGCTCGTCTGGTGCGCTGGGGGTCCCTCCTGGGCCGTCTCTTCCCGCAGGTTTTGAGCTCCTGGAGCTGCTCCAGGGATCCCCCCCCAGGGCAGGAGAGACCCTTTGGGTGAGGAAAAAATGGGGAGAAAAATCCCAGATTTGGGAAAAATGGGGAGAAAAATCCCAAATTTGGGAAAAAATGTGAAAAATTGGGAGAAAATGGGAAAAAAACAGGAAAAACTGGGAACAAATGGGAGAAAAATGGGAAAAAAATGGGAAAAATTGGGGGAAAATTGGGGGAAAAATGGGGAGAAAAATCCCAAATTTGGGAAAAATTGGGAGAAAAATCCCAAATTTGGGAAAAATGGGAAAAATGGGAAAAAAACAGGAAAAAATGGGGGGAAAATGGGGAGAAAATGGGAAAAATTGGGGGGAAAATGGGGAAAATTGGGGGAAAAATAGGGAGAAAAATCCCAAATTTGGGAAAAATGGGAAAAATTGGGGGGAAAATGGGGAAAATTGGGGGGAAAATGGGGAGAATTGGGGGAAAAATGGGGAGAAAAATCCCAAATTTGGGAAAAATGGGGAGAAAAATCCCAAATTTGGGAAAAATGGGAAAAATTGGGAGAAAATGGGAGAAAATTGGGGGAAAAATGGGAAAAAAATGGGAAAAATTGGGGAAAAATGGGGAAAATTGGGGGGAAAATAGGGAGAAAAATCCCAGATTTGGGAAAAATGGGGAGAAAAATCCCAAATTTGGGAAAAATGGGAAAAATTGGGAGAAAAACAGGGAAAATTGGGAGAAAAATGGGAAAAATTGGGGGAAAAATGGGAAAAAATGGGGAGAAAAATGGGGAGAAAAATCCCAAATTTGGGAAAAATGGGAAAAATTGGGAGAAAAACGGGGAAAATTGGGGGAAAAATGGGGAGAAAAATCCCAAATTTGGGAAAAATGGGGAGAAAAATCCCAAATTTGGGAAAAATGGGAAAAATTGGGAGAAAAACGGGAAAATTGGGAGAAAAATGGGAAAAAAATGGGAAAAATTGGGGAAAAATGGGGAAAATTGGGGAGAAAATGGGGAGAAAAATCCCAAATTCGGGAAAAATGGGAAAAATTGGGAGAAAAACGGGGAAATTGGGGGGAAAATGAAAAAAAATGGGAGGAAATGGGAGAAAAACGGGAGAAATTGGGGGGAAAATGGGGAGAAAAATCCCAAATTTGTGAAAAATGGGAAAAATGGGAAAAAAGGGGGAAAAATGGGGGAAAATGGGAAAAAATTGGGGGAAAATTAGGAAAAATGGGGGGAAATTGGGGAAAAGTTGGGAAAAATTGGTGGAAAAATGAGAAAAAATTGGGAGAAAAAATGGGAAAAATTGGGAAAAATGGGGAAAAAATGGAAGGAAATGGGAAAAATTGGGAGAAAAAATGGGAAAATCGGGGTGAAAGAAATGAAAAATGTGAAAAAAATAGGAAAAGGAGCCTGAAAAAGAGGAAAAAACGGGAAAAAAATGGGAAAGGGAAGCCAAAAATGGGGAAAAATTTCCAAGAAATGGGAAAAGAGACCCTGAAAATGGGGAAAGAAAACTTAAAAATGGGAAAAAAAGCCAAGAAATGGGAAAAAGTTGGTTTTGGGGAGGATTTGAGGTTTTTGGGGTGGATTTTGATTTTTTGGGGGGGTTTTTTGCAGTTTAGGGTGGATTTTTGGGGTTTTTGGGGTGGTCTTTTAGATTTTGGGCTGTTTGGGGGGTTTTGGGGCGGATTTGGGGTTTTTGAGGTGTTTTTTAGGGTTTCAAGGGAGATTTTTTGGGATTTTTTTCATTTTCAGGGTGAATTTTTGGTGTTTTTAGGGTTTTTGGGGTGGAGTTTTGAGGATTTTGGGGTTTTCAGGGTGGGTTTTGGGGATTTTTGGGGTCCCTGATCCCATTTTTGGGGTCCCTGATCCCATTTTTGGGGTCCCCAGGGCGCTGCGGTGCCGCCTGTACCCGGTGCTGGAGCTGTGGGTGCAGGGGTGGCGTTTTTGGGGTGAATTTCGAGGTTTTTGGGGTTTTTAGGGTGAATTTTTGGGGTTTTCAGGGGTGGTTTGGGGGGTTTTTGGGGTCCCTGATCCCATTTTTGGGGTCCCTGATCCCGTTTTTGGGGTCCCCAGGGCGGTGAGGTGCCGCCTGTACCCGGTGCTGGAGCTGTGGGTGCAGGGGACTGAATTTGGGGTCGATTTTAGGGTGAATTTTGAGGTTTTTGGGGTTTTCAGGGGTGGTTTTGGGGGTTTTTGGGGTCCCTGAGTTGATTTTTGGGGTCCCCAGGGCGGTGAGATGCCGCCTGTACCAGGTGCTGGAGCTGTGGGTGCAGGTGGCCGGCGCCGCCTCGGGGATCCTGCAGGGTCCCGGCAGCGCCAGCGAGGCTCTCCTGGCTCACCTGATCAGCGACATCTCCCCCCCCTCTGAGGGGACCAAGGTGAGCCAAAAACTCCCTTTTTCACCCCAAAACCTTCCTCATTTCCTGCAGCACGAAATGAACCCCGGGAAGGGCAAAAAAAAATCATTGGGATGGGGAAAATTCCCGCTGGAATCCAAAAAAATCTCACTGAGATCCCAAAAATCTCATTGGAATCCCAAAAATTCCACTGGGATCCTGAAAGTTCCACTGGAATCCCAAAAAACTTCATTGAAATCCAAAAAATTCCGTTGAAATGCAAAAAATTCCACTGAAATTCCTTCCTGGGATCTCAAAATCTTCCAAAATCTCTCCCTGGACCCAAAAATTCCCCCAAATTCTTTTCAAATCTCTCCTGGGACCCCCAAATTCCCCCAAATCCCCCCGTGGACCCCTCAAATCCCTCAAATTCCCCCCAAAATCTCTCAAATTCCTCCCAAAATCCCTCAAATTCCTCCCAAAATCCCCCAAATTCCCCCCAGATCCCCCTCTGGGACCCCCAAATCCCCCGAATTCCCCCAAAATCCCCCAAATCCCCCCCAAATCCCTCCCTGGGACCCCAAAATCTCCCAAATTCCCCCCAAATCCCCCTATGGGACCCCCAAATCCCCCAAAATCCCCCGAATTCACCCCAAAATTCCCCAAATTTCCCCCAAATCCCCCCCTGAGACCCCAAAATCCCCCAAATTTCCCCCAAATCCCTCCTTGGGACCCCAAAATCCCCCAAATTCCCCCCAAATCCCCCCCTGAGACCCCAAAATCCCCCAAATTTCCCCCAAATCCCCCCTGAGACCCCAAAATCCCCCAAATTTCCCCCAAATCCCCCCCCTGAGACCCCAAAATCCCCCAAATTCCCCCCAAATCCCCCAAAATCCCCCAAATTCACCCCAAAATTCCCCAAATTTCCCCCAAATCCCCCCCTGAGACCCCAAAATCCCCCAAATTCCCCCCAAATCCCCCCTGAGACCCCAAAATCCCCCAAATTTCCCCCTGAGACCCCAAAATCCCCCAAATTCACCCCAAAATCCCCCCTGAGACCCCAAAATCCCCCAAATTCACCCCAAAATCCCATTTTTTTTTGGCAGCTGCGGGCGGAGCCCAAACCCAGCGCCCCCAAAAGGCCCAAATTGGGGGAGGGTCCCGAGGGGCTCCCCCTGCACCGCAAAGGGGAACCCGCGGCCAACAGCGACACCTGCGCCGCCGCCCTGGCAGGTAGGGCCCCCAAAAACCCCCAAAATCACCCCAAAAACGGGCTGGGAGCACCAGGAATGAACTCGGGACCCCCAAAAACCCCCAAAATCGACCCAAAAACCCCCCAAAATCACCCCAAAAACCCCCAAAATCACCCCAAAAACGGGCTGGGAGCACCAGGAATGAACTCGGGACCCCCAAAAACCCCCAAAATCGACCCAAAAATGGGCTGGGGACCCCGAAAATCCTAAAAATCAACCCAAAAACCCCCAAAATCACCCCAAAAATGGGCTGGGGACCCTCAAAATTAACCAAAAATACCCCAAAATCAACCCAAAAATGGGCTGGGGACCCCCGAAAATCCCAAAAATCAACCCAAAAACCCCCAAAATCACCCCAAAAACCCCCAAAATCGACCCAAAAATGGGCCGGGGACCCCCAAAATCAACCAAAAATACCCCAAAATCGACCCAAAAACCCCCCAAAATCGACCCAAAAATGGGCTGGGAGCACCAGGATTGAACTCGGGACCCCCAAAAACCCCCAAAATGAACCCAAAAACCCCCAAAATCGACCCAAAATTCCCCAAAATTGACCCAAAAATGGGCTGGGGACCCCCAAAAACCCCAGAAATCACCCCAAAAACGGGTTGGGGACCCCGGGAATGAACTCGGGACCCCCAAAAACCCCCCAAAATTGACCCAAAAATGGGCTGAGGACCCCCAAAATCAACCAAAAATACCCCAAAATCAACCCAAAAACCCCCCAAAAACCCCCAAAATACCCCCAAAAAACCCAAAATCAACCCAAAATTGGGTTGGGGATCCCCGAAAACCCCTAAAATCAACCCAAAATATCCCAAAAACTCCCAAAATCAACCCAAAAATGGGCTGGGAGCACCGGGAATGAACTCAGGACCCCCAAAAACCCCCAAAATCAACCCAAAAACCCCCCAAAATCACCCCAAAAACCCCCAAAATCACCCCAAAAACCCCCAAAATAGACCCAAAAACGGGCTGGGAGCACCAGGAATGAACTCGGGACCCCCAAAAACCCCCAAAATCAACCCAAAAACCCCCAAAATCGACCCAAAAATGGGCTGGGGACCCCCGAAAATCCCAAAAATCAACCCAAAAACCCCCAAAATCACCCCAAAACCCCCAAAATCGACCCAAAAATGGGCTGAGGACCCTCAAAATCAACCAAAAATACCCCAAAATCAACCCAAAAACCCCCCAAAATCGACCCAAAAATGGGCTGGGGACCCCGAAAATCCCAAAAATCAACCCAAAAACCCCCAAAATCACCCCAAAAACCCCCAAAATCAACCCAAAAACCCCCAAAATCGACCCAAAAATGGGCTGGGGACCCCCGAATACCCCAAAATCAACCCAAAAACCCCCCAAAATCGACCCAAAATACCCCAAAAACCCCCAAAATACCCAGAAAAAAAACCCCAAAATCAACCCAAAATTCCTCCCCCCAAAAAACCCAAAAACAACCCAAAATATCCCAAAATAAACCCAAAATACCCCAAAAAAACCCAAAATCAACCCAAAAACTGCCTGGGGACACCAGGAATGAACTCGGGACCCCCAAAAATGCCCAAAATCACCCCAAAATATCCCCAAATACCCCAAAATCAACCCCAAACCCCCCAAAAACTCCCAAAATACCCCAAAAAAACCCAAAATCAACCCAAAATTGGGTTGGGGATCCCCGAAAACCCCTAAAATCAACCCAAAATATCCCAAAAACTCCCAAAATCAACCCAAAAATGGGCTGGGAGCACCGGGAATGAACTCAGGACCCCCAAAAACCCCCAAAATCAACCCAAAATATCCCAAAAAACCCCAAAATAGCCCCAAAAAAACCCAAAATCAACACAAAATATCCCAAATTTCCCCAAATTCCCCCAATTTTTTCCAAATTCTTCCAAATTCCCCCAAAATTCCTCAAAATTTCCTCAAATTCTCCAAAAATTCCCAAAAATTGATCGAAATTCCCCCAAAATTCCCTAAAATCCTCCCCAAAACCCCCCAAAATTCCTCAAAATTCCCCAAATCCTCCTAAAATTCCCCAAAATCTTCCCCAGGAATTCCAAAATTCCCCAAAATCCTCCAAAAGTTCCCCAAAAGTGCTCAAAATTCCCCCAAAATTCCCCAAAATTCCTGAAAATCTTCCCCAAAACCCCCCAAAATTCACCAAATCCTCCAAAAAATTCCCAAAAAATTCCCTAAAATCCTCCCCAAATTTCCCAAAATTCATCAAATCCTCCCAAATTTCCCCAAAATTTCCCCAAAATCCCCAAAATTCCTCCTGGGAAGACTCAATTTTTTGGGATTTTCCTCCTCCTCCCCCAGCCCTACGCAGGATTCTCCTCACGGGGGGACCCCTGATCAAGGAGGAGACTCATCGGGTGAGCAGCCGGAATTTTGGGAATTTTTGGGAATTTTGGGAATTTTTGGGAGTTTTTGGGGAATTTTGGGGAATTTTGGGGGAATTTTGGGGGGTCTGGAGAGGATTTTGGGGATTTTTTTGGGGAATTTTTGGGGGATTTTTTGGGAATTTGGGGAATATTTGGGAGGATTTTGGAAATTTTGGGGGAGTTTTTGGGAGATTTGGGAGGATTTTGGAAATTTTGGGGGGATTTTGGGAATTTTGGGGTGGTTTGGGGAGATTTTCGGGAATTTTGGGAATGTTTGTGGGGATTTTGGGAATATTTGAAGGGATTTTGGGAGATTTTTGGCCGTTTCAAATTGACATTTTCCACTTTTTAATTTCTTTTTTTTCCAATTCCTTTTCTCATTCCTTATCCCAAATCCCCCCATCCCAAATTCCCCCCAAATTCCCCCAAAATCCCCCCAAAATCCCCCAAAACCTTCCCAAATTTCCCAAAATCCCCCAAATTTCCTCCAAATCCCCTCAAACCTCCTTAAAATTCCCCAAAATTCCCAAAATTCCTTCAAATTCCCTCAAAATTCCCCAAATTCCCAAAATTCCCCCAAAATTTCCCAAAATCCCCCAAATTTCCCCCAAATCTTCTCAAATCCCCCAAATCCTTTCAAACCCCCTTAAAATTCCCCGAAATTCCCAAAATTCCTTCAAATTCCCCCAAAATTCCCCAAAATTCCCCCAAAATTTTTCCAAAATTCCCCAAAATCCCCCAAATTTCCCCCAAATCTTTTCAAATCCCCCAAATCCCCTCAAACCCCCTTAAAATTCCCCAAAATTCCTTCAAATTCTCCTAAAATTCCCCAAAATTCCCCCAAATTTCCCAAAATCCCCCCAAATTCACCCAAAATCCCCCAAAATTCCCAAAATTCCTTCAAATTCCCCCCAAAATTCCCCAAATTCCCCCAAATTTCCGAAAATCCCCCCAAATTCACCCAAAATTCCCCCAAAATTCCCCAAATTCCCCCCAAAATTTCCCAAATTCCCCCAAAATTCCCCCAAAATTCCCCAAATTCCCCCCAAATTTCCCAAAATTCCCCATTTTTAAACCCTTTCCTCCCCATTTTTAACCCTTTCCCCCCCCCATTTTTAACCCTTTTCCCCCCATTTTTAACCCTTTCCCCCCCATTTTTAACCCTTTCCTCCCCCATTTTTAACCCTTTCCCTCCCCCCAGCGCCTCCAGGAGCTGCTGCTCCCCTTGGCCCTTCGTCTTCCTCAGTGCCCCGAGCCCCCTCCCCAGGCTCCTCCCCCTCCCCAGGGACCCCCCCAGGTTTTGGGGGTGCCCTCGGTGGTTTTGGGGTCCCCCTTTGCCAGCGGCCGCTGTCGGGGGGGGCTCTACGGGGTCCTTCAGGCTCTGCTGCTCGGGGCCCCCCCCCGGGGCGGCGCCGCCGCTGCCGTGCGCCCTCAGAGCCTTCGGGCAGGGGATGAGGGACCCTGATGTGCAGGTGAGAACCCCAAAATATCCTGAATTTATCCCAAAAACACCCCCAAAATATCCCAAAAATGTCCTGGAGTTATCCCTAAAATATCCTGAAAATAGCCCCAAAATATCCCAAATTCTCCCCAATTCCCTGCGCCCTCAGAGCCTTCGGGCAGGGGATGAGGGACCCCGATGTGCAGGTGAGACCCCCAAAAACACCCCCAAAACACCCCCAAAATATCCCAAAATATCCCAAAAATATCCTGGAGTTATCCCCAAAATATCCCTAAAATAGCCCCAAAATATCCCAAATTCTCCCCAATTCCCTGAGTGCTCAGGGCCTTCGGGCAGGGGATGAGGGACCCCGATGTGCAGGTGAGACCCCCAAAAACACCCCCAAAACACCCCCAAAATATCCCAAAATATCCCAAAAATATCCTGGAGTTATCCCCAAAATATCCCTAAAATAGCCCCAAAATATCCCAAATTCTCCCCAATTCCCTGCGCCCTCAGAGCCTTCGGGCAGGGGATGAGGGACCCTGATGTGCAGGTGAGACCCCCAAAAACAACCCCAAAATATCCCAAATTTATCCCAAAAATATCCTGAAAATAGCCCAAAAATATTCCAAATCCGGACCCCCCAAATCCCCTCAGGACCCCCCAAACTCCCCCCAAATCCCCCAAAGTACCCCCAAATCCCCCTCAGGACCCCCGAAATTCCCCCTGAATCCCCTCAGGACCCCTCAAATCCCATCCAGGACCCCCCAAATCCCCTCAGGACCCCCGAAATTCCCCCCAAATCCCCCTCAGGACCCCCCAGATCCCCCCAGGACCCCCCAAATCCCCCCAGGACCCCCCAAATCCCCCCAGGATCCCCAAAATTCCCCGTAAATCCCCTCAGGACCCCCCAAATCCCATCCAGGACCCCCCAAATCCCCCTCAGGACCCCCCAAACTCCCCCCAAATCCCCCAAAGTCCCCCCAAATCTCCCCAGGACCCCCCAAAT
The DNA here is from genome assembly GCA_038429875.1 of Poecile montanus. NCBI lineage: Eukaryota > Metazoa > Chordata > Aves > Passeriformes > Paridae > Poecile > Poecile montanus. The sequence continues at coordinate 773,600 of CM076534.1, forward strand.
CCTTTCCAGGACCCTCCAGACCCCCTCAGGACCCCCCAAATCTCATCCAAGACCCCCCAAAGTCCCCCCAAATCCCCTCAGGATCCCTCAGGACCCCCTAAATCCCCCCAGGACCCCCCAAATCCAATCCAGGACCCCCCAAATCCCCTCAGGACCCCCCAAAGTCCCCCCAAATCCATTCCAGGACCCTCCAGACCCCCTCAGGACCCCCCAAATCCATTCCAGGAGCCCCCAAACTCCCCCCAGGACCCCCCAAATCCCCCAAAGTCCCCCTAAATCCTCTCAGGACCCCCAAAACTCCCCCTAAATCCAATCCAGGACCCTCAAATTCCCCCCAAATCCCCTCAGGACCCCCAAAATTCCCCCCAAATCCCCTCAGGACCCCCCAAATCTTCCCAGGACCCCCCAAATCCCCTCAGGACCCCCGAAATTCCCCCTGAATCCTCTCAGGACCCCCCAAATCCATTCCAGGACCCCCCCAAATCCCCTCAGGACCCCCCCAAATTCCCCCTAAATCCCCTCAGGACCCCCCAAAGTCCCCCCAAATCCCATCCAGGACCCCCCAGGACCCCCCAAATCCCCCCCTCCTCCCCCTCTAACCTCTCTCCCCTCCCCCCCCAGGTCTCCTCACTCTGCTCCGAGCTCCTCCTCACCTTCACCGCCCTCAGCCGGGCCTGGAGCGCCCCTCCCCCCTCCCCCTCCCCTCCCCCACCCCCCTCCACCCCTCCCCCACCCCTCCCTTCCTTCAAACCCTCCCCTCCCCCACCCCTCCCCTCCCTTCCGGTGACGTCAGAGCCGGCTGGGGGCGGGGCTCCGCCGGGGGGTGGGGGAGGGGCGAGGCCTCGGCGCCCGGTTTTCGTTCACTACGAGCGCGAGGAGGCCTCGGACGTGGAGATTTCCCTGGAGAGCGACTCCGACGATTCCGTGGTCATCGTTCCCAAAAAGGCATCACTTCCTGTCCCCGTGACCTCACTTCCTGTTCAGCCCGCGTCACTTCCGGTTTCGGCGCAGCCACTTCCGGTTTCGCTGGCGGCACTTCCGGTTCCGCCCCAGCCGCTTCCGGTGCAGAGCGCCCCTCCCCCCCCGCCCCCGCCGCCCCCTCCCCCGCCCCCTCCCCCTCCCCCCACCCCCCCCGCGGCCGCGCCCGAGGGTGGGGGAGGGGAGGAGGAGGAGGAGGAAGAGCGGGATGAAGGAGAGGAGGAAAATGGCGGAGGAGGAGGAAAAGAAAATGGCGGCGGGGCGGAGGAAAATGGCGGCGGCGGCGGCGTCGGGGAGGTGGGGGAGGGGGAGGAGGTGGGGGAGGGGCCGGCGGTGATCAACATCAACAGCAGCGAGGAGGAGGAGGAGGAAGAGGAAGAGGAGGAGGAGGAAGAGGAGGAGTTTGGGGAGGAAGAGGAGGAGGAAGAGGAGGAGTTTTTCGAGGAAGAGGAAGAGGAGGAGTTTGAGGAGGAGGAGGAGGAAGAGGAGGAGTTTGAGGAGGAAGAGGAGGAGTTTGAGGGGGAGGGGCTGTCGGAGGAGGAGGAGGAGGATGAAGAGGAAGGCGGGGCGGGGGAGGGGCCGGCGGAGCAGGGCGGGGGAGGGGCGCTGCTCCTCATGGAGGTAGAGGAAGCCGCCCCTCCCCCACCCCCCCTCCCCCTCCCCCACCCCCCCGAGGCGGAGCCGCCCCTCCCCCACCCCCCCCAGCCCCGCCCCGCCCCTCCCCCACCCTCAGCCCCCCCTGGAGGCCCCTCCCCCACCCCAATCCCCTCCCCCACCCCCGCCCCAATCCCCTCCCCCTCCCCCTCCCCCCCCAGGGGCTCCCGGCCCCTCCCCCCCCGCCCCTCCCCCCACCCCCCGAGGAGCCGCCCGAGGCCCCCCCGGGACAGGAGCAGGTAAAGGGGGGAGGGGCAAAGGTTTGGGGAATTTCGGGAATTTGGGGAATTTTTTGGGAATTTTTTGGGAATTTTTTGGGAATTTTTGGGAATTCTGGGGGTAAATTTTGAATTTTTTGGGAATTTTGGGGGATCCTGGGGGTGAATTTTGAATTTTTCAGGAATTTTTTGGGGGTCCTGGGAGGGAAATTTGAATTTTTTGGGAATTTTTGGGGGTCCTGAGGGGAAATTTTGGGAATTTTTGGGGTCCTGGGAGAGAATTTTGAATTTTTTTGGAGTTTTTTGGGGTCTTGGGTGGGAATTTTGAATTTTCTGGAATTTTTTGGGGGGTCTTGGGAGAGAATTTTGAATTTTTTGGGAATTTTTGGGGGTTTTGGCAGGGAAATCTGAATTTTTGGGAATTTTTAGGGTTTGGGGGTGAATTTTGAATTTTTTGGGAATTTTTGGGGGTCCTGGGAGAAAAATTTGAATTTTTCGGGATTTTTTGGGAGTTCTGGGGGTGAATTTTGAATTTTTTGGGAATTTGTGTTGGGAGAAAAATTTGAATTTTTTGGGAATTTTTGGGGGGTCCTGGGAGGGAATTTTGGGATTTTTTGGGGTCCTGGGGGTGAATTTTGAATTTTCTGGAATTTTTTGGGGGTCCTGAGGGAAAATTTTGGGAATTTTTGGGGGTCCTGGGAGGGAAATTTTGAATTTTTCGGGATTTTTTGGGGGTTTTGGGAGGGAAATTTTGAATTTTTCGGGAATTTTGGGGGTTCTGGGAGAGAGTTTTGAATTTTCTGGTAATTTTTTTGGGGTGTTGGGAGAAAAATTTGAATTTTTTTGGATTTTTTGGGGGGTCCTGAGGGGAATTTTTGGGGTCCTGGGGGTGAATTTTGAATTTTCTGGAATTTTTTTGGGGTGTTGGGAGAAAAATTTGAATTTTTCGTGATTTTTTGGGGGGTCCTGGGACGGAATTTTGAATTTTTTGGGAATTTTTGGGGGTCCTGAGGGAAAATTTTGGGAATTTTTTGGGGTCCTGGGAGAAAAATTTGAATTTTTTGGGAATTTTTGGGAATCCTGGGCTGAAATTTTTCATTTTCAGGGAATTTCGAGGCTCCAGAGTTGAAATTTTGAAATTTTTTTTAAACTCAATTTTAACATTTCTGGGGCCGTTCAAAAAACCCCAAATTTGGAGGCGGGGTCTCCATTGATTAATCATCAATTCGTATTAATGATTAATTAATTACTAATTAATTATTAATTTCCCTTTTTTCAGGGTGAGGAAGACGAAGAGCGCGACGAGGCCAGCACGATGATCGCCGATTTCATCGATTGCCCCCCGGACGACGAAAAAAACCCCGAGACCCCCCTGTGAGACCCCCCCAAAAATCCGCCCCTCCCCCACCCCACAAACCCCTCTGAGCCCCTCCCCCACCCCTCTGAGCCCCTCCCCCACCCCACTGAGCCCCTCCCCCACCCCTCTGAGCCCCTCCCCCCCCTCTGAGCCCCTCCCCCACCCCTCCCCCACCCCTCTGAGCCCCTCCCCCACCCCACAAACCCCTCCCCCACCCTCTGAGCCCCTCCCCCACCCCTCTGAGCCCCTCCCCCACCCCACAAACCCCTCCCCCACCCACAAACCCCTCCCCCACCCTCTGAGCCCCTCCCCCACCCTCTGAGCCCCTCCCCCACCCCTCTGAGCCCCTCCCCCACCTCTCTGAGCCCCTCCCCCACCCCCTGAGCCCCTCCCCCACCCCACAAACCCCTCCCCCACCCCTCTGAGCCCCTCCCCCACCCCCTGAGCCCCTCCCCCACCCCACAAACCCCTCCCCCACCCTCTGAGCCCCTCCCCCACCCCACTGAGCCCCTCCCCCACCGCAAATTCCACTTCCGCTCCCTCCCCGCCGCCATTTTGGCGCCGTCGCGCTGTTGTGACGTCATTAAAAACCGCGCCAAGATGGCGCCGACGTTTTCGGTGTTGTCGCGCTCTTGTGACGTCGCTAAAACCGCGCCAAGATGGCGCCGTCGCGCTCTTGTGACGTCACTAAAAACGCGCCGAGGATCCGGCGCATTCTTGTGACGTCACTGAAACGCGTCGCGCTCTTGTTGACGTCATTAAAACCGCGCCAAGAAACCGTCGCCGCCATTTTCTGCGCCGTCGCGCTCTTGTGACGTCATTAAAAACGCGCTGATGAGCCGTCGCATTCTTGTGACGTCACTAAGACGCGCCGCGCCCGCTGACGCGTCGCGCTGTTGTGACGTCATTATAACCGCACCAATAAACCGTCGCCGCCATTTTCGGCGCCGTCGCGCTCTTGTGACGTCACTGAAAACGCGCCAGGAAGTCGGAGCCGTCGCGCTCTTGTGACGTCATTAAAAAGGCGCCAACAATACTGAGCCGTCGCGCTCTGGTGACGTCACTAAAAACGCGCCAAGAAGAAGCCGTCGCAGCCATTTTCGTTGCCGTCGCTCTTGTGACGTCATTAAAGCGCGCCAAGAAGCCGCCGCCATTTTGGCGGCGTGAGGGGGAAGCGGGAGCCGCCGCCATGAAGCCGCCGCGGCGGCTCCGTTTTCTCCCGTCGCGTTTGGCGGAGGCTCCGCGCAGCCCCGAGCGGCCCCGGAGAGGAGCGTGGGGGCTGAGGGAGAAGCGGGAGCTGCTGGCGGCGCTCAGGGCCCAGGCTCGGAGCGGCCTCCCCGAGCAGCGGCTGCCGGCGGCGCTGAGGGAGCGGCTGCCCCGGAGGAGCGAGGAGGAGGTGGGGAGGGAACGGGGGAGGCTCGGGGGGAGCCCGGCAGGGGAACCCCGAAAGCGGCACCTCGGAAACCTCCAAATTCCCCTCAGAAACCTCCAAATTCCCCTCAGAAACCTCCAAATTCCCCTCAGAAACCTCCAAATTCCCCCTCAGAGAGCCCCGAATTTCCCCTCAGAGAGCCCCGAATTTCCTCTCAAAAATCCCCAAAATTTCCCCTCAGAAACCCCCGAATTTCCCCTCAAAGTGCCCCAAATTTCCTCTCAAAATGCCCCGAATTTCCCCTCAAAGTGCCCCAAATTTCCTCTCAAAATGCCCCGAATTTTCCCTCAGAGAGCCCCGAATTCTCTCTCAAAAATCCCCAAATTTCCCCCTAAGAGTCGCAAATTTCCCCTCAAAGAGCCCCGAATTTACCCTCAAAATGCCCCAAGTTTCCCCTCAGAAATCCCCAAATTTCCTCTCAAAATGTCCCGAATTTCCCACTAAAACAGCCGCAAACTTTTCCCTCAGAGAGCCCCGAATTTCCCCTCAAAGTGCCCCAAATTCTCTCTCAGAAATTCCCAAATTTCCTCCTGAAAGATTCGCAAATTTCCCTCTCAAAATGCCCCAAATTTCCCCTCAGGGACCCCCAAAATTCCCCCCAAATTTCTCTGTCAGGGATGCCCAAAGTTTCGTTCTCAGAAACCTCAAAATTTCCTCAAAAATGCCAAATATCCCCTCAGAAATCCCCAATTTCCCCAAAATTCGCCCAAAATCTCCTCAGAAATCCCAAATTTCCCCCAAATTCCCCCAAAATTCCCCCAGAAATCCCAAATTTCCCCCAAAATCTCCTCAGAAACCCCAAAATTTCCCTCAAAGACCCCAAAATCTCCTCAGAAATCCCAAATTTCTCCAAAATCCCCCCCAAACTCCGTCAGAAACCCCAAAATTCCCCTCAGAAATCCCAAATTTCCCCAAATTTCCCCCTAAATTCCCTCAGAAATCCCAAATTCCCCTCAGAAATCCCAAATTTCCCCCAAAATTCCTTTCAGAAACCTCAAAATTCCCTCAAAATTCCCTCAGAAATCCCAAATTTCCCCCAAAATTCCTTTCAGAAACCTCAAAATTCCCTCAAAATTCCCTCAGAAATCCCAAATTTCCCCCAAAATTCCTTTCAGAAACCTCAAAATTCCCCCAAAATTCCCTCAGAAATCCCAAAATTCCCTCAGAAATCCCAAAATTCCTCCAAAATTCCCTCAGAAATCCCAAATTTCCCCAAAATTCCCCCAAAATTCCCTCAGAAACCCCAAATTTTCCCAATTTTTTCCCAAAATTTCCCCAATTTTCCCTCAGAAACCCCAAAATTCCCTCAGAAATCCCAAATTTCCCCCAAATTCCCCCAAAATCTCCCCAGAAATCCCCAAATTCCCCTCAGAAACCCCAAAATTCCCCCTAAATTCCCCCAGAAATCCCAAATTTCCCAAAAATTCCCTTAAAATTCCCTCAGAAATCCCAAAATCCCCTCAGAAATCCCAAATTTTCCCCTCAATTCCCACAAAAATCCCAAATTCCCCTCAGAAATCCCAAATTCCCCCAAAATCTCCTCAGAAACCTCAAAATTCCCCCAAAATTCCCTCAGAAATCCCAAAATTCCCTCAGAAATCCCAAAATTCCTCCAAAATTCCCTCAGAAATCCCAAATTTCCCCAAAATTCCCCCAAAATCTCCTCAGAAACCTCAAAATTCCCCCAAAATTCCCTCAAAGACCCCAAAATTCCCTCAGAAATCCCAAATTTCCTCCAAAATTCCCCCAAAATTCCCTCAGAAATCCCAAAATTCCCCAAAATTTCCCCAATTTTCCCTCAGAACCCCCAAAATTCCCGATTTTTTCCCAAAATTCCCGTTTTTTTCCCGATTTTTCCCTCAAAGACCCCAAAATTCCCTCAGAAATCCCAAATTTCCTCCAAAATTCCCCCAAAATTCCCTCAGAAATCCCAAAATTCCCCAAAATTTCCCCAATTTTCCCTCAGAACCCCCAAAATTCCCGATTTTTCCCCAAAATTCCCGTTTTTCCCGATTTTTCCCTCATTTTGCAGATCCGGGCGTTCCTGGTTCGGCTCCGGGGCCGAGCGGCTCGAGAGGCTCTGACCTCGAAATTCCGGAAATTTCTGCTCTTCCGGCGCCGGATCCGCGCCCCCATCCAGGTTTTTTTGGGAATTTGGGGAATTTTCTGGAATTTTTGGGGGTCCTGAGGGGATTTTGGGGGGTTCTGGGCTCAGAATTTGGGAATTTTCTGGATCTGAGCTCAAAATTTGGGAATTTTCTGGAATTTTGGGGGGTTCTGGGCTCAGAATTTGGGAATTTTCTGGAATTTTGGGGGTTCTGATCTCAAAATTTGGGAATTTTGGGGTTCTGGGACCCAAATTTTGGGGTTTTAGGTCCCAGATTTTGGGGGATTCTTGATCCCAAATTTTGGGATTCTGGGTCCTGAATTTTGGGGTTTCGGGTCTCGAATTTTGGGGAATTCTGGATCCCAAATTTTGGGGGGTTTTGGGTCCTGAATTTTGGGGTTTTTAGGTCCCAAATTTTGGGGTTCTGGGTCCCGAATTTTGGGGTTCTGGATCCCGAATTTTGGGGTTTTGGATCCGAATTTTGGGGTTTCAGGTCCCAAATTTTGGGGGTTTTAAGTCCCAAATTTTGGGGTTTTAAGTCCCGAATTTTGGGGTTTTTAGGTCCCAAATTTTGGGGTTCTGGGTCCCAAATTTTGGGGTTTGGGGTCCCGAATTTTTGGGGGGTTTTGGATCCAAATTTTGGGATTTGGATCCCAAATTTTGGGGTTTTTAAGTCCCAAATTTTGGGGTTTCAGGTCCCAAATTTTGGGGTTTTTAGGTCCTGATTTTTGGGGTTCTGGGACCCAAATTTTGGGGTTTTAGGTCCTGAATTTTGGGGAATTCTGGGTCCCAAATTTTGGGGTTTTGGGTCCCAAATTTTGGGGTTTTGGATCCGAATTTTGGGGTTTTAAGTCCCAAATTTTGGGGGGTTCTGGGTCCCAAATTTTGGGGTTTTAGGTCCAAATTTTGGGGTTTTTGGTCCCAAATTTTGGGGTTTCAGATCCCGAATTTTTGGGGTTTCAGGTCATGAATTTTGGGGTTCTGGGTTTCGGATTTTGGGGTTTTTAAGTCCCAAATTTTGGGGGTTTGGGCTCCCGGATTTTGGGGGGTTTTGGATCCAAATTTGGGGATTTTGGGGTTCTGGATCCCAAATTTTGGGGTTTTATGGCACAGATTTTGGGGTCTCAGCTCTCAGATTTTGGGGTCCCAGATTCCAATTTTTGGGGTTCCAGGTTCTGAATTTTGGGGTTCTAGACTCGGTTCTAGAGGTTCTAGACTCGGTTCTAGACTCGGTTCTAGAGGTTCTAGAAGGTTCTAGAGGTTCTAGACTCGGTTCTAGAGGTTCTAGAGGTTCCGGAGGTTCTAGACTCGGTTCTAGAGGTTCTAGAAGGTTCTAGACTCGGTTCTAGACTCGGTTCTAGAGGTTCTAGACTCGGTTCTAGAGGTTCTAGAAGGTTCTAGACTCGGTTCTAGACTCGGTTCTAGAGGTTCTGGAGGTTCCAGGTCTCGGTTCTGGAGGTTCTGGGTGCTGAATTTTGGGGTTCTGGACCCGAATTTTGGGGTTCTGGACCCGAATTTTGGGGTTCTGGACTCTTGAGTTTCGGGGATCCCAATCCGGGGCTTTTGGGGTTCCCGGTCCGGGTTTTCGGGGTTTCCGATCCGGGTTCCGAGGATCCGGATCCAGTGGGGGGGGTGGGTCCGGGTTCCGGGTTTTCTGGGGGTTCCTGAGCCCATTTTTGGGGTCCCCCCCCCCATTTTTGGGGTCCCAAATCCCATTTTTGGGGTTTTTTGGGGTCCCCACCCCATTTTTGGGGTCTCCAGACCCATTTTTGGGGTCCCTGACCCCATTTTCAGGGTCAGGGACCCCATTTTTGGGGTCCCAATGGGATTTTTTGGGGTCCCCAATCCCATTTTTGGGGTCCCAATTCCATTTTTGGGGTCCCCAATCCCATTTTTGGGGTCCCAATCCCATTTTTGGGGTCCCAAATCCCATTTTTGGGGTCCCAATCCCATTTTTGGGGTTCCTGACCCCATTTTTGGGGTCCCCAATCCCATTTTTAGGGTCCCCAATTCCCATTTTTGGGGTTCCTGACCCCATTTTTGGGGTTCCTGACCCCATTTTTGGGGTCCCCAATCCCATTTTTGGGGTCCCAATCCCATTTTTGGGGTCCCCAATCCCATTTTTGGGGTCCCAATTCCCATTTTTGGGGTCCCAATGGGATTTTTGGGGTCCCAAATCCCGTTTTTGGGTCCCAATTCCCATTTTTGGGGTCCCAATCCCATTTTTGGGTCCCAAATCCCATTTTTGGGGTTCCTGACCCCATTTTTGGGGTCCCAATTCCCATTTTTGGGGTCCCTGACCCCGTTTTTGGGTCCCCAATCCCATTTTTGGGTCCCAATTCCCATTTTTGGGTCCCAATTCCCATTTTTGGGGTCCCAATGGGATTTTTGGGGTCCCAATTCCCATTTTTGGGGTCCCCAATCCCATTTTTGGGGTCCCAATTCCCATTTTTGGGGTTCCTGACCCCATTTTTGGGTCCCAAATCCCATTTTGGGGTCCCCAATCCCATTTTTGGGGTCCCCCACCCCATTTTTGGGGTCCCTGACCCCGTTTTTGGGTCCCCAATCCCATTTTTGGGGTCCCAAATCCCATTTTTGGGGTCCCAAATCCCATTTTTGGGTCCCAATTCCCATTTTTGGGGTCCCCAATTCCATTTTTGGGGTCCCAATGGGATTTTTGGGGTCCCAATTCCCATTTTTGGGGTCCCCAATCCCATTTTTGGGGTCCCAATTCCCATTTTTGGGGTTCCTGACCCCATTTTTGGGTCCCAAATCCCATTTTGGGGTCCCCAATCCCATTTTTGGGGTCCCCCACCCCATTTTTGGGGTCCCTGACCCCGTTTTTGGGTCCCCAATCCCATTTTTGGGGTCCCAAATCCCATTTTTGGGGTCCCAAATCCCATTTTGGGGTCCCAATTCCCATTTTTGGGGTCCCCAATTCCATTTTTGGGGTCCCAGATTCCATTTTTGGGGTCCCTGACCCCATTTTTGGGGTCCCTGTCCCCGTTTTTGGGGTCCCTGAGCCCGTTTTTGTCCCCCCAGGTGTGGCAGGACCTGGCTGAGACCCTCGGGGGAGGGGTCCCGGAGGGTCCCCCCAGCGCCGCCTTTTCCCAGGTGAGAAATTCCAGGGGGGGAATTTGGGGATCCTGAGGGGGTCCCCAACCCCCCCCACCCTGAAATTGGGGTGAAACCCCCCCAAAAAACCCCAAAATACCCCAAAATCCCCCCAACACCAAAAAAAACCCCCAAAAAACCCCAAAATCCCCCAAAAATCCCCCAAAAAACTCAAAAATTCCCCCAAAATCCCCCCAAAACAAAAAAAACCCCAAAATCTCCCCAAAAAACCCCAAAATTCCCCCCAAACCCCCCCAAAAAACCCAAAATTCCCCCAAATCCCCCCAAAAACCCCAAAAAAGCCCAAAGTTCCCCAAAATCCCTCAAAATTCCCCCAAATCCCCAAAACCCCCCCAAAATTCCCAAAAAATTCCCCCAAAAAACCAAAAAAATCCCAAAATTCCCCAAAATTCCCCCAAATCCTTCCAAAATTCCCCAAAAATTCCCCAAAAATTCCCAAAATTTCCCCAAAATCCCCCAAAATTCACCCAAAATTCCCCCAAAATCCCCCAAAAAAACCCAAAATTCCCCAAAATTCCCCCAAATCCTTCCAAAATTCCCAAAATTCCCCAAAATTCCCCAAAATTCCCCCCAAATCCCCCAAAATTCCCCCAAAATTCCCTCAAAATCCCCCCAAAATTCCCAAAAAATTCCCCCAAAAAACCAAAAAAATCCCCAAAAATTCCCCAAAATTCCCCAAAAATTCCCAAAAATTCTCCAAAATTCCCCCCAAATTCCCCCAAAATTCTCCAAAATTCCCCAAAATTCCCCCAAAATTCCCTCAAAATCCCCAGAAAACCCCCAAAATTCCCCAAAAATTCCCCCAAAAAACAAAAAAAATCCCAAAAAATTCCCAAAAAATTCCCAAAAATTCCCAAAAATTCCCAAAAATTCCCAAAAAAAACCCCAAAATCCCTCAAAATCCCCCAAAATTCCCCAAAATTCCCCAAAATCCCTCCAAAAACCCCAAAATTCCCCTAAAATCCGCAAAAAAACCCCAAAATTCCCAAAAAAATTCCCCCAAAAAACCAAAAAATTCCCCAAAATTCTCCAAAATTCCCCAAAATTCCCCAAATATCCCAAAATTCCCCAAAATTCCCCCAAATCCTTCCGAAATTCCCAAAAATCCCCCAAAATTCCCCAAATTCCCCCAAAATTCCCCAAAAATTTCCCCAAAAAACCAAAAAAATCCCAAAAAATTCCCCCAAATTCCTTCAAAATTCCCCAAAATTCCCCCAAAATTCCCCAAAATTCCCAAAAATTCCCAAAAATTCCCCAAATCTCCCCAAATTTCCCCCCCAGGTGCTGACGGTGGCGGCCACGGAGCCCCTGACCCTGGAGCACTCCAGACCCCCCCGGAATTCCGGAACCTTCCGGAACTCCGGGACCCCCCCGGAGCCGGGGAGGCCCCAAAATCCGGGATTGGCCCCAAATCCCGGGAATTTGGAGGTGGATTTTGGGAAAATTTACGAATTCCTGGCCAGGATCGGAGCGGGGGGGGAGGGGGGGCCCCCCCTGCCCCCCGCAGGTGAGAGGGGACCCCAAAAAATGGGGGGGGATCCCAAAAAAAATCTGGGAAAATCTGGGAAAATTCCCAAAAAAAATCTGGGAAAATGCTGGAAAAATCTGGGAAAATTCCCCAAAAAAATCTGGGAAAATTAAAAAAAAAATCTGGGAAAATGCTGGAAAAATTGGGGAAAATCCTGAAAAAATCTGGGAAAATTCCCCCAAAAAATCTGGGGAAAATTCCCAAAAAAATCTGGGAAAATGCTGGAAAAATTGGGGAAAATTCCAGAAAAAAGTCAGGGAAAATTCCAGAAAAAATCAGGGAAAATCGGGAAAAAATTGGGGAAAATCATGAAAAAATTTGGGGAAAATTCCCCCCAAAAAATCTGGGAAAACCCTGAAAAAAATTGGGGAAATTCGAAAAAAATTGGGGAAAATTCCAGAAAAAATTTGGTGGGGGGGGATCCCCAAAAAAAAATATCTGGGAAAATTTAAAAAATATCAGGGAAAATTTGAAAAAAAATCGGGAAAAATTCCAAAAAAAAGCTGGGAAAATCCCCCCAAAATCAGGGAAAATCCCCCCAAAAATCAGGGAAAATCACGAAAAAATTTGGGGAGGAAATTCCAAAAAAATTGGGAGGGAAATCCCAAAAAAATCAGGGAAAATCCCAAAAAATTTTGGGAGGGAAAGTCCAAAAAATTGGGGGGAAAATGTCAAAAAAAAATTCCCATTTTTAGGGTTCCCAGTCCCAAATTTGGGGATTCCCAGTTCCAAACTGGGATTCCCAGTCCCGTTTTGGGATTCCCCATTCAAACTGGTCCATTCCCAGTCCAAACTGGTCCATTCCCAGTCCAAACTGGGATTCCCAGTCCCAAACTGGGAGGTTCTGGGTCCATTTTGGGGATTCCCAGTTCAAACTGGTCCATTCCCAGTCCCAAACTGGTCCATTCCCAGTCCAAACTGGTCCATTCCCAGTCCCAAACTGGGATTCCCAATCCCAAATTTGGGATTCCCAGTTCCAAACTGGTCCATTCCCAGTCCCAAACTGGGATTCCCAATCCCATTTTAGGGATTCCCAGTTCCAAACTGGTCCATTCCCAGTCCCAAACTGGTCCATTCCCAGTCCCAAACTGGGATTCCCAGTCCCAAACTGGTCCATTCCCAGTCCAAACTGGTCCATTCCCAGTCCAAACTGGTCCATTCCCAGTCCCAAACTGGTCCATTCCCAGTCCCAAACTGGTCCATTCCCAGTCCAAACTGGTTTCTCCCCTCCCCCCGCAGAATCCGCCGTGCTTTTGGCCTTACTGGGATCGCTGCCGGCCCAACTGGGAGCACTGGGAGCACTGGGAGCACTGGGATCGCTCCGGAGCCACTTCCGGGGGCTCTGGGGGTCCCTGCGGGGCCCCTCCCCCCCCCTCAACCCCTTACTGGTGCCACTGGGGATACTGGGAGCACTGGGACGGGCGGCCTGAGGGGGGGAGGGGCGCAATTCCCAAATTTTGGGGCGGAATTCCCGGATTTTGGGGGGTTCTGATGGGAAAAATCCCGAAAAAAATTCCAGGGAATCCCAAAAAAATTCCCAGAAATTCCCAAAAATTCCCAAAAAAAATTCCAATAAATTCCAAGGGAATCCCAAAAAATTCCCCAAAAATTCCCCCAAAATTCCCAAAAATTCCCCCAAAAAATCCCCAAAAAATTCCAAGGGAATCCCAAAAAAATTCCCAGAAATTTCCAGGGAAATCCCAAAAAATTCCCAGAAAATTCCCAAAAATTCCCAAAAAAATTCCCAAAAAATTCCCAGGGAAATCCCCAAAAATTTCCCCAAAAATTCCCAAAAAAATTCCCAAAAAATTCCCAGAAATTCCAAGGGAATCCCAAAAAATTCCCCAAAAATTCCCCCAAAATTCCCAAAAATTCCCCAAAAAAATCCCCAAAAAATTCCAAGGGAATCCCAAAAAATTCCCAGAAAATTCCCAAAAATTCCAAAAAATTCCCCAAAAATTCCAAGGGAATCCCAAAAAATTCCGAGGGAATCCCAGAAAATTCCCAGAAATCCAAAATATTCCCAGGGAATCCCAAAAATTCCCAGGGAATCAAAAAAATTCCCAGAAATTCCAAGGGAATCCCAAAAAATTCCCCAAAAATTCCCAGGGAATCCCAAAAATTCCCAGGAAATCCCAAAAAATTCCCAGAAAATCCAAAAAAATTCCCAAAAATCCTAAAAAATTCCAAGGGAATCCCAAAAAAATCCCAAAAATTCCGAGGGAATCCCAAAAATTTCCAGGAAAACCTGAAAATTCCCAGGGAATCCCAAAAAATTCCCAGGAAATGAGAGGGTGTGATCCCGAATTTCCCGGGAATTCCCGAATTTTTCCTGGGAATTCCCAAATTTCCAGAGGGTCCAAAATTCCCGAAGGGTCCAAAAATCCTTGGGGGGGGTCCCCAAAATTCCCGAATTTTCTGGGAATTCCCGAATTTTCCTTGGAAATTCCTGAACTTTTTTTCTTGGGAATTCCCAGAATTTTTTGTTGGGAATTCCCATTTTTTTTCTGGGAATTCCCGGAATTTTTTGGGAATTCCTGAATTTTTTTCTTGGGAATTTTGAATTTTTTTGGGAATTCCTGAATTCTTTGGGAATTCCCGAATTTTTTCCTGGGAATTCCCGGGGTTTTGGGGCGGGGGAAGGAAAGAAAATGTCGGGATTTTCCCAAAATTGGAGCGTCTGGGACTCGTTTGGGGATGGACTGGGATGGACTGGGAGGGAACTGGGAGGGAACTGGGATGAACTGGGATGGACTGGGATGGACTGGGAGGGAACTGGGAGGGACTGGGAGGGACTGGGAGTTACTGGGATGGAATTGGGATGGACTGGGATGGACTAGGAGGGACTGGGAGGGAACTGGGATGGACTGGGAGGGAACTGGGATGAACTGGGAGGGAACTGGGATGAACTGGGAGGGACTGGGAGGGAACTGGGATGGGGTTTGCGGTCACTGGGAGGGACTGGGTTAAACTGGGAGGGAACTGGGAGTTACTGGGATGAACTGGGAGTTACTGGGAGGGACTGGGATGGAACTGGGATGAACTGGGAGGGAACGGGGAAGGAACTGGGATGGACTGGGAGGGAACTGGGATGAACTGGGAGGGACTGGGAATGGACTGGGATGAACTGGGAGGGACTGGGAAGGGGTTTGCGGTCACTGGGAGGGACTGGGTTAAACTGGGATGAACTAGGAATGGACTGGGAGGGAACTGGGATGAACTGGGAGGGACTGGGAGGGAACTGGGATGGACTGGGAGGGAACTGGGATGAACTGAGAGTTACTGGGAGGGAACTGGGATGAACTGGGACTGACTGGGATGAACTGGGAGTTACTGGGATGGACTGGGATGAACTGGGAGTTACTGGGATGGAATTGGGATGGACTGGGATGAACTGGGAGGGACTGGGATGAACTGGGAGTTACTGGGAGGGACTGGGATGAACTGGGAGTTACTGGGAGGGAACTGGGATGAACTGGGACTGATTGGGATGGACTGGGAGGGAACTGGGATGAACTGGGACTGATTGGGATGGACTGGGAGGGAACTGGGATGAACTGGGACTGACTGGGATGAACTGGGAGTTACTGGGAGGGAACTGGGATGAACTGGGAGTTACTGGGTTGGATTCTCCCCCCCCCGCTCTCCCCCAATGGTTTCGCCCGCCCCGCCCTGGCCACGCCCCTTTCCGTCACGTGACCGCCGTGTTTACGTCCCCGCCTCTCACGTGACTCTCCCCGCGCGGTGACGTCAGTCACATGACGTCAGTCACATGAGAGCCGCAGCACCGCCCGGATCCTTCCGCGCCTCCGCCCGGGGCCTCCCCGTTACCGGCACTGGGAGGAACTGGGATGGACTGGGACGAACTGGGATGGACTGGGAGGAACTGGGACGGACTGGGACGAACTGGGAGGAACTGGGACGGACTGGGACGGACTGGGATAAACTGGGACGAGCGTAACACTGAGGGCGAGGCCCTTACGCAATTTGCGTAGCGCTGTGGGCGCCGCCGTGGCTTTCCCGAGGCACTGGGAGCGAACTGGACCGAACTGGGAGCGGCACTGGGAAGCGACAGAGGAAACTGGGAGGAACTGGGATAAACTGGGAGGAACTGGGATAAACTGGGAGGAACTGGGATATACTGGGAGGAACTGGGATATACTGGGAGGAGCGTAACACTGAGGGCAAGGCCCTTACGCCATTTGCGTAGCGCTGAGGGGACTCCTCACCCCTTACGCAATTTGCGTAGCGCTGAGGGCGCCGCCGAGGCTTTCCCGATGCACTGGGAGCGAACTGGGAAGCGACAGAGGAAACTGGGACGAACTGGGGTAAACTGGGAGGAACTGGGGTAAACTGGGATGAACTGGGATATACTGGGAGGAACTGGGATAAACTGGGACGACCGTAACACTGAGGGTTACCTTTAAATTGCCTTTACGCAATTTACGTAGCGCTGTGGGCTTACGCAATTTGCGTAGCCCTCAGTGCGCCGCCGTGGCTTTCCCGATGCACTGGGAGCGAACTGGACCGAACTGGGAGCGGCACTGGGAAGCGGCAGAGGAAACTGGGATAAACTGGGAGGAACTGGGATGAACTGGGACGACCGTAACACTGAGGGCAAGGCCTTTACGCCATTTGCGTAGCGCTGTGGGCTTACGCAATTTGCGTAGCGCTGAGGGCGCCGCCGAGGCTTTCCCGATGCACTGGGAGCGAACTGGGAAGCGGCAGAGGAAACTGGGATAAACTGGGATATTCTGGGATGAAATGGGGTAAACTGGGAGGAACTGGGATAAACTGGGAGGAACTGGGATAAACTGGGACGACCGTAACACTGAGGGCAAGGCCTTTACGCTATTTGCGTAGCGCTGTGGGCTTACGCAATTTGCGTAGCCCTCGGTGCGCCGCCGTGGCTTTCCCGATGCACTGGGAGCGAACTGGACCGAACTGGGAGCGGCACTGGGAAGCGACAGAGGAAACTGGGATATACTGGGATAAACTGGGACGAACTGGGAGGAACTGGGATAAACTGGGAGGAACTGGGATGAACTGGGACGAGCACTGAAGGGAAATCCCTTACGCCATTTGCGTAACACTGAGGGCAATCCCCTTACGCCATTTGCGTAGCGCTGAGGGCACTCCCCGCTCCCTTACGCCATTTGCGTAACACTGAGGGCAATCCCCTTACGCCATTTGCGTAGCGCTGAGGGCACTCCTCACCCCCTTACGCCATTTACGTAGCGCTGAGGGTATTCCCCACCCACCTTTACGCCATTTCCGTGGCGCCGCGTCATTCCGGCGCATGGGAGGCGCTTACGCTGTTTGCGTAGCGCACGCCGTTGGCGCAGGCGCAGTGAGGCGGGCCCGGATCCCTGCGCGCGGCCGAAGCCTCCGGTGCCGGTCCCGGTTCCGAGCAGGCCCCGGCTCCGGTCCCGGTCCCGTGAAGGCCCCGAGAAGGCCCCGGCCCCCCGCAGGCCCCGGCCTCGGCCCCCGGCCCGGCCCGGCCATGAAGTTCCTGTACAAGGAGGAGCATCCGTTCGAGAAACGTCGCTGCGAGGGCGAGAAAATCCGGAAAAAGTACCCGGACCGAGTCCCGGTGAGGCGGGGGAGGCCCAAAATCAACCGGGGAGGCCAAAAATTCAATTCGGGAGCCAAAAATTCCAATCCGGGAGCCAAAAATTCCAATCCGGGAGCCAAAAATTCCATCCGGGAGCCCAAAATTCACCTGAGGAAGCCAAAAAATTCACCCCGGGAGGCCAAAAATTCAGCCCCAAATCCCCAAAATTCAGCCCAAAATCCCCAAAATTCAGCCCAAATTCAGCCCAAAATCCCCAAATTCACCCCAAAATCCCCAAATTCAGCCCAAATTCGGCCCAAAATCCCCAAAATTCACCCCAAAATCCAGCCCAAATTTACCCCAAAATCCCCAAATTCAGCCCAAAATCCCCAAATTCAGCCCAAAATCCCCAAATTCAGCCAAAATTCACCCCAAAATTCCCAAAATTCACCCCAAAATCCCCAAAATTCACCCCAAAATCCCCAAAATTCACCCCAAAATCCCCAAAATTCAGCCCAAATTCAGCCCAAAATCCCCAAAATTCAGCCCAAAATCCCCAAAATTCAGCCCAAAATCCCCAAATTCAGCCCAAAATCCCCAAATTCAGCCCAAAATCCCCAAATTCAGCCCAAATTCACCCCAAAATCCCCAAAATCCCCAAATTCAGCCCAAAATCCCCAAATTCAGCCCAAATTCAGCCCAAAATCCCCAAAATTCAGCCCAAATTCACCCCAAAATCCCCAAATTCAGCCCAAAATCCCCAAATTCAGCCCAAATTCAGCCCAAAATCCCCAAAATTCAGCCCAAATTCACCCCAAAATCCCCAAATTCACCCCAAAATCCCCAAAATTCAGCCCAAAATCCCCAAAATTCAGCCCAAATTCAGCCCAAAATCCCCAAAATTCACCCCAAAATCCCCAAATTCAGCCCAAATTCATCCCAAAATTCCCTCAGGGAGCCCAAAAATTGACCCGGGAAAGCCAAAAATTCACCCCAAAATCCCAAAATTCCCTCAAAATCCACCCCAAAATCCCAAAATTCAGCCCAAATTCACCCCAAAATCCCAAAATTCCCCCAAAATTCACCCCAAAATCCCAAAATTCCCCCAAAATCCAACCCCAAAATCCCAAAATTCCCCTCGAGATCCCAAAAATTCACCCAGAAATCCCCAAAATTCCAACAAATTCACCCCAAAATCCCAAAATTTCCCAAATTCCCAATTTTTGGCCTCATTTTGGGAGGCGTTCCCTCATTTTTTGTTGTTTAATTTTATTTTTTCCTAAAATTCGAGGGATTTTCCCTAAAATTTAAGGGATTTTCCCACAAAATTCAGGGAAATTTTTCCTTAAAACAAAAATCAGGGAATTTCTCCCAAAATTTCAGGGATTTTGCCCCAAAATTCGAGGAAGTTTCTCCCTAAAATTCAGATTTTTTTCCCCCTCATTTCAAGGGATTTTCCCTCAAAATCCAAAGGAATTTTTTCCCAAATCCAGGATTTTTTTTTTCCCAAAATCCAGGATTTTTTTTTCCCAAATCCAGGATTTTTTTCCCCAAAACCCAAAGGGATTTATCCTCAAAAATCAAATTTTTATCCCCCCAAATCCAAGATTTCCCCCCCCAAATTTCAGGAATTTTTCCCTCTCTAAATCCAATTATTTTCCCCCGAATTTAAGGAATTTTTTCCTTCCCAAATTCTCATTTTTTCCCCAAAAATTGAACGGATTTTCCCATTTTTTTCCCCATTTTAGGTGATCGTGGAAAAGGCGCCCAAGGCTCGAATTGGGGACCTGGACAAGAAGAAATACCTGGTGCCCTCCGACCTGACAGGTGGAATTCCGGGAATTTCGGGAATTTTGGGAATTTTGGGAATTTTTTTGGGATTTGGGATTTTTTGGGGAATTTTTGGGATTTTTTTGGGGAATTTTTGGGGATTTTTGGGGTTTTTTTTTGGTTTTTTTTCTGAATTTTTGTGGATTTTTTTGTGGAATTTTGGGGTGTTTTGGTGGAATTTTGGGATTTTTCCAGGTGAATTTTGGGAATTTTGGGAATTTTGGGAATTTATTTGGGATTTAGGATTTTTTTGGGATTTTTTGGGGAATTTTTTGGCTTTTTTTTTAATTTTTGGGGTTTTTTTTGTGGAATTTTGAGGGGTTTTGGTGGAATTTTGGGATTTTTCCAGGTGAATTTCGGGAATTTTAGGAATTTTTTGGGATTTAGGATTTTTTGGGGATTTTTTGGGATTTTTTGGGGAAGTTTTGGGATTTTTTCCCTAATTTTCTGTGGGGTTTTTTGATGGAATTTTGGGATTTTTCCGGTGGAATTTTGCAGGAATTTGGGATTTTTTTTAGGAATTTTTGGGGTGGAATTTTTGGGATTATTCCTCTGGAATTTTGGGAAATTTGGGAATTTTTTTAGAGCCAATTTGGGGGGTTTTTTTTGAGGATATTTTGGGATTTTTTGAGCCAATTTTGGGGATTTTTTTGGGATTATTTTGGGAATTTTATTTTAATATTTTGGGATTTTTTTGAGCTGATTTTGGGATTTTTTGAGCTGATTTTGGGTTTTTTTGGGGACTATTTTGGGATTTTTGGAGCTGATTTGGGTTCATTTTTTTGAGGATATTTTGGGATTTTTTGAGCCAATTTTGGGGATTTTTTGGAGGATATTTTGGGATTTTTTGAGCCAATTTTGGGGATTTTTTTGAGGATATTTTGGGATTTTTTTTAGCTGATTTTGGGGAATTTTTTTGGGATTATTTTGGGGATTTTTGAGCTGATTTTGGGGAATTTTTGGGGGGATTATTTTGGGATTTTTTTTTATTATTTTGGGATTTTTTGGGGATTTTTTGAGCTGATTTTGGGGAATTTTTTTGGGATTATTTTGGGATTTTTTTGGGATCATTTTGGGTTTTTTTGAGCCAATTTTGGGGCTTTTTTTTGAGAATATTTTGATTTTTTCTCCCATTTTCCCCCCGTTTTTTCCCCTTTTCCCCCTGATTTCAGCCCAATTTCCCCCGGGATTTTTTGGGATTATTTTGGGATTTTTTTTTATTATTTTGGGATTTTTTTGGGATTATTTTGGGATTATTTTGGGATTTTTTTGAGATTTTTTTTTGGGATCATTTTGGGATTTTTTGAGCCAATTTTGGGGATTTTTTTGAGGATATTTTGGGATTTTTGGAGCCAATTTTGGGGATTTTTTTGAGGATATTTTGGGATTTTTTTGAGCTGATTTTGGGGAATTTTTTTGGGATTATTTTAGGAATTTTTCAGCCAATTTTGAGGATTTTTTTGAGGATATTTTGGGATTTTTTCAGCCAATTTTGGGCTTTTTTTTGCAAATATTTTGATTTTTTTTGCCATTTTTCCCCCGTTTTTTCCCCTTTTCCCCCTGATTTCAGCCCAATTTCCTCCAGGATTTTTTGGGGATTATTTTGGGATTTTTTTTTAATATTTTGGGATTTTTTGAGCTGATTTTGGGGGTTTTTTTGGGGACTATTTTGGGATTTTTTGAGCCAATTTTGGGGATTTTTTTGGGATTATTTTGGGATTTTTTTTTTTATTATTTTGGGATTTTTGGGGGATTTTTTGGGGATTATTTTGGGATTTTTTTGAGCTGATTTTGGGGAATTTTTTTAGGATTATTTTGGGATTTTTTGAACCAATTTTGGGTTATTTTTTTGGGAATATTTTGATTTTTTTTTGCCATTTTTCCCCCGTTTTTTCCCCTTTTCCCCCTGATTTCAGCCCAATTTCCTCCAGGATTTTTTTGGGATTATTTTGGGAATTTTTTGGGGATTATTTTGGGATTTTTTTTTAATTTATTTGGGATTTTTTTTTTTTTATCATTTTGGGGTTTTTTGAGCTGATTTTGGGGAATTTTTTTAGGATTATTTTGGAATTTTTTGAGCCAATTTTGGGTTATTTTTTTTGCAAATATTTTGATTTTTTTTGCCATTTTCCCCCTGTTTTTTCCCCTTTTCCCCCTGATTTCAGCCCAATTTCCTCCAGGATTTTTTTGGGATTATTTTGGGATTTTTTTTGGAATATTTTGGGATTTTTGGAGCCAATTTTGGGGAATTTTTTTGAGGATATTTTGGAATTTTTTTGAGCCAATTTTTGGAATTTTTTTGGGATTATTTTGGGATTTTTTTGAGCTGATTTTGGGGAATTTTTGGGGGGATTATTTTGGGATTTTTTTTTATTATTTTGGGATTTTTTGGGGATTTTTTGGGGATTTTTTGAGCTGATTTTGGGGAATTTTTTTGGGATTATTTTGGGATTTTTTTGAGCTGATTTTGGGGAATTTTGAGCTGATTTTGGGGAATTTTTTTGGGATTATTTTGGGATTTTTTTGGGATCATTTTGGGTTTTTTTGAGCCAATTTGGGTTATTTTTTTTGCAAATATTTTGATTTTTTCTCCCATTTTCCCCCCGTTTTTTCCCCTTTTCCCCCTGATTTCAGCCCAATTTCCCCCAGGATTTTTTTGTGATAATTCCAGATTGTTTTTCCCAGTTTTTTCACGGAATTTTGGGAATTTCTTTTCCAGTGGGGCAGTTTTATTTCCTGATCAGGAAGAGAATTCACCTGCGGGCCGAGGACGCTTTGTTCTTCTTCGTCAACAACGTCATCCCCCCGACCAGCGCCACCATGGGACAGCTCTACCAGGTCCAAAATCCCCCAAAATCACCCCAAAACACCCCAAAAACACCCCAAAAACACCCAAAAATATTCCAGGAAATTCCAGGAAAAAAATGGGAATATCCCAGAAAAAACGGGGGAAAAAAAGCAAAAAAAAGTCCCGAAAAAATCAGAAAAAAAGTGGAAAAAATGACAAAAAAAATTCAAAAAAAGTGGAAAAAATGACCAAAAAAAAGTCCTGGAAAATAAAATTTGGGAGGGTTTGGGAAATTTTGGGATTGGGGAGGAATTTGGGATGGAAAAAGGGAAATTTGGGATGGAAAAGGGGGAATTTGGAATGGAAAAAAGGGAAATTTGGGATGGAAAAAGAGGAAATTTGGGATGGAGAAAGGGAAATTTGGGATTAAAAAGGGAAGTTTGGGATTGGGGAAGAATTTGGGATGGAAAAAAGGGAAATTTGGGATGGAAAAAGGAAATTTGGGATTGGGGAGGAATTTGGGATGGAAAAGGGGAAATTTGGGATGGAAAAGGGGAAATTTGGGGTTGAAAAGGGAAATTTGGGATTAAAAAGGGAAATTTGGGATTAAAAAGGGAAATTTGGGATGGAAAAAAGGAAATTTGGGATGGAAAAGGGAAATTTGGGGGGAAAAAAGGGAAATTTGGGATTAAAAAGGGAAATTTGGGGTGGGGAGGGAAAAAATCCTCAAAATCCCGGAAAAAAACCCTCAAAAATTCGGGAATTTTTGGGGTGGGGAACCCAAAATTCCAGCGCGATCCCTGAGGGAAAAACTCGGGAATTTTTGGGATTTCTCAATCCCGAACCCAAATCCAATCGGGGACGAGCCAAAACCAAAAACCGGGATCGAAATTCCCAGATTTTAACCCTTCAATTCCCGCTTTTTCCTCCCTTTTCTCCCTCCCCTCAGGAACACCACGAGGAGGATTTCTTCCTTTACATCGCCTACAGCGACGAGAGCGTCTACGGAGCCTGAAGCCGCCTTCTCCCGCTCCTCCCGAATTCCCGATCCCGAATTTCCCGGTTTTTTCCCGGTTTTTTCCCGGTTTTTCCCGGTTTTTTCCCGGTTTTTTTCCCCCCCTCCCCCCCCCCTCAAATAAAAGCGACGGAGCCGCCTCAGGGCCTTGGACCGGAAGTGGGCGTGGCTTGGCGGGAACCGCGCGTGCGCAGCGCGAGGGGGCGTGGTCTGCATAATGAGGCGCGCGTCATCGCCTAATTTAAATACGGGGCGTGGCTTGCATAATGAGGCGCGCGCCGCCACCTAATTTAAATATAAGTGGGCGTGGTTTTGCATAATGAGGTATATCTACTGGGGGCGTGGCTTAAATAGGGGAGCGTGATTTGCATAACGCGCATGCGCGCGGGCAATTAGGATGGGGAGTGGGCGTGGTTTGCATAATGATATGTGGGGTGTGGAATAAGGGGCGTGGTTTGCATAATTAGGGTTGTGCGCATGCGCGCAACGCAAATTGGGTGTGGGAGGAGCGCTTAGCGCGGGAAAAGGGGCGTGGTTTGGGGAGTGGGCGGGGTTTGCGCGTGCGCAGTGAGGGGAGGGGGCGTGGCCGGCGCGGCGGGGGCGGGGCCTGGCGGGGGCGGCGCGGAACGAGGCGGCACCGGACGGAGCGGGCGCGGAACCGGGGGGGGCCCGGCGGGGCCGCGGCCATGGCCGAGCCCGGAGGTACCGGGACAGCGGGGAACGGGAACGGGGGGAGCTGCAGGAGCGGGAGAGTCCCGGGAGCGGCGGGGTCGGAGCCGCCAAAGTCGAGGGAGAGGCGGGGTTGGGGGTCCCGGTAATGGGGGGGGGGGGGGATACCGGGGAGTGGCGGGAGCGGAGAGCGGCGGAACCGGGGGGGTTCGGAGCGCTCAGAGCGGCGGAACCGGGAGGGACCGGGGGGGTTCGGAGCGCTCAGAGCGGCGGAACCGGGAGGGACCGGGGGGGTTCGGAGCGCTCAGAGCGCCGGGACCGAGGCGGCCTTGGAGCCGCTACCGGGGCGAGCTGGAGCCGCTACCGGCGGGGTTTGGAGCCGCTACCGGCGGGGTTTGGGACCCGGTACCGGGGGGTTTTGGAGCCGCTACCGGGGCGAGCTGGAGCCGCTACCGGCGGGGTTTGGGACCCGGTACCGGGGGGTTTTGGAGCCGCTACCGGAGGGGTTTGGGACCCGGTACCGGCGGGTTTTGGAGCCGCTACCGGAGGGGTTTGGGACCCGGTACCGGGGGGTTTTGGAGCCGCTACCGGCGGGGTTTGGGACCCGGTACCGGGGGGTTTTGGAGCCGCTACCGGGGCGAGCTGGAGCCGCTACCGGCGGGGTTTGGGACCCGGTACCAGGGCGAGCTGGAGCCGGTACCGGAGGGGTTTGGGACCCTGTACCGGGGGGGTTTTGGAGCCGCTACCGGGGCGAGCTGGAGCCGGTACCGGCGGCGTTTGGGAGCCGGTACCGGGGGGCTTTGGAGCCGCTACCGGCGGGGTTTTGGTGCCGGTACCGGGGGCTTTTGCGGCCGCTACCGGAGAGGTTTTGCAGCCAGTACCGGGGCGAGCTGGAGCCGGTACCGGAGAGCTTTTGGAGCCGGTACCGGCGGGGTTTGGGACCCGGTACCGGGGGGCTTTGGAGCCGGTACCGGCGGGGTTTTGGAGCCGCTACCGGCGGGACCTGGCGGTAGAACCGGAGAGGTTTTGGAGCCTCCGGAGCGCCGGTACCGGTGTGACCCCCCCGTCTCTTCCCGTTCCACAGAAACGCTGGGGCCGCTGAAAACCGAACCGCAGGTGAGGGGGGGGCACCGGGAGGGCACCGGGAGGCACCGGGAGGAACCGGGAGGGCACCGGGAGGCACCGGGAGGAACCGGGAGGCACCGGGAGGCACCGGGAGGCACCGGGAGGAACCGGGAGGGGTGCGGGGAACGGGGATTCCCCCTCCGCTCAATCCTTTGACCCTTCCCGGTGTTACCGGGAGGGATCCCGGGAGTTTTGGGGGAGGCCCCGCTGTTCACGGTGTTTCCCCCCCCCCGCTCGGTTCCCGGTACCGGCAGCCCCCGGAAAAGCGGCGGAGAACGATCGAGGACTTCAATAAGTTCTGCAGCTTCGTGCTGGCCTACGCCGGCTACATCCCGGCGGCCGCCGAGGTAACCGGGGAGGAACCGGGAGGGCACCGGGGAGAACGGGAGGGCGCTTAAGGCGTAGCGGAGGGGCCACCGGGAGTTACCGGGAGGTACCGGACGGGCACCGGGAGCTGGCGGGGAGGCACCGGACGAGGTTTGAGAGGAACGGGAGGTTTTTAACGGGGGGGGATCCCCGGTTTTTAACCCCCTCCCCCCCCCCCCGTTCCCCCCGGCCCCGCCGCCGCCCCGGCAGCTCCCGGCGTGCCCCGCGCGGCCCCCGCGTGATTGACAGCGCGGTAAACCCCGCCCCTCCGCCGCGCTCAGCCAATCACGTTGCGTCCCGCCCTAAACCACGCCCACCATAGGTGGGTCTTTGAGGGGATAAGCCCCGCCCACCGGCGGCGACCAATAGCGGCGCGTTTGGCGTGGCCACGCCCCCCGCGCGCCGCGTGGGATGCTGGGAGCTGTAGGCGGTGCTGGGGGTGGGGACTACAATTCCCGGCGTGCCCTGCGGGGGGCGCCATGTTGGAAGCGGGGTTGGTTGGGGGGGGATTTTGGGGGGGATTTGGGGGGTCCTGAGGGGGAGTTTGGGGGGAATTTGGGGGTCCTGGGTTCAATTTGGGGGTCCTGGGTTAAATTTGGGGGGTCCTGGGTTAAATTTGGGGGGTCCTGGGATGAATTTTGGGGGTCCTGAGGTGGATTTTGGGGGTCCTGAGGTGGATTTTGGGTTCAATTTGGGGGTCCTGGGTTAAATTTGGGGGTCCTGTGGTGAATTTTGGGGTGAATTTGAGGTTCCTGAGGTGGATTTTGGGGGGAATTTGGGGGTCCTGGGTTAAATTTGGGGGGTCCTGAGGTGAATTTTGGGGTAAATTTTGGGGTCCTGGATTAAATTTTGGGGGTCCTGAGGTGGATTTTGGGTTAAATTTGGGGGGTCCTGAGGTGAATTTTGGGGTGAATTTGATGATCCTGAGGTAAATTTGAGGTTCCTGAGTTGAATTTTGGGGTCCTGGGTTAAATTTGGGGGGGTCCTGAGGTGGATTTTGGGGTGAATTTGGGGGTCCTGAGGTGGATTTTGAGGTAAATTTGGGGGTCCTGAGGTGAATTTTGGGGTGAATTTGAGGTTCCTGAGGTGGATTTTGGGGGGAATTTGGGGGGTCCTGGGTTGAATTTTGGGGGTCCTGAGGTGAATTTTGAGATAAATTTGGGGGTCCTGGGTTCAATTTGGGGGTCCTGAGGTGGATTTTGGGTTAAATTTGGGGGTCCTGGGTTAAATTTGAGGTTCTTGAGTTGAATTTTGGGGGTCCTGGGTTGAATTTTGGGGTAAATTTGGGGGTCCTGGGTTCAATTTGGGAGTCCTGAGGTGAATTTTGGGTTAAATTTGGGGGGTCTTGAGGTGAATTTTGGGGTGAATTTGAGGTTCCTGAGGTAAATTTGAGGTTCCTGAGTTGAATTTTGGGGTCCTGGGTTAAATTTGGGGGTCCTGGGTTAAATTTGGGGGGTCCTGAGGTGAATTTTGGGTTAAATTTGGGGGTCCTGGGTTAAATTTGGGGGTCCTGAGGTGGATTTTGAGGTGAATTTGAGGTTCCTCAGGTGGATTTTGGGGTAAATTTGGGGGTCCTGGGTTAAATTTGGGGGTCCTGAGGTGGATTTTGGGGTGAATTTGGGGGTCCTGAGGTGGATTTTGGGGTAAATTTGGGGGTCCTGGGTTAAATTTGGGGGTCCTGAGGTGAATTTTGAGGTAAATTTGGGGGTCCTGAGGTGGATGTTGGGGGTCCTGAGGTGGATTTTGGGTTAAATTTGGGGGTCCTGGGTTAAATTTGGGGGGTCCTGAGGTGGATTTTGAGGTAAATTTGGGGGTCCTGAGGTGGATTTTGGGGGTCCTGAGGTGGATTTTGAGGTAAATTTGGGGGTCCTGGGTTAAATTTGAGGTTCTTGAGTTGAATTTTGGGGGTCCTGGGTTGAATTTTGGGGTAAATTTGGGGGTCCTGAGGTGGATTTTGGGGGTCCTGAGGTGAATTTTGGGGGTCCTGAGGTGGATTTTGGGTTAAATTTGGGGGTCCTGGGTTAAATTTGGGGGGTCCTGAGGTGAATTTTGGGGTGAATTTGAGGTTCCTGAGGTGGATTTTGGGGTTCTGGGTTAAATTTGGGGGTCCTGGGTTGAATTTTGGGGGTCCTGAGGTAAATTTTGAGGTAAATTTGGGGGTCCTGGGTTAAATTTGGGGGGTCCTGAGGTGGAGTTTGGGGGGAATTTTGGGGCGTCCTGGGTTCAATTTGGGGGTCCTGAGGTGGATTTTGGGGGTCCTGAGGTGGATTTTGGGTTAAATTTGGGGGTCCTGGGTTAAATTTGGGGGTCCTCGGTTCAATTTGGGGGTCCTGAGGTGAATTTTGGGGTGAATTTGAGGATCCTGAGGTAAATTTGAGGTTCCTGAGTTGAATTTTGGGGTCCTGAGATGGAATTTTATTTAAACTCCCCCCTCCCCTCACCCACCCACACCCCACATCCCAAATTTTCTGGGAATTTTGTCGGAATTCCACCCTTTTAACCCAAATTTTCTGGGAATTTTATCCGAATTCCACTGTTTTAACCCGAATTTTATGGGAATTTTGTGGGAATTCCACCATTTTAACCCAAATTTTATGGGAATTTTATGGGAATTTTGTGGGAATTCCACCATTTTAATTCAAATTTTGTGGGAATTTTATGGGAATTCCACCATTTTAATTCAAATTTTGTGGGAATTTTATGGGAATTCCACCATTTTAATTCAAATTTTGTGGGAATTTTATGGGAATTCCACCATTTTAATTCAAATTTTATGGGAATTTTGTGGGAATTCCACCATTTTAACCCGATTTTTATTGGAATTTTATGGGAATTCCACCATTTCAACCTGAATTTTATGGGAATTTTGTGGGAATTCCACCATTTTAACCCGAATTTTATTGGAATTTCAACCCAAATTTTATGGAAATTCCACCATTTTAACCCAAATTTTATGGGAATTTTGTCGGAATTTTATGGGAATTCCACCATTTTAACCTGAATTTTGTGGGAATTTTATGGGAATTCCACCATTTTAACCCAAATTTTATGGGAATTTCATGGGAATTTTATGGGAATTTTGTGGGAATTCCACCATTTTAATTCAAATTTTATGGGAATTTTATGGGAATTTTATGGGAATTTTGTGGGAATTCCACCATTTTAACCCAAATTTTATGGGAATTTTATGGGAATTCCACCATTTTAACCTGAATTTTATGGGAATTTTATGGGAATTTTGTGGGAATTCCACCATTTCAACCTGAATTTTATGGGAATTTTATTGGAATTCCACCATTTTAATTCGAATTTTGTGGGAATTCCCCCATTCTAACCCAAATTTTTTGGGAATTTTCTGGAAACGGCCTGGTTTTTAACCCTTTTTTACCTTTGCAGGACCCTCCCTGGGCCTCCAGCGGTCCCAGCAGTTCCTGAATTTTATGGGAATTTTATGGGAATTTTATGGGAATTCTACCATTTTAACCCAAATTTTATGGGAATTTTGTGGGAATTCCACCATTTTAACCCGAATTTTGTGGGAATTTTGTGGGAATTCCACCATTTTAACCCAAATTTTATGGGAATTTTATGGGAATTTTATGGGAATTTTGTGGGAATTCCACCATTTCAACCTGAATTTTATGGGAATTTTATTGGAATTCCACCATTTTAACCCAAATTTTCAGGGAATTTTGTGGGAATTCCACCATTTCAACCTGAATTTTATGGGAATTCCACCATTTTAACCCAAATCTTCTGGGAATTTTATGGGAATTCCACCATTTTAACCTGAATTTTATGGGAATTTTGTGGGAATTTCACCATTTTAATCCAAATTTTATTGGAATTCCACCGTTTTAACCCGAATTTTGTGGGAATTCCACCATTTTAACCCAAATTTTAGGGGAATTTCACCCTTCTAACCCGAATTCTATGGGAATTTTGTGGGAATTTCACCATTTTAACCCAAATTTTCTGGGAATTTTCTGGAAACTGCCTGGTTTTTAACCCTTTTTTACCTTTGCAGGACCCTCCCTGGGCCTCCAGCGGTCCCAGCTCTCCCCGTCCCCCCTCGGGCGACGCCTGGGGCTCGGCTCCGGCCGCTCTCCGCACCATCGAAACCTTCGTCAGGAAAGCCAAATCCTCCAAAAAAAGATCCCTGGCACCCTCAGAATCCACGATTTTGGACAAAATGCGCCTCAAAGATTCCCTTTTTGACCTCCCCTCCCCCCAAAACCCCCCGGGACCACCCCCCCAAAAACGCCGGGAGCGCCGGAACCGCCGGGGGGAGCCCGGGATGGGCGGAGGCTCCAGAGGGAGCCGGGAAAACTCCAGGATTGGGGTGAAAAAGAGCAAAAAAAGGCGCTGGAAAAAAGGGGAGAGGGGGATTTTGGGGAGGGGGTCCCCCAGCGAGGAGACGGATTCGGAGGAGGAGCCGCCCTCCCCTCCCCCACCCGCGCCGCCCCCGCCTCCCCTCCCCCACCAGGGGGGGAAATTGGGGGTTTTGGGGGGTCCCGGGGGGGTTTTGGGGGTGGGGGGGAAGGAAGGGGGGAGCACGGAGACGAGCAGGGACGGAGACGGCAGCGACAGCGACGGGAGGGTGATGGACGAGGATATCATGGTGGAGTCGGGTGAGTTTTGGGGGGAAAAATGGGGGTTTTGGGGGAATTTGGGGAGTTTGGGGGGTCCTGGGAAAATTTTGAGGGGGTTTTAGGGGGGTTTGGGGGGAAATTTGGGGATTTTGAGGGGAAATTTGGGGATTTTGGGGGGAAATTCGGGTATTTTGGGGGGAATTTTGGGGGGTTTGGGGGGAAATTCAGGGATTTTGGGGGGAAATTTGGGGATTTTTGGGGGAATTTTGGGGATTTTTGGAGGAAATTCGGGGATTTTGGGGGGTTTGGGGGTCCTGGGATAATTTTGAGGGGGTTTGGGGGGAAATTCGGGTATATTTGGGGGGAAATTTGGGGATTTTGGGGGGTCCTGGGAAAATTTTGAGGGGGTTTGGGGGGAAATTCGGGTATATTTGGGGGGAATTTTGGGGATTTTGGGGGGAATTTGGGGGATTTTGGGGGGAATTTGGGGGAAAATTTGGGGATTTGGGGGGGTTTGGGGGGAAATTCAGGGATTTTGGGGGGAATTTGGGGGGGAATTTGGGGATTTTGGGGTGTTTTGGGGGAAAATTCAGGGATTTTGGGGGGGAGTTTGGGGGTCCTGGGATAATTTTGAGGGGGTTTGGGGGGAATTTCGGGGGGTTTGGGAGGAAATTTGGGGATTTTCAGGGGAAATTCGGGGATTTTGAGGGAAAATTCTGTGATTTTTGGAGGAATTTTGTGGGGTTTGGGGGGAAATTTGGGGATTTTGGGAAATTTGGGGATTTTGGGGGGAATTTGGGGAGTTTGGGGGGAAATTTGGGAATTTTGGGGGAATTTGGGGAGTTTGGGGGTCCTGGGATAATTTTGAGGGGGTTTGGGGGGAAATTCGGGGATTTTGGGGGGATTTGGGGGGAAATTGGGGGGGTTTGGGGGGAATTTGGGGGATTTTGGGGGGAAATTTGGGGATTTGGGGGGAATTTGGGGGGAATTCGGGGGTTTGGGGGGTCCTGGGATAATTTTGAGGGGGTTTTAGGGGGGTTTGGGGGGAAATTTGGGGATTTTGGGGGGAAATTCGGGGATTTTGGGGGGAAATTTGGGGATTTTGGGGGGAAATCCCAAGATTTTGGGGGGAAATCCCAGGATTTTGGGGGGAAATCCCTGGGATTTTGGGGGGAAATTCCTGGGATTTTGGGGGGAAATTCCAGGATTTTGGGGGGAAATCCCAGGATTTTGATGATCCTACAAAACTTTTGATTTAATTTCAGGAACAAATCCCAAAATTTTAACGCACTCCCGCTTCCCACTCCCAACACACTTTAATCCCCTTTAAACCCCCAAAACCTTGAATTTTACCTCTTTATTTTGCTTTTTTTCCTCACCCCCAATAATTCTATTAACATTTGAATTTATTTGGGATTATTTTAGGCGACGATTCTTGGGATTTAATCACCTGCTACTGCCAAAAACCTTTTGCTGGCCGGCCCATGATCGAGTGCAGCCAATGTGGAACCTGGATTCACCTTTCCTGTGCCAAGGTGAAGAAAAACAACGTCCCCGACGTCTTTTATTGCCAAAAATGCCGCGAGGGACCCCGCAGGGCCACCCCTGCCACCCCCAGAACCACGGGGGACCCCTAAAAACCCCTCCCCAACCTCGTTTTTGGGGGGTTAAAAACTTGAAATTTCATTATTTTTAACCTTTGAGGTTTTTCTCCTTGAGGTTTGGACGCTTCTCTCCCCTAAAAAAACAAAAATATTTTAAGGGGTGGGTGTTAAAAATTGAATTTTTTGGGGGTTGGAACAACCTTGGAATGAGGTTTGGAGGTTTTGGGTGAAATTGGGAGGTTTTTAAAAATTGGGAAACACCCAGAATTTGAGTTTTTTTTATTTTATTTTAAGGGTTTGGAAGATTTTTTTTTTTTTTTTGGAATTGTGGGGTTTGGAGGTGAACCCAAAATTAAAAAGATTTTGGGGTTTTGGAGCCTCCCCTGGAAATTGGGATATTTTACAGCACCTAAAAATGAGAATTTTGGGGGATTTTCACCTCAAATCGAGAGATTTTGAGGTTTGGATCCCCTTCACGTAAATTACGAGGGTTTGGGGTTTTTAAAACCCCGAAAATTGAGATTTTTGGGTTTTCTCCCCTCAAAAATGGGGAGTTTTGGGGGTGTTTTACCCATAAATTGCGAGGTTTTGGGGTTAAATTTTGGGGGAGGTTTTTTTGGGGTCCCTCATCTGCAGGACAGGAGGGTTTTGGGGTAGAAGATTTGGGTTTTTCTCACCCCAAATCTTGAATTTTTTGGGGTTCTCCACCCTTAAAATGGGAAGATTTGGGGGGTTTCCCTTACCCCAAATGAAGATTTGGGGAACCCCCTTTAAATAGGGGAGGTTTTTGGGGGGATCCTACCCCAAATAATGAGATTTTGGGGTCCCCCCATCGCCAGAAAAGGAGAGTTTGGGGGGTCCTTCACCCCAGACAAAAAGATTTTGGGGAATCTCCCTAAAATAGGGAGATTTTTGGGGTGTTCTTTGCCCCAAATCATGAGATTTTGGGGTGTCCCACCCCCCAGAAAAGGAAAAATTCGGGAGCCCTGCACCCAAAACTGAGATTTTTTGGGGGAAAACTCCCCTAAAAGAGGAGATTTTGGGGCCCCCTACCCCCAAAAAAAAGAGAATTTTGGGGTTCCCTGCCCCGTGTTAGGAGGTTTTGGGGGTCCCAGTTAAAATTTTGGGGGGGGGACCCCACAAAGTTCAAGGAGTTTTGGGGGTTTTTTTTAACCCCTTCCCTCTCCCAGGGCACGAAATTTGGGGAGGGGGGGTCCTGTTACCCCAATTCCTGAAGTTTTGGGGTGTCTCCTGTAGATTTTTTTTTTGGGGGGGGGGAGGAAGAGGAAGATTTGGGGGGGGGGGGTTTCCCCTCACCCCAAACTCCGAGGTTTTGGAAACCGAGTTTTTTCACACGTGTGTTATTTTTCTAAACGTGTTTCCCCTGCACCCCCACTTTTTTTGGGGGGGGGCCTCTCCCAGGTTTTTTGGGGGGTGTTTAGAGCATCAAAATGGGGAGGGGGCACCCCAAAAATTCCCAGTTTTGGGAGGAGTTTAAGGAGGGAATTTGGGGGATTTTCTCTCTTTAAACCTCCCCCAGTTGGAATTTTGGGGGTCCTCCCCTCCCCTCCACCTTTTATTCCCTTTCCCCTCTTTGTTTGAAGGATAATATTTTGGATTTTTGGGGGGGCTGCAGCCCCCTCACCCCCACCCCCTGTTGTAAATAAATGGCGCCGTTGCTTCGTACCTGTGTGGGGTTGGCGTCTGTCTGTCCGTCTGCTGCACCCCAAAAGCCAGAAAGGAACCCCAAAAATGTGAGGGGAAAATGGGGGGGAACGTGAGGGGGGAAAGTGGGGAAATGAGAGGAAAATGGGGGAAAATGTGAGGGGGGAAAATGGGGTAATGGGGAAAATGGGGGAAAATGTGAGGGGAGAAAATGGTGGGGGAACGTGAGGGGAGAAAATGGGGCAATGAGAGGAAAATGGGGGGAAATGTGAGGGGAAAATGGGGGGAAACGTGAGGGAGGAAAATGGGGAAATGAGAGGAAAATGGGGAAAAACGTGAGGGGAAAATGGGGGAGAAACGTGAGGGGAAAATGGGGGAAAACGTGAGGGGAGAAAATGGGGAAATGAGAGGAAAATGGGGGAAAACGTGAGGGGAAAATGGGGGGTAACGTGAGGGGAAAATGGGGGGAAATGTGAGGGGAAAATAGGGAAAAACGTGAGGGGAAAATGGGGGGAAATGTGAGGGGAAAATGGGGGGGAACGTGAGGGAGGAAAATGGGGAAATGAGAGGAAAATGGGGGGAAATGTGAGGGGGGAAAATGTGGGGGAACGTGAGGGGAGAAAATGGAAAAATGTGAAGGGAAATGGGGGAAAATGTGAGGGGAAAATGGGGGGAAATGTGAGGGAGGAAAATGGGGAAATGAGAGGAAAATGGGGGAAAATGTGAGGGGAAAATGGGGGGAAACGTGAGGGAGGAAAATGGGGAAATGAGAGGAAAATGGGGAAAAACGTGAGGGGAAAATGGGGGAGAAACGTGAGGGGAAAATGGGGGAAAACGTGAGGGGAGAAAATGGGGAAATGAGAGGAAAATGGGGGAAAACGTGAGGGGAAAATGGGGGGGAACGT
This sequence comes from Poecile montanus, assembly GCA_038429875.1. Taxonomy (NCBI): domain Eukaryota; kingdom Metazoa; phylum Chordata; class Aves; order Passeriformes; family Paridae; genus Poecile; species Poecile montanus. The sequence continues at coordinate 807,122 of CM076534.1, forward strand.
GAGGGGAGAAAATGGGGAAATGAGGGGAAAATGGGGGAAAACGTGAGGGGAAAATGGGGGGGAACATGAGGGGAAAATGGGGGAAAATATGAGGGGAGAAAAGGGTGGGAAACGTGAGGGGAGAAAATGGGAAAATGTGAAGAGAAATGGGGGAAAACGTGAGGGGAAAATGGGGGGAAATGTGAGGGGAAAATGGGGGGAAATGTGAGGGGAGAAAATGGGGAAATGAGAGGAAAATGGGGAAAAACGTGAGGGGAAAATGGGGGGGAACGTGAGGGGAGAAAATGGGGAAATGAGGGGAAAATGGGGGAAAACGTGAGGGGAAAATGGGGGAGAAACGTGAGGGGAAAATGGGGGAAAACGTGAGGGGAGAAAATGGGGAAATGAGAGGAAAATGGGGGAAAACGTGAGGGGAAAATGGGGGGGAACGTGAGGGGAGAAAATGGGGAAATGAGGGGAAAATGGGGGAAAACGTGAGGGGAAAATGGGGGAGAAACGTGAGGGGAAAATGGGGGAAAACGTGAGGGGAGAAAATGGGGAAATGAGAGGAAAATGGGGGGAAATGTGAGGGGAAAATGGGGGGAAATGTGAGGGGAGAAAATGGGGAAATGAGAGGAAAATGGGGGAAAACGTGAGGGGAAAATGGGGGAGAAACGTGAGGGGAAAATGGGGGAAAACGTGAGGGGAGAAAATGGGGAAATGAGAGGAAAATGGGGGAAAACGTGAGGGGAAAATGGGGGGGAACGTGAGGGGAGAAAATGGGGAAATGAGGGGAAAATGGGGGAAAATGTGAGGGGAAAATGGGGGGGAACATGAGGGGAAAATGGGGGAAAATATGAGGGGAGAAAAGGGTGGGAAACGTGAGGGGAGAAAATGGGAAAATGTGAAGGGAAATGGGGGAAAACGTGAGGGGAAAATGGGGGGAAATGTGAGGGGAAAATGGGGGGAAATGTGAGGGGAGAAAATGGGGAAATGAGAGGAAAATGGGGGAAAACGTGAGGGGAAAATGGGGGAGAAACGTGAGGGGAAAATGGGGGAAAATGTGAGGGAGGAAAATGGGGGAGAAACGTGAGGGGAGGAAAAGAGCGGGAAATGTGAGGGAAGAAAAGAGCGGGAAACGTGAGGGGAGAAAATGGGGGGAAATGTGAGGGAGGAAAATGGGGGGAAACGTGAGGGGAGAAAAAGGGGAAATGAGAGGAAAATGTGAGGGGAGAAAAGCAGGAAACGTGAGGGGAAAATGGGGGAAAATGTGAGAGGAGAAGAAGGGTGGGAAACGAGGGGAAAATGGGGGGAAACGTGAGGGGAGAAAATGTGGAAACAAGGGGAAAATGGGGGAAAATGTGAGGGAGGAAAAGAGGGGGAAAACGTGAGGGGAGAAAAGAGCGGGAAACGAGGGGAGAAAAGCGTGAGAAACATGAAGGGAGAAACGGATGGGAAACGTGAGGATTAAGGTAGGAAATGTGAGGGAGAAAAGAGGGAAAGGTGAGGGGAAAAGGGTGGGAAAAATTGGGAGATGTGAGGGGGAATGGTGGGAAGCGTTAAGAGAAAATGGTTGAAAAAGCGAGGACAAAAAACAACAAGAAACGGGTATGAAGTGGAAAATGTGAGGGGAAAAAAGGGTAAGAAATGTGAGGAGAGAAGGTGGTAGAAATGCAAGGGGAAAAGGGTGGGAAATGTGATGGGGGAAAGATGGCGAAAACGTGAGGGGGAAAGGTGGGAAACGTGAGGCGAAAAATGGGGGGAAAAGGTGAGGGGGGAAAGGGTGGAGACATTTTAATAAACCCGTGATTTTATATAAACTGAAGACGCTAAAAATCACCCATTACTTTGGTGTGGGGGGTGGATCCCCTAAAGCTAAACCCTGAAAACAGCGAATAAAACCAGGTTTCTCTTCAAATTTTAAATCTCTAACGCCACATGTTATTTTGGGTTAAATTAAACTGTAAAAAGGGTGTAGAAACCAGACGAATACCTAAAAATCACCTAATAGTCTGGGGGGGACGTCTCCCGTAAAACTAAACCTTAAAAACAGCGGGGAAAAAGCCGGGATTCTCTTTACATTTTAACCCCTAAAAATCAGATTTTAATTTAGAAAAAGCGATCCCTAAAATGAAACCTCAACAGAACGAAAAATAAGGATTTACCTCAGTTCAAACTCCTCCGAGCCTTTAAACACCACCCCTCACGCCAGGCCACGCCCACATCAACCATCACCACGGCAACAACACGGGGGCGTAATATAACCACGCCTCATTAGCATAAATTAGCATAAATTAACATAAATTAGCGTAGGGGATTGGGCGGCTTCACTACGTTTCCCAGCGTGCCCCGCGCGCCGAGGCCACGCCCACGGCCGTGACCTTGTGTGAGGGGAAGGGGAGGAGGGCTTGGGGACACCCCGGGGACAACCCCGGATTTATCGCGACAGCGGCGACAGCGGCGACATGGCCGGGCTGAGGATGGGAGCGGGGCTGCGGCTGCTGCGGCGGATCCCGCCCGGGTGAGGATTTAAGTGGGGGGAAACACCAAAATTTGGGATTTGGGGGGTTCTCGGAAGGTTCTGGAAGTTTGGGGGGTCCTGAGGTTTTGGGGGTGCTGGGATTTTTTGGGGTTTTTTGGGATTTTGGGGTTTTTTTTTGGGGGGGGGGGGTCTCGGAATTGGGGGTTTTGAAAGTTCTGGGAGTTTGGGGGTTGGGATTGAGGAATTTGAGGGGAGCTTTTGGGGGGAATCCCAAATCTTGTGGGGATTTTGGGGAGCCCCCAGAATATGAGGAGGAGGAGGATGAGGGGAATGGGAATTTTGGGGGGGAGGGGGAGTCTTAGAGTTGTTTATTTTTGGGGGAATCCTTTTTTAAAATCCCTTCGATTCACAGAATTGGGGCGTCCCGGCTGCAGAGCACGCACGAAGCGCAGGTAAGAAAACCTCCAAAATTCCATAGAATTCCAGAAAATTCCATAGAATTCCAGAAAATTCCACAAAATTCCAGCCCCAGATCCTTCCCAAATCCCCTTAAAAAAGGATCCCAAGGAAAGCCCCGCCCCTCCCTCAGGCGCGTGACGTCAGAACTGGGGCAAAGGGCGGGAAGTGGAAACTGGGGGAAAGGTCAAGGGGGGGGGGATTGGGGGGGATTTGAGGAGATTTTGGGGGGTTTTGGGGGGGTCCTGGGGGGATTTTGGGGGTCCAGAGGGGAATTTTGGGGGTCCTGAGGGAATTTTGGGGGTTCTGAGAGGGTTTGGGGGAGATTTTGGGGGGTCTTGAGGGGATTTGGGGAAGATTTTTGGGGTTTTGAGGAAATTTTGGGGGTCCTGAGGGGATTTTGGGGGGTCCTGAGGGGGCTTGGGGGGGATTTGAGAGGATTTTGGGGGGTCCTGAGGGGATTTTGGGGGTCCTGAGGGGGTTTTGGGGGAGATTTTGGGGGTCCTGAGAGGTTTTGAGGGGATTTTTTGGGGGTCGTGAGGGGGTTTGGGGGTCATGAGGGGGTCTGGGGGGGATTTGAGGGGATTTTGGGGGGTCTTGAGGGAATTTTTGGGGATCTTGAGGGAATTTTGGGGGGTCCTGAGGGGATTTTGGGGGTCCTGAGGGGGATTGGGGGGGAGTTGAGGGGATTTTGGGGGGTCCTGAGGGGATTTTGGGGGTCCTGAGAGAGTTTGGGGGAGATTTTTGGGGTTTTGAGGAGATTTTGAGGGTCGTGAGGGGGTTTGGGGGAGATTTTGGGAATTTGGGGGGGTCCTGAGGGGATTTTGGGGGTCCTGAGGGGGTTTGGGGGAGATTTTGCGGGGTCCTGAGGGGGTTTGAGGGGATTTTTGGGGTCCTGGTGGGATTTTGGGGTTCCCGAGGGGATTTATGGAGGTCCTGGTGGGATTTTTGGGGGTCCTGAGGGGCTTTGGGGAAATTTGGGGGAGTCCTGAGGGGTTTTGGGGGTTCTGGGGTGGAATTTGGGGGTCCTGAGGTGGAATTTGGGGGTCCTGGAGGACTTTGAGGATTTTGGGGATGATTTTGGGGGGGGGTCTCTGATGATTTTTTGGGATTTTTTCCAGGCTGTGCTCCCCAAAACCGGGACCTCCACGGCCACTGCAGCCCCCCCAAAAACCCGGAGCAGCCTCGAGGTGAGTGGGGGGTCCTGGGGGGGATTTTGGGGGTCCTGGATGAGATTTTGGGGGGAATTTGAGGATTTTGGGGGGATTTGGGGGGGTCTTGGAGGGGATTTTGGGGGGGATTTGGGGATTTTGGGGGGATTTTGGGGGGTCCTGGGGAGGATTTGGGGGGGAATTTGGGGATTTTGGGGGTCCTGGATGAGATTTTGGGGAAAATTTGGGGATTTTGGGGGTCCTGGGGAGGATTTTGGGGGGAATTTGGGGATTTTTGGGGTGCTGGATGGGATTTTGGGGCTCCTGGGGAGGATTTTGGGGGTCCTGGATGAGATTTTGGGGAAAATTTGGGGATTTTGGGGGTCCTGGGGAGGATTTTGGGGGGAATTTGGGGATTTTTGGGGTGCTGGATGGGATTTTGGGGCTCCTGGGGAGGATTTTGGGGGTCCTGGATGAGATTTTGGGGAAAATTTGGGGATTTTGGGGGTCCTGGGGAGGATTTTGGGGGGAATTTGTGGATTTTTGGGGTGCTGGATGGGATTTTGGGGCTCCTGGGGAGGATTTTGGGGGTCCTGGATGAGATTTTGGGGAAAATTTGGGGATTTTGGGGGTCCTGAGGAGGATCTGGGGGGGAATTTGGGGATTTTGGGGGTCCTGGGGAAGAATTTGGGGCTCCTGAGGAGGATTTGGGGGGTCCTGGGGAGGATTTTGGGGGTCCTTGAGGGGATTTTGGGGGGAATTTGGGGATTTTGGGAATTCCTGGTGGCACAAAAAGATTTTTGGGGAGGATTTTGGGGTTTTTGGGACACCCCTAAAACCTTTTCCACCCTCAGGAATCCAAATCTTTCGCCGTGGGGATGTTTTTGGGGCGCCTGAACGTGGAGCAGGTGTTCCCTTATCCCTCAGGTGAGGACACCCCAAAATCCAGGGAAATTCGGGAGAATTTTGAGGGAATTTTGGGAGAATTTTAAAGGAATTTTGGGAGAGTTTTAGGGAAATTTTTAAGGAATTTTGAGGGAATTTTTAAGGAATTTTGGGGGAATTTTGAGGGAATTTTAAAGGAATTTTGGGGGAATTTTGGGGATAATTTTGGTGGAATTTGGGGATGATTTTGGGATAATTTCAGGATAATTTCAGGACAATTCCAGGATAATTCTGGGATAATTTTGGGATATTTTTTGGGATAATTCCAGGACAATTTCAGGATAATTTTAGGATATTTTTGGGATAATTCCAGGATAATTTTGGGATAATTCCAGGATAACTTTGGGATATTTTTGGGATATTTTTGAGACAATTCCAGGATAATTTGGGGATAATTCCAGGACTATTCCAGGATAATTCCAGGATAATTTTGGGATAATTCCAGGATAATTTCAGGACAATTCCAGGATAATTCTGGGATAATTTTGGGATATTTTTTGGGATAATTCCAGAATAATTTTGGGATAATTTTGGGGTAATTTTGGGACATTTTCTGGGATAATTCCAGGATAATTTTGGGATATTTTTGGAATAATTCCAGGATAATTTTGGGATAATTCCAGGATAATTTCAGGACAATTCCAGGATAATGTTGGGATATTTTTTGGATATCTTTTGGGGTAATTCCAGGATAATTCCAGGATATTTTTGGGATAATTCCAGGATAATTTTGGGATATTTTTGGGATAATTCCAGGATAATTTCAGGACAATTCCAGGATAATTTTGGGATATTTTTTGGATATTTTTTGGGACAATTTCAGGATAATTTTGGGGTAATTCCAGGATAATTTTGGGATAATTCCAGGATAATTTTGGAATATTTTTGGGATAATTTTCCTGCTTTTTTCCCCTCCCCAGTCCTGACCGAGGAAGAAGAACAAACCCTCCAGGAACTCGTGACTCCCCTCACCCGCTTCTTTAAGGTAAAAAACCCCAAATTCCCCCTTTTTCCACCTTCCCAACCATCCCTAAAAACCTCAGGAATTCCGGGAATCATCCCCAAATCCCAAAAAATTCCCAAATTTCCGGGCAGGAAGTGAACAACCCCGCCAAAAACGACGCCCTGGAGAAGGTGGAGGACGAGACCATGAAAGGGTTAAAGGAGTTGGGGGCCTTTGGGCTCCAGGTGCCCCCCGAATTTGGGGGTTTGGGTCTCAACAACACCCAGGTGAGGTTGGGGGGACCCCAAAATCCCCTCCCAGTAACTCCCAGTTGCTCCCAGTAACTCCCAGTAAATCCCAGTTATTCCCAGTAAATCCCAGTTCCCAAAAATCCTCCCCAAACCTGCAAAAATTCCCCTCAAATTCACCCAAAATCCCCCCAGGATTCCCCAGATTCCCTCCAAATCCTCTCAAATCCCTTCCCAGTCCCTCCCAGTCCTTCCCAGTAACTCCCAGTCCCTCCCAGTGCCCCCAAATCCTCCCCAAACTTTCGAAAATCCTCCTAAGTCCCCCTGAAACTCCCCCAAATCCCCCCGGGACCCCCCAGTCTCTCCCCAATTTGGGTCCCAGTGCCCTCCCAGTGCCCTCCCAGTTCCTCCCAGTAACTTCCAGTCCCTCCCAGTAACTTCCAGTCCCTCCCAGTAAATCCCAGTGCTCTCAAACCTGCTCAAGTCCCCTCAAAGCCCTTTAAAATCCCCCTGAAAATCCCCCTGGGACCCCTCGGGACCCCCCAGTTGGGGTCCCAGTGCCTCCCAGTGCCCTCCCAGTAACTCCCAGTCCCTCCCAGTAAATCCCAGTGCCCTCCCAGTAACTCCCAGTCCATCCCAGTGCCCCCAGATCCTCCCCAAACCTCCAAAAATCCTCCTCAAATCCCCCTGGGACCCCCTGGGACCCCTCAATCTCCCCCCAGTTGGGGTCCCAGTGGCTCCCAGTGCCCTCCCAGTAACTCCCAGTGCCCTCCCAGTAAATCCCAGTCCCTCCCAGTCCATCCCAGTGCCCCCAAATCCTCCCCAAACCTCCAAAAATCCTCCTCAAATCCCCCTGAAATCCCCCTGGGACCCCCTGGGACCCCTCAATCTCCCCCCAATTGGGGTCCCAGTGCCCTCCCAGTAACTCCGAGTGGCTCCCAGTCCCTCCCAGTGCCCTCCCAGTCCCTCCCAGTCCCTCCCAGTCCCTCCCAGTCCCTCCCAGTGCCCTCCCAGTGCCCTCCCAGTGCTCTCAAGCCTCCCAAAAACCCCTCAAATCCCTTTCAAACCCCCTCCAAACTCCCCCAAACCCCCCCGGGACCCCCCGATCTCCCCCCAGTTGGGGTCCCAGTGGCTCCCAGTGCCCTCCCAGTGCCCTCCCAGTAACTCCCAGTGCTCCCAGTATGCTCGGCTGGTGCAGATCGTGGGCCAGCACGACCTGGGGGTGGGGATCACGCTCGGAGCCCACCCAAACCTCCCTAAAATGCCCCCAAAATCCCCCTGAAACCCCCTCCAAACTCCCCCAAACCCCTCTGGGACCCCCCAATCTCCATCCCAGTCCCTCCCAGTGCCCTCCCAGTAACTCCCAGTGTCCTCCCAGTAACTCCCAGTCCCTCCCAGTGTCCCCAAACCTCCAAAAATCCCCCTCAAATCCCCCTGGAACCCCCCTGGGACCCCCTGGGACCCCCCAGTCTCCCCCCAATTGGGGTCCCAGTGCCCTCCCAGTAACTCCGAGTGGCTCCCAGTCCCTCCCAGTGCCCTCCCAGTGCCCTCCCAGTCCCTCCCAGTCCCTCCCAGTCCCTCCCAGTGCCCTCCCAGTGCTCTCAAGCCTCCCAAAAACCCCTCAAATCCCTTTCAAACCCCCTCCAAACTCCCCCAAACCCCCCCGGGACCCCCCGATCTCCCCCCATTTGGGGTCCCAGTGGCTCCCAGTGCCCTCCCAGTGCCCTCCCAGTAACTCCCAGTGCTCCCAGTACGCTCGGCTGGTGCAGATCGTGGGCCAGCACGACGTGGGGGTGGGGATCACGCTCGGAGCCCACCCAAACCTCCCCAAAATCCTCCTGAAACCCCCTCCAAACTCCCCCAAACCCCTCTGGGACCCCCCAATCTCCATCCCAGTCCCTCCCAGTGCCCTCCCAGTAAATCCCAGTCCCTCCCAGTAAATCCCAGTCCCTCCCAGTAACTCCCAGTGCTCTCCCAGTGCTCCCAAACCTCCAAAAATCCTCCTCAAATCCCCCTGGAACCCCCCTGGGACCCCCCGGGACCCCCCGATCTCCCCCCATTTGGGGTCCCAGTGGCTCCCAGTGCCCTCCCAGTGCCCTCCCAGTAACTCCCAGTGCTCCCAGTACGCTCGGCTGGTGCAGATCGTGGGCCAGCACGACCTGGGGGTGGGGATCACGCTCGGAGCCCACCCAAACCTCCCTAAAATGCCCCCAAAATCCCCCTGAAACCCCCTCCAAACTCCCCCAAACCCCTCTGGGACCCCCCAATCTCCATCCCAGTCCCTCCCAGTGCCCTCCCAGTAACTCCCAGTGCCCTCCCAGTAACTCCCAGTGCTCTCCCAGTGCTCCCAAACCTCCAAAAATCCTCCTCAAATCCCCCTGGAACCCCCCTGGGACCCCCCGGGACCCCCCGATCTCCCCCCATTTGGGGTCCCAGTGGCTCCCAGTGCCCTCCCAGTGCCCTCCCAGTAACTCCCAGTGCTCCCAGTACGCTCGGCTGGTGCAGATCGTGGGCCAGCACGACCTGGGGGTGGGGATCACGCTCGGAGCCCACCAGTCCATCGGCTTCAAGGGGCTGCTGCTCTTCGGGAACCGCGAGCAGAAGGAGAAATACCTGCCCCGCCTGGCCACGGGTGAGCCCTGGAATGAGCCCAAAACATTCCCAAAAAATTCCCAGAACATTCCCAAAAAACTCCCAAAACATTCCCAAAATATTCCCAGAATATTCCCAAAACATTCCCAAAAAACTCCCAAAACATTCCCAAAATATTCCCAGAATATTCCTAAAATATTCCCAAAAGATTCCCAAAAAACTCCCAAAATATTCCCAAAATATCTCTAAAATATTCCCAGAATATTCCCAAAAGATTCCCAAAAGATTCCCAAAATATTCCTAAAAAATTCCCAGAATATTCCCAAAAAATTCCCAAAAAATTCCCAAAACATTCCCAAAAAATTCCCAAAATATTCCTAAAAAATTCCCAGAACATTCCCAGAACATTCCCAAAACATTCCCAGAATATTCCTAAAAAATTCCCAAAAGATTCCCAAAAAACTCCCAAAATATTCCTAAAAAATTCCCAAAATATTCCTAAAAATATTCCCAAAAAATTCCAAAAAAACTCCCAGAACATTCCCAGAACATTCCCAGAATATTCCTAAAAAATTCCCCAAAGATTCCTAAAATATTCCTAAAAAATTCCCAAAATATTCCTAAAAATATTCCCAGAATATTCTTGAAATGTTCCCAAAATATTTCCAGAATATTCCTAAAAAACTCCCAGAAGATTCCCAAAATATTCTCAAAATTTTCCCAAAAAATTCCCCAAAAAATCCCCAAAAATTCCCAAAAAAATCCCAAAAAATCCCCAAAAATTCCCCAAAAAATCCCAAAAAATCCCCCTAAAATCCAAAAAAATCCCCAAAAAATCCCCAACAATTCCCAAAAATCCCCAAAAATTCCCAAAAAATCCCACAAAATTCCCAAAAAATCCCCACAAAATTCCCAAAAAATCCCAAAAATCCCAAAAAATCCCCAAAAATTCCCAAAAATCCCCAAAAAATCCCAAAAAATCCCCAAAAAATCCCCAAAAAATCCCCAAAAATCCCAAAAAATCCCCAAAAATTCCCCAAAAAATCCCAAAAAATCCCCAAAAAATCCCAAAAAATTCCCAAAAAATCCCCAAAAATTCCCAAAAAATCCCCAAAAATTCCCAAAAAATCCCAAAAATCCCAAAAAAATCCCAAAAATCCCAAAAAATCCCCAAAAAATCCCCAAAAATTCCCAAAAAATCCCAAAAAATCCCCCTAAAATCCAAAAAAATCCCCAAAAAATCCCCAACAATTCCCAAAAATCCCCAAAAGTTCCCAAAAAATCCCACAAAATTCCCAAAAAATCCCACAAAATTCCCAAAAATCCCAAAAAAATCCCCAAAAATTCCAAAAAAAATCCCAAAAAATCCCCAAAAATTCCCAAAAACCCCCAAAAAATCCCAAAAAAATCCCCAAAAATTCCAAAAAAAATTCCAAAAAATCCCCAAAAATCCCCAAAAATCCCCAAAAAATCCCCAAAAATTCCCAAAAAATCCCCAAAAAATCCCAAAAAAATCCCCAAAAATTCCAAAAAATCCCAAAAATCCCAAAAAAATCCCAAAAATCCAAAAAAATCCCCAAAAAATCCCCAAAAATCCCCAAAAATCCCCCTAAAATCCCAAAAAAATCCACAAAAATTCCCAAAAAATCCCAAAAATCCCCAAAAAATCCCCACAAATTCCCAAAAATCCCCACAAATTCCCAAAAAAATCCCAAAAAATCCCCAAAAATTCCCAAAAATCCCAAAAAAATCCCAAAAATCCCCCTAAAATCCCCAAAAAATCCCCAAAAATTCCAAAAAATCCCCAAAAATTCCCCAAAAAATCCCAAAAAATCCCCAAAAAACCCCAAAAAATTCCCAAAAAATCCCCAAAAAATCCCCAAAAAATCCCCAAAAATTCCCAAAAATCCCCAAAAAATCCCAAAAATCCCCCTAAAATCCCCAAAAAATCCCCAAAAATTCCCAAAAATCCCCAAAAATTCCCAAAAAAATCCCAAAAAATCCCCAAAAAATCCCCAAAAATTCCCAAAAAATTCCCAAAAATTCCCAAAAATTCCCAAAATTCCCAAAATTCCCGTTTTTTTCAGGGGAATGTGTGGCAGCTTTTTGCCTGACAGAACCCGGCAGCGGCTCCGACGCCGCCTCCATCCGGAGCAGAGCCACTCCCAGCCCCTGTGGAACCTTCTGGACCTTGGAAGGGGAAAAACTTTGGATCAGGTCGGGAATTCCGGGAATTTTGGGAATTTTGGGTGAAGTGGAGTGGAAATTTGGGGAAAAAATTGGGATTTTAAGGGGAAAAATTGGATTTTTTGGTTGGGAAAATTGGATTTTTAAGGGGTTTTTGATGGGGTTTTCCAGGTTTTTTTGGGAATTTTGGGATTGTGGGATTGGGGATTGGGGATTTTGGGGGGTTTTGAGTTTAAGGGGGAATTTTCCCCCCAAAAATCCCAATTTTTTCCCCCAAAATTCCCAATTTCCCCCCAAAATTCCCAATTTTTCCCCCAAAATTCCCAATTTTCCCCCCAAAATTCCCAATTTCCCCCCAAAATTCCCAATTTTTCCCCCAAAATTCCCAATTTTCCCCCAAAATTCCCAATTTTCCCCCCAAAATTCCCGATTTTCCCCCCAAAATTCCCAATTTTCCCCCTAAAAATCCCAATTTTCCCCCCCAAGTTCCCGATTTTCCCCCAAAAATCCCAATTTTCCCCCCAAAAATCCCAATTTTTCTCCAAAAATCCCAATTTTCCCCCCAAAAATCCCAATTTTCCCCCAAAATTCCCAATTTTTCCCCAAAAATCCCAATTTTCCCCCCAAAATTCCCGATTTCCCCCTAAAATTCCCAATTTTCCCCCAAAATTCCCAATTTTTCTCCAAAAATCCCAATTTTCCCCCCAAAATTCCCAATTTTCCCCCAAAATTCCCAATTTTTCTCCAAAAATCCCAATTTTCCCCCAAAATTCCCAATTTTCCCCCTAAAATTCCCAATTTTCCCCCTAAAATTCCCAATTTTCCCCCCAAAATTCCCGATTTTCCCCCAAAATTCCCAATTTTCCCCCCAAAAATCCCAATTTTCCCCCAAAATTTTCAATTTTCCCCCCAAAATTCCTTATTTTTCTCCAAAATTCCCAATTTCCCCCCAAAATTCCCAATTTTCCCCCTAAAAATCCCAATTTTCCCCCCAAAAATCCCAATTTTCCCCCAAAATTCCCAATTTTCCCCCTAAAAATCCCAATTTTTCTCCAAAAATCCCAATTTTCCCCCAAAACTCCCAATTTTCCCCCAAAATTCCCAATTTTCCCCCTAAAAATCCCAATTTTTCTCCAAAAATCCCAATTTTCCCCCTAAAATTCCCAATTTTCCCCCTAAAAATCCCAATTTTCCCCCAAAATTCCCGATTTTCCCCCAAAATTCCCAGTTTTCCCCCCAAAATTCCTTGTTTTTCTCCAAAAACCTCAATTTTCCCTCCAAAAATCCCAATTTTTCTCCAAAATTCCCAATTTTCCCTCCAAAAATCCCAATTTTCCCTCCAAAATTCCCAATTCCCCCCCAAAATTCCCAATTTTCCCCGCAAAATTCCTTATTTTTCTCCAAAAACCCCCATTTTCCCTCCAAAAATCCCAATTTTTCCCCCAATATTCCCAATTTTCTCCCCAAAATTTCTGGTTTTCCCCCCAAAACTTCTATTTTTTCCCCCAAAAATCCCAATTTTCCCCCCAAAATTCCCAATTTTCCCCCAAAATTCCCATTTTTCCCTGCAGCAACGGCGGCATCGCCGATCTGTTCACGGTTTTTGCCAAGACTCCGATAAAAGACGAAAAAACGGGAGAATCCAAGGAAAAAATCACGGCTTTCATCGTGGAGCGAGGATTCGGCGGCGTCACCCAGTGAGTGCCGGGAATTCCAGGAATTCCAGGAATTCTTGCCGTGGGAATTTTAAGGAATTTTTTTTCCCAATCTTTTCCCTCTTTTTTCCCATTTTTTCTCCTTTTTATTCCCCTTTTTCCTTCTTTTTATTCCCATTTTTTCTCCTTTTTATTCCCATTTTTTCTCCTTTTTTATCCCATTTTTTCTCCTTTTTATTCCCATTTTTCCTCCTTTTTATTCCCATTTTTCCTTGTTTTATTCCCATTTTTTCTCCTTTTTATTCCTATTTTTTTCCCTTTTTTTCCCCATTTTCCTCTTTTTTATTCCCCTTTTTCCTTCTTTTTATTCCCATTTTTTCTCCTTTTTATTCCCCTTTTTCCTTCTTTTTATTCCCATTTTTTCTCCTTTTTATTCCCATTTTTCCTTGTTTTATTCCCATTTTTTCTTCTTTTTATTCCCATTTTTTCCCTTTTTTTCTCCCATTTTTTCTCCTTTTTATTCCCATTTTTTCTCCTTTTCATTCCCATTTTTTCTCCTTTTTATTCCCGTTTTTCTCCTTTTTTTCCCATAATTTTCCAATCATTTTCCCATTATTTTCCCATCCTTTTCCCATCATTTTCCCAATCTTTTCTTCTCCTTTTCCCATCATTTTCCCAGTTTTTTCCCATCATTTTCCCAATTTTTTCCCATCGTTTTCCCAATTTTTTCCCATCCTTTTCCCATAATTTTCCCAATTTTTTCCCATCATTTTCCCAATTTTTTCCCACCCTTTTTCCCCTTTTTTTCCCATAATTTTTCCCTTTTTTTCCCATAATTTTCCCAATTTTTTCCCATTATTTTCCCAATTTTTTCCCATCCTTTTCCCATCATTTTCCCAATTTTTTCCCATCATTTTCCCAATTTTTTCCCATCATTTTCCCAATTTTTTCCCATCATTTTCCCATCATTTTCCCAATTTTTTCCAATCATTTTCCCAATTTTTTCCCATCATTTTCCTCTTTTTTTCCCATAATTTTCCCTCTTTTTTCCCATAATTTTCCCATTATTTTCCCATCCTTTTCCCATTATTTTCCCAATTTTTTCCCATCATTTTCCCAATTTTTTCCCACCCTTTTCCCCCTTTTTTTCCCATCATTTTCCCAATTTTTTCCCACCCTTTTCCCCCTTTTTTTCCCATCATTTTCCCAATTTTTTCCCATCATTTTCCCCTTTTTTCCCATCACTTTCCCCTTTTTTTCCCATCATTTTCCCAATTTTTTCCCATCATTTTCCCAATTTTTTCCCACCCTTTTTCCCCCTTTTTTCCCACCCTTTTTTCCCCATAATTTTCCCTTTTTTCCCATCATTTTCCCATCATTTTCCCAATTTTTCCCCATCATTTTCCCAATTTTTTCCCACCCTTTTTCCCCTTTTTTCCCCATAATTTTCCCCTTTTTTTCCCACCCTTTTTCCCCCTTTTTTCCCATAATTTTCCCAATTTTTTCCCATTATTTTTCCAGTCTTTTCCCATAATTTTCCCATCCTTTTCCCATAATTTTCCCAAATTTTTCCCATCATTTTCCCAATTTTTTCCCCTCCTTTTCCCAATTTTTTCCCCTCCTTTTCCCAATTTTTTCCCCTCATTTTTCCCAGCGGTCCCCCCGAGAAGAAGCTGGGAATCCGCGCTTCCAGCACCACCTCCGTTCACTTCTCCGACGTCCGAATTCCCGCCGGGAACGTTCTGGGAACGCCGGGATCGGGATTCAAGGTGGCCATGACCATCCTCAACAACGGCCGCTTCGGAATGGCCGCAGCCATGGCTGGAACCATCCGGGGGCTCATGGAGCACGCGGTGAGGATCCAGGAAAAATCCTGGAAAAATCCTGGAAAACATCGGGAATGGCTGGGAAAAATCCCGGAAAAAATCGGGAAAAATTCGGGGAAAAAATGGGGAAAAATCGCAGAAAAAATCGGGGGAAATTTGGGGGAGAAATGGGGAAAAGTCAGGGAAAAATCCCAGAGAAAAGCAGGGAAAATTCGGGAAAAGTCCCAGAAAAAATCGGGAAAAGTTGGGGAAAATCCCAGAAAAAATCGGGGAAAAATAAGGGAAAAAATCCTGGAAAAAAATGGGGAAAATTCGGGAAAAAATCCCAGAAAAATTGGGGAAAATCTGTCATGGCTGGAACCATCCAGGGGCTCATGGAGCACGCAGTGAGAATCCAGGAAAAATCCTGGAAAAGTCCTGGAAAAATCCTGGAAAAGTTCTGGAAAAATCCTGGAAAAATCCCGGAAAAAATTGGGGGAGAAATGGAGAAAAATCGCGGAAAAAATCGGGGAAAATTTGGGCAAGAAACAGGGAAAATTCAGGAAAAATCCCAGAGAAAATCCAGGAAAAATCCTGGAAAAATCCCAGAGAAAATCAGGGAAAAATCAGGAAAAGTCCCAGAAAAAATTGGGGAAAATTCCAGAAAACATCGGGGAAAATTCAGGAAAAATCCCAGAAAAAATCGGGGAAAATTCAGGAAAAATCCCAGAAAAAATCGGGGAAAATTCAGGAAAAATCCCAGAAAACATTGGGGAAAATTCAGGAAAAATTCCAGAAAACATTGGGGAAAATTCAGGAAAAATTCCGGAAAAAATTGGGGAAAATTCAGGAAAAATCCCAGAAAAAATCGGGGAAAATTCAGGAAAAATTCCGGGAAATTCCTGGAAAAATCCCGGGAAAATTTGGGGAAAAAATGGGAAAAATCCTGGAAAAAATCGGGGAAAAAATGGGAAAAATCCCAGAGAAAATCGAGGAAAAAATGGGAAAAATTCAGGAAAAATCCCGGAGAAAATCGGGGAAAATCCCGGAAAAAATCGGGAAAAATTCGGGGAAAAAATGGGAAAAGTTCAGGAAAAATCCCGGAGAAAATTGGGGAAAATTCAGGAAAAATCCCAGGAAAAATCTGGGAAAAAATGGGAAAAATTCTGGAAAAAATCGGGGAAAATTCAGGAAAAATCCTGGAAAAAATTGGGGAAAAAGTCCAAAAAAATCCCCAAAAAATTCCCAAAAAAAGCCAAAAAAATCCCCAAAAAATCAAAAAAAATCCCCAAAAATTCCCTAAAAATCCCCAAAATTCCCTAAAAATCCCCAAAATTCCCTAAAAATCCCCAAAAATTCCCTAAAAATCCCCAAAAATTCCCTAAAAATCCCCAAAATTCCCTAAAAATCCCCAAAATTCCCTAAAAATCCCCAAAATTCCCTAAAAATTCCCTAAAAATTCCCCAAAATTCCTTAAAAATCCCTGAAAATCCCCAAAAATTCCCCAAAAATTCCCTAAAAATCCCCAAAATTCCCTAAAAATCCCCAAAATTCCCTAAAAATTCCCTAAAAATTCCCCAAAATTCCTTAAAAATCCCTGAAAATCCCCAAAAATTCCCCAAAAATTCCCTAAAAATCCCCAAAATTCCCTAAAAATCCCCAAAATTCCCTAAAAATTCCCCAAAATTCCTTAAAAATCCCTGAAAATTCCCAAAAAATTCCCTAAAAATTCCCTAAAAATCCCTGAAAATTCCTTAAAAATCCCTGAAAATTCCCAAAAAATTCCCTAAAAATTCCCTAAAAATCCCTGAAAATTCCCCAAAATTCCCTAAAAATCCCCAAAATTCCCTAAAAATTCCCTAAAAATTCCCTAAAATCCCCGAAAATTCCCTAAAAATCCCCAAAATTCCCTAAAAATTCCCCCAAAATTCCCTAAAAATTTTCTAAAAATCCCCAAAAATTTTCTAAAAATCCCCGAAAATTCCCTAAAAATCCCCAAAATTCCCTAAAAATTCCCTAAAAATTCCCCAAAATTCCCAAAAAATCCCTGAAAATCCCCCCAAACCCCCCAAATTCCCTTTTTTCCCTCCCATTCCCGATTTTTTTGGGATCCTGCTGAACTTTGGGAATTTTTTCCAGGTTTCCTTCGCTTCCAACCGCACCCAGTTCGGAGCCAAAATCCACGAATTCGGAGGCATCCAGGAAAAATTGGGAAGGATGGCGATGCTGCATTACGTCACCGAGGTGAATTCCCGGAATTCCGGGAGATTCTGGAAGGATCCGGGAAAAATTGGGAATTTTGGGGGAATTTTGGGGAATTTGGGAGGGAATTTGGGGATTTTTCCTGAAAAAATTGGGAATTTTCAGGGGAAATTGGGGAATTTTGGGGGGAATTTTGGGAATTTTGGAGGGAAATTTGGGAATTTTTGGGAATTTGGGAGGGAAATTGGGGGAAATTCCAAGAATTTTGGGAAAATTGGGAAGAGATCCTGAAAAAATTGGGAATTTTGGGGGGAAATTCCAAGAATTGTGGGAAATTCGGGAAAGATCCAGAAAAAATTGGAATTCTGGGGGAAAATTTTGGGAATTTTGGGGGGAATTTTGGGAATTTTGGAGGGAAATTGGGGGAAATTCCAAGAATTGTGGGAAACTCGGGAAAGATCCTGAAAAAATTGGGAATTTTGGGGGAATTTTGGGAATTTGGGAGGGAATTTGGGGATTTTTCCTGAAAAAATTGGGAATTTTCAGGGGAAATTGGGGAATTTTGGGGGGAATTTTGGGAATTTTGGAGGGAAATTTGGGAATTTTTGGGAATTTGGGAGGGAAATTGGGGGAAATTCCAAGAATTTTGGGAAAATTGGGAAGAGATCCTGAAAAAATTGGGAATTTTGGGGGGAAATTTGAAGAATTGTGGGAAATTCGGGAAAGATCCTGAAAAAATTGGGAATTTTGGGGGTGATTTTTCAGGATTTGGGTGGAAATTTGAGGGATTTTTATGGATCTGTGGGAATTCCCCAAAATTTTGGGAATTTCAGGGATTTTTTTCTGGATTTGGGGGTTGAAAATCCGGGAAAAAATCCAAAAAATCTGGGAAAAATCCCAAAAATTCGGGAAAAATCCCAAAAATTTGGGAAAAAATCCCAAAAATCTGGGAAAAATCCCAAAAATTTGGGAAAAATCCCAAAAATTTGGGAGAAAATCCCAAAAATCTGGGAAAAAATCCCAAAAATTCAGGGGAAATCCCAAAAATTCGGGAAAAATCCCAAAAATCTGGGAAAAAATCCCAAAAATTCAGGAAAAATCCCAAAAATTCAGGGGAAATCCCAAAAATTCGGGAAAAATCCCAAAAATTTGGGAGAAAATCCCAAAAATTCAGGGGAAATCCCAAAAATTCGGGAAAAATCCCAAAAATTCAGGGGAAATCCCAAAAATTCGGGAAAAATCCCAAAAATTTGGGAGAAAATCCCAAAAATTCAGGGGAAATCCCAAAAATTTGGGAGAAAATCCCAAAAATTCAGGAAAAATCCCAAAAATTCAGGGGAAATCCCAAAAATTCGGGAAAAATCCCAAAAATTTGGGAAAAAATCCCAAAAATTCAGGAAAAATCCCAAAAATTTGGGAGAAAATCCCAAAAATTTGGGAAAAAATCCCAAAAATTTGGGAAAAAATCCCAAAAATCTGGGAAAAAATCCCAAAAATTCGGGAAAAATCCCAAAAATTTGGGAGAAAATCCCAAAAATCTGGAAAAAATCCCAAAAATTTGGGAGAAAATCCCAAAAATTTGGGAAAAATCCCAAAAATTTGGGAGAAAATCCCAAAAATTCAGGAAAAATCCCAAAAATTCAGGAAAAAATCCCAAAAATTTGGGAAAAATCCCAAAAATCTGGGAAAAAATCCCAAAAATTCGGGAAAAAATCCCAAAAATTTGGGAGAAAATCCCAAAAATTTGGGAGAAAATCCCAAAAATTTGGGAGAAAATCCCAAAAATTCAGGAAAGATCCCAAAAATTCAGGGGAAATCCCAAAAATTCAGGGGAAATCCCAAAAATTCAGGGGAAATCCCAAAAATTCGGGAAGAATCCCAAAGATTTGGGAAAAAATCCCAAAAATTCGGGAAAAATCCCAAAAATCTGGGAAAAAATCCCAAAAATCTGGGAAAAATCCCAAAAATTCAGGGGAAATCCCAAAAATTTGGGAGGAAATCCCAAAAATTCAGGGGAAATCCCAAAAATTCGGGAAAAATCCCAAAAATTTGGGAGAAAATCCCAAAAATCCGGGAAAAAATCCCAAAAATTCGGGAAAAATCCCAAAAATTTGGGAGAAAATCCCAAAAATTTGGGAGAAAATCCCAAAAATTCAGGAAAGATCCCAAAAATTTGGGAAAAAATCCCAAAAATTTGGGAGAAAATCCCAAAAATTCAGGGGAAATCCCAAAAATTCAGGAAAAAATCCGGAAAAAATCCCAAAAATTCAGGGGAAATCCCAAAAATTTGGGAAAAAATCCCAAAAATCTGGGAAAAAATCCCAAAAATTTGGGAGAAAATCCCAAAAATTCGGGAAAAA
Organism: Poecile montanus; assembly: GCA_038429875.1. Lineage (NCBI taxonomy): Eukaryota > Metazoa > Chordata > Aves > Passeriformes > Paridae > Poecile > Poecile montanus. The sequence goes on from CM076534.1 coordinate 826,127, forward strand.
TCCCAAAAATTTGGGAAAAAATCCCAAAAATTTGGGAAAAATCCCAAAAATTTGGGAGAAAATCCCAAAAATTCAGGAAAAATCCCAAAAATTCAGGAAAAATCCCAAAAATTCAGGGGAAATCCCAAAAATTCAGGAAAAATCCCAAAAATTTGGGAAAAATCCCAAAAATTTGGGAAAAAATCCCAAAAATCTGGGAAAAATCCCAAAAATTTGGGAGAAAATCCCAAAAATTTGGGAGAAAATCCCAAAAATTCAGGGGAAAACCCAAAAATTCAGGAAAAATCCCAAAAATTTGGGAAAAAATCCGGAAAAAAATCCCAAAAATTCAGGGGAAATCCCAAAAATTCGGGAAAAATCCCAAAAATTCGGGAAAAATCCCAAAAATTTGGGAAAAAATCCCAAAAATTTGGGAGAAAATCCCAAAAATCTGGGAAAGATCCCAAAAATTTGGGAAAAAATCCCAAAAATCTGGGAAAAGATCCCAAAAATTTGGGAGAAAATCCCAAAAATTCAGGAAAAATCCCAAAAATTCAGGGGAAATCCCAAAAATTCGGGAAAAATCCCAAAAATTCAGGAAAAATCCCAAAAATTTGGGAGAAAATCCCAAAAATTCAGGGGAAATCCCAAAAATTCAGGGGAAATCCCAAAAATTCGGGAAAAATCCCAAAAATCTGGGAAAAAATCCCAAAAATTCGGGAAAAATCCAAAAAATTTGGGAGAAAATCCGAAAAATTTGGGAAAAAATCCCAAAAATTCAGGAAAAATCCCAAAAATTCAGGGGAAATCCCAAAAATTCGGGAAAAATCCCAAAAATTTGGGAAAAATCCCAAAAATTTGGGAGAAAATCCCCAAAATTTGGGAGAGAATCCCAAAAATTCAGGAAAGATCCCAAAAATTTGGGAAAAAATCCCAAAAATCTGGGAAAAAATCCCAAAAATTCGGGAAGAATCCCCAAAATTTGGGAGAAAATCCCAAAAATTCAGGGGAAATCCCAAAAATTCAGGAAAAAATCCGGAAAAAATCCCAAAAATTCAGGGGAAATCCCAAAAATTCAGGAAAAATCCCAAAAATTTGGGAAAAATCCCAAAAATTTGGGAAAAATCCCAAAAATTCAGGGGAAATCCCAAAAATTCGGGAAAAATCCCAAAAATTTGGGAAAAAATCCCAAAAATTCAGGAAAAATCCCAAAAATTCAGGAAAAATCCCAAAAATTTGGGAAAAATCCCAAAAATTCAGGGGAAATCCCAAAAATTCGGGAAAAATCCCAAAAATTTGGGAGAAAATCCCAAAAATTCGGGAAAAATCCCAAAAATTCAGGGGAAATCCCAAAAATTCGGGAAAAATCCCAAAAATTTGGGAAAAAATCCCAAAAATTTGGCTCAAACCCTTCAGATTTTCAGAAATTCCCAAAATTCCCCGAGATTTTTCTGGATTTGGGGGTTGAAATTCCTCCAAATCCCCGAAATTCCGCCGGAATTTTGATGGAACTCTCAAAAATTCCCAAAATTTTGTCAGAATTCCACCAAACCCACCCAAAATTCCCTGAAAAACTTCGGGAATTTTTCGGGAATCGCCTCAAATTCCCAAATTTCCTCGGCAATTCGATGATTTTGGGGTGAAATTTCTTGGAATTTCAATGGATTCCCGCCAAAATTCCGGGTTTTTTTTCCCGGAAAACCCCGGGAAGGAGCGCGGGGCCATCCCAGAATTCCGGGAATGTCCCAAATTCCCGGATTTTCTTCCCAAAATTCCAGTCCATGGCTTTCATGATCAGCGCCAACATGGACAGAGGCGATCGCGACTTCCAGATCGAGGCGGCCATCAGCAAAATCTTCGGATCCGTGAGGAAATTCCCAAAATTCCTGGGATTTGGGAAGGGCTGGGGGGGAATTTTGGGAATTTTTGGGAATTTTTGGGAATTTTTTTGGGATTTTTTGGGGATTTTTTGGGAATTTTTGGGAATTTTTGGGGATTTTTTTGGGATTTTTTTGGGATTTTTTGGGGATTTTTTGGGAATTTTTGGGAATTTTTTGGGGATTTTTTGGGGATTTTTTGGGAATTTTTGGGGATTTTTGGGGATTTTTTTGGGATTTTTTGGGGGGATTTTTTTGGGAATTGTTTGGGATTTTTGGGAATTTTGGGGATTTTTTGGGATTTTTGGGGGATTTTGGGAGGGATTTTGGGGAATCTTTTGGGATTTTGAGGGAATTTTCTGGGATTTTGGGAATTTTTGGGGATTTTTGGGGAATTTTTGGGAATTTTTGGGGATTTTTGGGGATTTTTTGGGAATTTTTGGGAATTTTTGGGGATTTTGGGAATTTTTTTGGGATTTTTTGGGAATTTTTGGGGATTTTTTTTGGGATTTTTTGGGGATTTTTTGGGGGGATTTTGAGGGAATTGTTTGGGATTTTTGGGAATTTTTGGGATTTTTTGGGGATTTTTTGGGAATTTTTGGGAATTTTTGGGGATTTTTTGGGGATTTTTTGGGAATTTTTGGGGATTTTTTGGGGATTTTTGGGAATTTTTGGGGATTTTTTTGGGATTTTTTTGGGATTTTTTGGGGATTTTTTGGGAATTTTTGGGGATTTTTTGGGGATATTTTGGGGGGATTTTGAGGGAATTGTTTGGGATTTTTGGGAATTTTGGGGATTTTTTGGGATTTTTGGGGAATTTTGGGAGGGATTTTGGGGAATCTTTTGGGATTTTGAGGGAATTTTCTGGGATTTTGGGAATTCTTGGGAATTTTTTGGGGATTTTTTGGGAATTTTTGGGAATTTTTGGGGATTTTTTGGGGATTTTTTTGGGAATTTTTGGGGATTTTTGGGGGATTTTTTGGGGGGATTTTGAGGGAATTGTTTGGGATTTTTGGGATTTTTTGGGATTTTTGGGGGATTTTGGGAGGGATTTTGGGGAATCTTTTGGGATTTTGAGGGAATTTTCTGGGATTTTGGGAATTTTTGGGAATTTTTTGGGATTTTTTGGGAATTTTTGGGATTTTGGGGGATTTTTTGGGAATTTTGGGGGATTTTTTTGGGATTTTTTGGGAATTTTTGGGAATTTTTGGGGATTTTTGGGGGATTTTTTGGGAATTTTTGGGGGGATTTTTGGGAATTTTTGGAATTTTGGGGTTTTTTTTTGGGATTTGGGGGGATTTTTGGGATTTTTTGGGATTTTTGGGGATTTTGGGAGGGATTTTGGGGAATCTTTTGGGATTTTGAGGGGATTTTCTGGGATTTTGGGAATTTTTGGGAATTTTTTGGGGAATTTTTGGGAATTTTTGGGGATTTTTTGGGGATTTTTTGGGAATTTTTGGGGATTTTTGGGGATTTTTTTGGGATTTTTTGGGAATTTTTTGGGATTTTTTGGGGATTTTTTTTGGATTTTTGGGGATTTTTTTGGGATTTTTTGGGGATTTTTTTGGGGATTTTTTGGGAATTTTTGGGAATTTTGGGGGATTTTTTGGGGATTTTTTGGGGATTTTTTGGGGGGATTTTGAGGGAATTGTTTGGGATTTTTGGGAATTTTTGGGATTTTTTGGGATTTTTGGGGGATTTTGGGAGGGATTTTGGGGAATCTTTTGGGATTTTGAGGGAATTTTCTGGGATTTTGGGAATTTTTGGGGATTTTTTTGGGATTTTTTGGGAATTTTTGGGGATTTTGGGAATTTTTTGGGGATTTTTTGGGGATTTTTGGGGATTTTTGGGGATTTTTTTGGGAATTTTTGGGGATTTTTTGGGGAGATTTTGAGGGAATTGTTTGGGATTTTTGGGAATTTTTGGGATTTTTTGGGATTTTTGGGGGATTTTGGGAGGGATTTTGGGGAATCTTTTGGGATTTTGAGGGAATTTTCTGGGATTTTGGGAATTTTTGGGAATTTTTGGGGATTTTGGGGATTTTTTTGGGAATTTTTGGGAATTTTTGGGGATTTTTTTGGGATTTTTTTGGGATTTTTTGGGGATTTTTGGGGATTTTTTGGGGATTTTTTGGGGATTTTTTGGGGGGATTTTGAGGGAATTGTTTGGGATTTTTGGGAATTTTTGGAATTTTGGGGGATTTTTTTGGGATTTGGGGGGATTTTTGGGATTTTTTGGGATTTTTGGGGGATTTTGGGAAGGATTTTGGGGAATCTTTTGGGATTTTGAGGGAATTTTCTGGGATTTTGGGAATTATTGGGAATTTTTTGGGGATTTTTTGGGAATTTTTTGGGAATTTTTTTGGGATTTTTGGGGGATTTTGAGGGAATTTTCTGGGATTTTGGGAGTTATTGGGAATTTTTTGGGGAATTTTTGGGAATTTTTTGGGGATTTTTTTGGGATTTTTTGGGAATTTTTGGGGATTTTTTGGGGATTTTTTTGGGATTTTTTGGGGATTTTTTGGGAATTTTTGGGGATTTTTTGGGAATTTTTGGGGATTTTTTTGGGATTTTTTGGGGGGATTTTGAGGGAATTGTTTGGGATTTTTGGGAATTTTTGGAATTTTGGGGGTTTTTTTTGGGATTTGGGGGGATTTGAGGGAATTTTTGGGATTTTTGGGGGATTTTGGGAGGGATTTTGGGGAATCTTTTGGGATTTTGAGGGAATTTTCTGGGATTTTGGGAATTTTTGGGAATTTTTTGGGGATTTTTTGGGAATTTTTGGGGATTTTTGGGGAGTTTTTGGGAATTTTTGGGAATTTTTGGGGATTTTTGGGGATTTTTTGGGAATTTTTGGGAATTTTTGGGGATTTTGGGAATTTTTTTGGGATTTTTTGGGGATTTTTGGGAATTTTTGGGGATTTTTTGGGGATTTTTTGGGGGGATTTTGAGGGAATTGTTTGGGATTTTTGGGAATTTTTGGAATTTTGGGGGTTTTTTTTTGGGATTTGGGGGGATTTTTGGGAATTTTGGGGATTTTTTGGGATTTTTGGGGGATTCTGGGAGGGATTTTGGGGGAATCTTTTGGGATTTTGAGGGAATTTTCTGGGATTTTGGGAATTTTTGGATTTTGGAGGATTTTTGGGAATTTTTTTGGATTTTTTGGGAATTTTTTGGGGGAATTCTTGGGATTTTTTTGGATTTTTGGGGAATTTTTGGGGGGATTTTTGGGAATTCTGAAGGAATTTCCTGGGATTTTGGGGAATTTTTTATGATTTTGGGAAGTTTGGGGGAGATTTTCAGGATTTTCCCAGATTTTGGGAATTTTAGGGAATTTTTGGGAGATTTTTTGGGGAATTTTTTGGAAACTTTGGGACAAATTTTTGGGATTTGAGGAAACTTCAGGAATTTTGGGCTTCTCCAGGTCGGTTTTTAACCCAAATTTTTCCCTTTTTTCCCCAAAACTCCTGGATTTTCCTCCAAAATTCCCGGATTTCCCTCGGAATTCCCGGATTTTCCTTGGAATTCCAGGAAGCCGCCTGGGCTGTGGCCGATGAGTGCATCCAGGTCATGGGGGGGATGGGATTCATGCAGGTGAGATCCCAACAAATCCCATTCCCGCTTTTCCCATCCCATTCCCGGTTTTCCCATCCCATTCCCACTTTTCCCATCCCATTCCCACTTTTCCCATCCCATTCCCGGTTTTTCTCTCTCCCATTCCCGGTTTTCCCTGTTTTATTCCCAATTTTTCCCATCCCATTCCCACTTTTCCCTGTCCCATTCCCACTTTTCCCTGTTTTATTCCCAATTTTTCCCATCCCATTCCCACTTTTCCCATCCCATTCCCACTTTTCCCATCCCATTCCCACTTTTCCGTGTTTTATTCCCAATTTTTCCCATCCCATTCCCACTTTTCCCATCCCATTCCCACTTTTCCCATCCCATTCCCAATTTTTCCCTGTCCCATTCCCGTTTTTTTTCCCGGTTTTTCCCTGTCCCATTCCCGGTTTTCCCATCCCATTCCCACTTTTCCCATCCCATTCCCAATTTTTCCCATCCCATTCCCGGTTTTTCCCTGTCCCATTCCCGGTTTTCCCTGTCCCATTCCCGGTTTTTCCCGGTTTTTCCCTGTCCCATTCCCACTTTTCCCATCCCATTCCCGGTTTTCCCTGTTTTATTCCCAATTTTTCCCATCCCATTCCCACTTTTCCCATCCCATTCCCGGTTTTCCCTGTTTTATTCCCAATTTTTCCCATCCCATTCCCACTTTTCCCATCCCATTCCCACTTTTCCCATCCCATTCCCAATTTTTCCCATCCCATTCCCGGTTTTTCCCTGTCCCATTCCCATTTTTTTTCCCGGTTTTTCCCTGTCCCATTCCCGGTTTTTCCCGGTTTTTCCCTGTCCCATTCCCACTTTTCCCATCCCATTCCCGGTTTTTCTCTCTCCCATTCCCGGTTTTTCCCGGTTTTTCCCGGTTTTTCCCGGATCAGGAGCCGGGTGTTGATTCCCTGTCCCAATCCCGGTTTTTCCCTGTCCCATTCCCGGTTTTTTTCCCGGTTTTTCCCTGTCCCATTCCCGGTTTTTTTCCCTGTCCCATTCCCGGTTTTTCCCTGTCCCATTCCCAGTTTTCCCTGTCCCATTCCCGGTTTTTTTCCCGGTTTTTCCCTGTCCCATTCCCGGTTTTTCCCTGTCCCATTCCCGGTTTTCCACCCCACCATTCCCGGTTTTTCCCTGTCTCATTCCCGGTTTTTCCCTGTCCCATTCCCGGTTTTTCCCTGTCCCATTCCCGGTTTTTTTCCCGGTTTTTCCCTGTCCCATTCCCGGTTTTTCCCTGTCCCATTCCCGGTTTTTCCCTGTCCCATTCCCGGTTTTTTTCCCGGTTTTCCCTGTCCCATTCCCGGTTTTTCCCTGTCTCATTCCCGGTTTTTCCCTGTCCCATTCCCGGTTTTTCTCTCTCCCATTCCCGGTTTTTCCCTGTCCCATTCCCGGTTTTTTTCCCGGTTTTTCCCTGTCCCATTCCCGGTTTTTCCCTGTCCCATTCCCGGTTTTTTTCCCGGTTTTCCCTGTCTCATTCCCGGTTTTTTTCCCTGTCCCATTCCCAATTTTTCCCTGTCCCATTCCCGTTTTTTCTCTCTCCCATTCCCGGTTTTTCCCTGTCTCATTCCCGGTTTTTCCCTGTCTCATTCCCGGTTTTTTCCGGCTCTTTTCCCGTTTTTTCCCGGATCAGGAGCCGGGTGTTGATTCCCTGTCCCATTCCCGGTTTTTCCCTGTCCCATTCCCGGTTTTTCTCTCTCCCATTCCCGGTTTTTCCCTGTCCCATTCCCGGTTTTTCCCTGTCCCATTCCCGTTTTTTCCCTGTCCCATTCCCGGTTTTTCCCTGTCCCATTCCCGGTTTTTTTCCCGGTTTTTCCCTGTCCCATTCCCGGTTTTTCCCTGTCCCATTCCCGGTTTTTCCCTGTCCCATTCCCGGTTTTTCCCTGTCTCATTCCCGTTTTTTCTCTCTCCCATTCCCGGTTTTTCCCGGTTTTTCCCGGATCAGGAGCCGGGTGTTGATTCCCTGTCCCATTCCCGGTTTTTTTCCCAATTTTTCCTTGTCCCATTCCCGGTTTTTTTCCTGGTTTTTCCCTTTCCCATTCCCGGTTTTTCCCTTTCCCATTCCCGGTTTTTCCCTGTCCCATTCCCGGTTTTTCCCTGTCCCATTCCCGGTTTTTTTCCCGTTTTTTCTCTCTCCCATTCCCGGTTTTTCCCGGTTTTTCTCTCTCCCATTCCCGGTTTTTCCCGGTTTTTCCCTGTCCCATTCCCGGTTTTTCCCTGTCTCATTCCCGGTTTTCCCATCCCATTCCCACTTTTCCCTGTTTTATTCCCAATTTTTCCCATCCCATTCCCGGTTTTTCCCTGTCCCATTCCCATTTTTTCCCTGTCCCATTCCCGGTTTTTCCCTGTCCCATTCCCGGTTTTTCCCTGTCCCATTCCCATTTTTTCTCTCTCCCATTCCCGGTTTTTTTCCCGGTTTTTCCCTGTCCCATTCCCAATTTTTCCCTGTCCCATTCCCGGTTTTTCCCGTTTTTTCCCTGTCTCATTCCCAGTTTTCCCATCCCATTCCCAATTTTTCCCATCCCATTCCCACTTTTCCCATCCCATTCCCGGTTTTTCCCTGTCCCATTCCCATTTTTTTTCCCGGTTTTTCCCTGTCCCATTCCCGTTTTTTTTCCCTGTCCCATTCCCGGTTTTTCCCTGTCCCATTCCCGGTTTTTTTCCCGGTTTTTCCCTGTCCCATTCCCGGTTTTTCCCTGTCCCGTTCCCGGTTTTTCCCTGTCCTATTCCCGGTTTTTCCCTGTCCCATTCCCGGTTTTTCCCTGTCCCATTCCCGGTTTTTCCCTGTCCCATTCCCGGTTTTTTTCCCGGTTTTTCCCTGTCTCATTCCCGGTTTTTCCCGGTTTTTCTCTCTCCCATTCCCGGTTTTTCCCGGTTTTTCCCGGTTTTTCCCGGATCAGGAGCCGGGTGTTGATTCCCTGTCTCATTCCCGGCTCTTTTCCCGGTTTTTCTCTCTCCCATTCCCGGTTTTTCCCGGTTTTTCCCGGATCAGGAGCCGGGTGTTGATTCCCTGTCTCATTCCCGGTTTTTTTCCCGGTTTTTCCCTGTCTCATTCCCGGTTTTTCCCGGTTTTTCCCGGTTTTTCCCTGTCTCATTCCCGGTTTTTTTCCCGGTTTTTCCCTGTCCCATTCCCGGTTTTTCCCTGTCCCATTCCCGGTTTTTTTCCCGGTTTTTCCCTGTCTCATTCCCGGTTTTTCCCTGTCCCATTCCCGTTTTTTCTCTCTCCCATTCCCGGTTTTTCCCGGTTTTTCCCGTTTTTTCCCGGATCAGGAGCCGGGTGTTGATTCCCTGTCTCATTCCCGGTTTTTTTCCCGGTTTTTCCCTGTCTCATTCCCGGTTTTTCCCGGTTTTTCCCGGTTTTTCCCTGTCTCATTCCCGGTTTTTTTCCCGGTTTTTCCCTGTCCCATTCCCGGTTTTTCCCTGTCCCATTCCCGGTTTTTTTCCCGGTTTTTCCCTGTCTCATTCCCGGTTTTTCCCGGTTTTTCCCGGTTTTTCCCTGTCTCATTCCCGGTTTTTCCCGTTTTTTCCCGGATCAGGAGCCGGGTGTCGAGCGCATCCTCCGGGATTTGAGAGTTTTCCGCATTTTCGAGGGAACCAACGACATCCTGAGGCTGTTCCTGGCTCTGCAGGGCTGCCAGGTGGGACTGGGACAAACTGGGATGGACTGGGAGCAACTGGGAGGGACTGGGAGGGACTGGGAGGGACTGGGATGGGACTGGGATGGGACTGGGAGGGACTGGGATGGACTGGGAGGGGATTGGGATGGACTGGGAGGGGACTGGGAGGGACTGGGAGGGACTGGGATGGGATTGGGATGGACTGGGACAAACTGGGAGGGACTGGGAGGGACTGGGAGCAACTGGGAGGGACTGGGAGGGACTGGGATGGACTGGGAGGGAACTGGGATGGACTGGGATGGGACTGGGATGGACTGGGATGGGACTGGGAGGGACTGGGATGGACTGGGAGGGACTGGGATGGACTGGGAGGGACTGGGAAGGAACTGGGATGGACTGGGACAAACTGGGAGGGACTGGGAATGGACTGGGAGCCACTGGGAGGGACTGGAAATGGACTGGGAGGGACTGGGAAGGAACTGGGATGGACTGGGAGGGGACTGGGAGGGACTGGGAGGGACTGGGATGGGATTGGGATGGACTGGGACAAACTGGGAGGGACTGGGAATGAACTGGGATGGACTGGGATGGACTGGGAGCAACTGGGAGGGACTGGAATGGACTGGGATGGACTGGGAAGGAACTGGGATGGACTGGGATGGACTGGGAATGGACTGGGAGCCACTGGGAGGGACTGGGATGGGATTGGGATGGACTGGGACAAACTGGGAGGGACTGGGAATGAACTGGGATGGACTGGGATGGACTGGGAGGAACTGGGATGGGACTGGGATGGACTGGGAGAGACTGGGAGGGAACTGGGAGGGGATTTGGGGGAACTGGGATGGACTGGGAACAACTGGGAATTTTTGGGAGATTTTTCCCGGGATTTTTGGGGGATTTTTCCCGGGATTTTTGGGAATTTTTCCCAGGAATTTTGAGGGATTTTTCCCGGGATTTTTGGGGAATTTTTCCCAGGAATTTTGGGGGATTTTTCCCGGGATTTTTGGGAATTTTTCCCAGGAATTTTGGGGGATTTTTCCCGGGATTTTTGGGAATTTTTCCCGGGATTTTTGGGGAATTTTTCCCAGGAATTTTGGGGGATTTTTCCCGGGATTTTTGGGAATTTTTCCCAGGATTTTGGGGGATTTTTCCCGGGATTTTTGGGAATTTTTCCCAGGAATTTTGGGGGATTTTTCCCGGGATTTTTGGGAATTTTTCCCAGGATTTTGGGAATTTTTCCCGCAGGTTTTGGGGCTGCAGCTCCGGGAGGTTCAGGCGGCTCTCAGGGACCCCCTGGGCAACGTCGGGGTCCTGACGGGGGAGGTGGCCAAGAGAATCCGCAGGTAAAACATTCCCAAAATATCCCAAAACATTCCCAAAATATTCCCAAATTTATCCCAAAATATTCCCAGATTTATCCTGAATTTATCCCAAATTTATCCCAAAATATTCCTGAATTTATCCCAAAATATTCCTGAATTTATCCCAAAATATTCCCGAATTTATCCTGAATTTATTCCAAAATTATCCTGATTTTATCCCAAATTTATCCTGAATTTATCCCAAATTTATCCTGAATTTATCCTGAATTTATCCCAAAATTATCTCAAATTTATCCTGATTTTATCCCAAATTTATCCTGATTTTATCCCAAATTTATCCTGAATTTATCCCAAATTTATCCTGAATTTATCCTGAATTTATCCTGAATTTATCCCAAAATTATCCTGAATTTATCCTGAATTTATTCCAAAATTATCCTGATTTTATCCCAAATTTATCCTGATTTTATCCCAAATTTATCCTGAATTTATCCCAAATTTATCCTGAATTTATCCTGAATTTATCCCAAAATTATCTCAAATTTATCCTGAATTTATCCCAAAATTATCCTGAATTTATCCCAAAATTATCCTGAATTTATCCCAAAATTATCCTGAATTTATCCTGAATTTATTCCAAAATTATCCTGATTTTATCCCAAATTTATCCTGAATTTATCCCAAAATATTCCTGAATTTATCCTGAATTTATCCTGAATTTATCCCAAATTTATCCTGAATTTATCCCAAAATTATTCCTGAATTTATCCCAAATTTATCCTGAATTTATCCCAAATTTATCCCCAAATTATCCCAAATTTATCCTGAATTTATCCCAAAATTATCCTGAATTTATCCCAAAATTATTCCTGGATTTATCCATTTATTCCTCCCCCAAAAATTCCAATTTCCCCCCCAAATTCCCAATTTTTTCCCTAAAATTCCAATTCCCCCCCAAAATCCCCAATTTCCCCCCAAATTCCCAATTTTTCCCTCCCAATTCCCAAATTTTTCCCCCAAAATTCCCAATTTTCCCCCCAAAATTCCCAATTTTCCTCCCGAAATTCCCATTTTTCCCCAAAAAAATTCTATTTTCCCTCCCAAAATCCCAATTTCCCCCCAAATTCCCAATTTTCCCCCCAAAATTCCCAATTTCCCCCCAAAAAATTCAATTTTCCCCCCAAAAATCCCAATTTTTCCCCCAAAAATCCCAATTTTTCCCCCAAAAATCCCAATTTTTCCCCCCAAAATTCCCAATTTTCCCCCCAAAATTCCCAATTTTCCCCCAAAAAAATTCAATTTTCCCCCCAAAAATTCCCATTTTTTCCCCCAAAAATCCCATTTTTTCTCCCCAAATCCCATTTTTCCCCTCCCCTGACCCCAAATTTTCCGGAATTTTCCGGGATTCTCTGGAATTTTCTGGAATTTTCCGGGATTTTCCCCCCAGGAAAGCCGGGCTGGGCTCGGGGCTCTCCCTGCAGCACGTGGTGCACCCCGAGCTCAAGGACGGAGCTCAGCAGGTGAGTCCTGACCCAAAATCCCCCAAATTCACCCCAAAAACAACAAAATCCAGCCCCAAAAACCCCAAAATCGGATTCAGGATCCCAAAAAACCCCAAATTCAACCCAAAATTCCCAAATTTAACCCAAAAAACACCAAAATTCACCCCAAAAATTCAAAATTTGACCCAAAATCCCCCAAATTCACCCCAAAAACAACAAAATCCAGCCCCAAAAACCCCAAAATTGGATTCAGGATCCCAAAAAACCCCAAATTCAACCCAAAAATCCCAAAATTTATCCCAAAAATGCCAAAATTCAGCCCAAAAAACACCAAAATTCCCCCAAAATTCACCCCAAAAACACCAAAAATTCAAACTTTGACCCAAAATCCCCCAAATTCACCCCAAAACCAACAAAATCCAGCCTCAAAAACCCCAAAATCGGATTTGGGATCCCAAAAAACTCCAAATTCAACCCAAAATTCCCAAATTTAACCCAAAAAATCCCCAAATTTATTCCAAAATTCAGCCCAAAAAACACCAAAATTCCCCCAAAATTCACCCCAAAAACACCAAAAATTCAAAATTTAACCCAAAATCCCCCAAATTCACCCCAAAACCAGCAAAATTCACCCCAAAAAACCCCAAAATCGGATTCGGGATCCCAAAAAACCCCAAATTCAACCCAAAATTCCCAAATTCAACCCAAAAATCCCAAAATTTATCCCAAAATTCCCAAAATTCATCCCAAAAATTCAATTTGACCCAAAATCCTCCAAATTCACCCCAAAAACAACAAAATTCAACCCAAAAAACCCCAAAATTGGATTCAGGATCCCAAAAAACCCCAAATTCAACCCAAAATTCCCAAATTTAACCCAAAAAACACCAAAATTCCCCCCAAAAATTCAAAATTTGACCCAAAATCCTCCAAATTCACCCCAAAAACAACAAAATTCAACCCAAAAAACCCCAAAATTGGATTCAGGATCCCAAAAAACCCCAAATTCAACCCAAAAATCCCAAAATTTATCCCAAAATTTATCCCAAAAACGACCAAAATTCCCCCAAAATTCAGCCCAAAAATTCAAACTTTGACCCAAAATCCCCCAAATTCACCCCAAAAACAACAAAATTCAACCCAAAAACCCCAAAATCGGATTCAGGATCCCAAAAAACCCCAAATTCAACCCAAAATTCCCAAATTTAACCCAAAAATCCCAAAATTTATCCCAAAAATGCCAAAATTCAGCCCAAAAAACACCAAAATTCACCCAAAATTCAGCTCAAAAATTCAAAATTTGACCCAAAATCCCCCAAATTCACCCCAAAACCAACAAAATCCAGCCTCAAAAACCCCAAAATCGGATTTGGGATCCCAAAAAACCCCAAATTCAACCCAAAAATCCCAAAATTTATCCCAAAATTTATCCCAAAATTTATCCCAAAAACGACCAAAATTCCCCCAAAATTCAGCCCAAAAATTCAAACTTTGACCCAAAATCCCCCAAATTCACCCCAAAAACAACAAAATTCAACCCAAAAACCCCAAAATTGGATTCAGGATCCCAAAAAACCCCAAATTCAACCCAAAATTCCCAAATTCAACCCAAAAATGCCAAAATTTATCCCAAAAATGCCAAAATTCAGCCCAAAAAACACCAAAATTCACCCCAAAAATTCAAAATTTGACCCAAAATCCCCCAAATTCACCCCAAAAACAACAAAATTCAACCCAAAAAACCCCAAAATCGGATTTGGGATCCCAAAAAACCCCAAATTTAACCCAAAAACCCCAAAATTTATCCCAAAAATCCCAAAATTCATCCCAAAAATTCAAAATTTGACCCAAAATCCTCCAAATTCACCCCAAAAACAACAAAATTCAACCCAAAAAACCCCAAAATTGGATTCAGGATCCCAAAAAACCCCAAATTCAACCCAAAATTCCCAAATTCAACCCAAAAATCCCAAAATTTATCCCAAAAATGCCAAAATTCAGCCCAAAAAACACCAAAATTCCCCCAAAATTCACCCCAAAAACACCAAAAATTCAAACTTTGACCCAAAATCCCCCAAATTCACCCCAAAAACAACAAAATTCAACCCAAAAAACCCCAAAATCGGATTCAGGATCCCAAAAAACCCCAAATTCAACCCAAAAATCCCAAATTCAACCCAAAAATGCCAAAATTCAGCCCAAAAAACACCAAAATTCCCCCAAAATTCACCCCAAAAACACCAAAAATTCAAAATTTGACCCAAAATCCCCCAAATTCACCCCAAAAACAACAAAATTCAACCCAAAAAACCCCAAAATCGGATTCAGGATCCCAAAAAACCCCAAATTCAACCCAAAAATCCCAAAATTTATCCCAAAATTTATCCCAAAAACGACCAAAATTCCCCCAAAATTCAGCCCAAAAATTCAAACTTTGACCCAAAATCCCCCAAATTCACCCCAAAACCAACAAAATTCAGCCCCAAAAACCCCAAAATGTCGATTTTTGGCTTTTCCAGCTGAATTTGGGGTGAATTTGGGGCATTTTGGGGTCATTTTGGTTGATTTTGGCCATTTTTGGGTCAATTTTAGGGCCAATTTTTGGCTGAATTTGGGTCAATTTTGGGTCAATTTTGGCCATTTTTGGGTCAATTTTGGCCATTTTTGGGTCAATTTTGGCCATTTTTGGGTCAATTTTAGGGCCAATTTTTGGCTGAATTTGGGGCTGATTTTGGGTCAATTTCAGCCAATTTTGGGTCAATTTTGGGGCTGATTTTTGGGTCAATTTTGGCCAATTTTGGGTCAATTTTGGGGCCAATTTTGGGTCAATTTTGGGTCAATTTTGGGTCAATTTTGGCCATTTTTGGGTCAATTTTGGGCCATTTTTGGGTCAATTTTGGCCATTTTTGGGTCAATTTTGGGCCAATTTTGGGTTATTTTTGGGTCAATTTTGGGTTATTTTTGGGTCAATTTTGGCCATTTTTGGGTCAATTTTAGGGCCAATTTTTGTCTGAATTTGGGGCTGATTTTGGGTCAATTTCAGCCAATTTTGGGTCAATTTTGGGTCATTTTTGGGTCAATTTTGGCCATTTTTGGGTCAATTTTGGGGCCAATTTTGAGTCAATTTTGGGGCTGATTTTGGGGTCACTTTTGGTCATTTTTGGGTCAATTTTAACCAATTTTGGCCAATTTTGAGGCAATTTTGGGCCATTTTTAAGCTGATTTTTGGGACCAATTTTGGGTCAATTTTGGCCATTTTTGGGTCATTTTTAAGCCAATTTTTGGCTGATTTTTTGGGTCAATTTTGGGTCAATTTTGGGGCTGATTTTTGGGGCCAATTTTGAGCCAATTTTGGGTCATTTTTAAGCTGATTTTTGGGCCATTTTTGGGTCAATTTTGGCCATTTTTGGGTCAATTTTGGGGCCAATTTTTGTCTGATTTTGGTGCTGATTTTTGGGTCAATTTCAGCCAATTTTGGGTCAATTTTAACCAATTTTGGGCCATTTTTAAGCTGATTTTTGGGTCAATTTTGTCCATTTTTGGGTCAATTTTTGGTCCAACTTTTATCTGAATTTGGTGCTGATTTTGGGTCAATTTCAGCCAATTTTGGGTCAATTTTAACGAATTTTGGGTCAATTTTGGCCAATTTTGAGTCAATTTTGGGCCATTTTTAAGCTCATTTTTGGGTCATTTTTGTCCATTTTTGGGTCAATTTTGGGTTAATTTGGGGCCAATTTTGAGCCAATTTTGGGCCATTTTTAAGCTGATTTTTGGGCCATTTTTGGGTCAATTTTGGCCATTTTTGGGTCAATTTTGGGGCCAATTTTTGTCTGATTTTGGTGCTGATTTTGGGTCAATTTTGCACCAATTTTGAGTCAATTTTGGGTCATTTTTAAGCTGATTTTTGGGTCATTTTTGGCCATTTTTGGGACCAATTTTGGGTCAATTTTGGCCATTTTTGGGTCATTTTTAAGCCAATTTTTGGCTGATTTTTTGGGTCAATTTTGGGCCAATTTTTGGCTGATTTTGGTGCTGATTTTGGGTCAATTTTGCACCAATTTTGGGGCCAATTTTGAGTCAATTTTGGGTCATTTTTAAGCTGATTTTTGGGTCATTTTTGGCCATTTTTGGGTCAATTTTGGGTCAATTTTGAGCCAATTTTGGGCCATTTTTAAGCTGATTTTTGGGACCAATTTTGGGTCAATTTTGGCCATTTTTGGGTCATTTTTAAGCCAATTTTTGGCTGATTTTTTGGGTCAATTTTGCATCAATTTTGGGTCAATTTTGGGCCAATTTTGGGGCTGATTTTTGGGGCCAATTTTGGCCATTTTGGGGCCAATTTTGAGCCAATTTTGGGCCATTTTTAAGCTCATTTTTGGGCCATTTTTGGGTCAATTTTGGCCATTTTTGGGTCAATTTTGGGGCCAATTTTTGGCTGATTTTGGGACCATTTTTGGGTCAATTTCAGCCAATTTTGGGTCAATTTTAACCAATTTTGGGCCATTTTTAAGCTGATTTTTGGATCAATTTTGGCCATTTTTGGGTCAATTTTTGGTCCAACTTTTATCTGAATTTGGTGCTGATTTTGGGTCAATTTCAGCCAATTTTGGGTCAATTTTAACCAATTTTGGGTCAATTTTGGCCAATTTTGAGTCAATTTTGGGCCATTTTTAAGCTCATTTTTGGGTCATTTTTGTCCATTTTTGGGTCAATTTTGGGTTAATTTGGGGCCATTTTTGGGTCAATTTTGGGCCATTTTTAAGCTGATTTTTGGGTCATTTTTGGGTCAATTTTGGCCATTTTTGGTTCAATTTTAAGCCAATTTTTGGCTGATTTTTTGGGTCAATTTTGCATCAATTTTGGGTCAATTTCAGCCGATTTTGGGTCATTTTTAACCAATTTTGGGTCTTTTTTTCAGGCCATGCAATGCCTGGAACTCTTCTCCGAAACCACCGAGGCTCTGCTGCTCAAACACGGCAAAAAAATCGTGGGTGAGATTTTTGGGCTAAAAAACCCCAATTTTGGGACAATTCCCAACTTTTACAACAATTCCCAAAAAATCCCAAAGTCGGAAAATCCCAAAAATCCCAAATTTGGGGGAAATTTTGAAGATTTAAATTCAATTTTTTGATTTTTTTTCTCATTTTTGAGGATTAAAATCAAATTTTTGGTTCCCAAATTTAAGGGAAATCCCAAAATTCCCAAATTTTCCTGGAATTTTGGGAATTCTGAGTTGAATTTTAACCAAAATTTCCCATTTTTACCCCAAATTTGGGGGTTTTTTACCCAAAATTTGAGATTTTTTGGGTGAATTTTGGGGGATTTTGGGCAAATTCAGGTGCAATTTTTGGGAATTTTGGGGTTCCTGGGGATTCTTTGGGGATAAAAAATTCAATTTTGGGTTCCTGGGGATTTTTGGGGATAAAAAATTCAATTTTGGGGCTTCCTGGGTTGAATTTTGGGAGGATTTGGGGCAAAAAATTGGGATTTTGAGGTCGAATTTTCCATTTTTTCCCTTTTTTAACCCAAATTTTTTGGGAATTTTGGGGTTCCTGGGGATTTTTGGGCTGAAAAATTGGATTTTGGGGTTTTTGGGGTGGATTTTGAGGACAAAAAACTCGATTTTGGGGGTTCCTGGGTTGAATTTTGGGAGGATTTGGGGCAAAAAATTGGGATTTTTAGGTCAAATTTCCCATTTTTGGTTGTTTTTAACCCAAATTTTTTGGGAATTTTGGGGTTCCTGGGGATTTTTGGGGATAAAAAATTCAATTTTGGGTTCCTGGGGATTTTTGGGGTAAAAAAATTCAATTTTGGGGCTTTCTGGGTTGAATTTTGGGAGGATTTGGGCCAAAAAATTGGGATTTTTAGGTCGAATTTTCCACTTTTTTCCCGTTTTTGGCTGTTTTTAACCCAAATTTTTTGGGGATTTTGGGGCTCCTGGGGATTTTGGGGCTGAAAAATTCGATTTTGGGGTTTCTGGGGTGGATTTTGAGGTTCCTGAAAGCCAAAATTCCCCCAAAAATCAGAGGAACAATTCGCCCTGAACCGCGTGGCCGACGCCGCCATCGACATCTACGCCATGGTCGTGGTTTTATCCCGGTAAATTTGGGGAGAATTCCCAACATTTTGGGAATTTTGGGAATTCTGGGGGAGGTTTGAGGGATTTGGGGGGAATTTGGGGATTTTTGGGATTTTTTGGGATTTTTTTTGGATTTTTTTGGGAATTTTTTGTGGATTTTTTGTGATTTTTTGGGGATTTTTTGGGGATTTTTGGGAATTCTGGCTGGAATTTTGGGAATTCTGGGAGGATTTTTGGGAATTCTGGGGAAGGTTTGAGGGATTTGGGGAGGTTTTGAGGGAATTTGGGATTTTTGGGGATTTTTTGGGAATTCTGGGTGGATTTTTGGGCTGAATTTGGAGCCAAATTCCAGCAAAATTCCAGCGGATTTTTCCCAAATTTCCAGAGATTTTTCCAGGGATTTTTCCAGGGAATTTTCCCCAAATTCCCAGGGATTTTTCCAGGGATTTTTCCATTCATTTTTCCAGGAATTTTTTCCCAAATTCCTGGGGATTTTTCCAGGGATTTTTCCCGGGATTTTTCCCAAATTCCCGAGGATTTTTCCAGAGGATTTTTCCAGGGATTTTTCCCAGATTCCCGGGGATTTTTCCAGGGATTTTTCCAGGGATTTTTCCAGAAATTTTTTCCCAAATTCCCGAGGATTTTTCCAGGGATTTTTCTGGGAATTTTCCCCAAATCCCAGGGATTTTTCCATTGATTTTTCCAGGGATTTTTCCCAAATTCCCGAGGATTTTTCCAGGAATTTTTTCCCAAATTCCCAAGGATTTTTCCAGGGATTTTTCCCGGGATTTTTCCCAAATTCCCAGGGATTTTTCCTGGGATTTTTCCAGAGGATTTTTCCTGGGATTTTTCCCAATTTCCCGGGGATTTTTCCAGGGATTTTTCCGGGGATTTTTCCCAAATTCCCGGGGATTTTTCCGGGAATTTTTTCCTAAATTCCCAGGGATTTTTCCAGGGATTTTTCCAGGGATTTTTCCATTGATTTTTCCAGGGATTTTTCCCAAATTCCCAGGGATTTTTCCAGGGATTTTTCTGGGAATTTTTCCCAAATTCCCGAGGATTTTTCCAGGGATTTTTCCAGGGATTTTTCCAGAAATTTTTTCCCAAATTCCCGAGGATTTTTCCAGGGATTTTTCCAGGGATTTTTCCAGGGATTTTTCCGGGAATTTTCCCCAAATCCCAGGGATTTTTCCATTGATTTTTCCAGGGATTTTTCCCAAATTCCCGAGGATTTTTCCAGGGATTTTTCCAGAGATTTTTCCAGAGATTTTTCCAGGGATTTTTCCAGAGATTTTTCCAGAGATTTTTCCAGGGATTTTTCTGGGAATTTTTCCCAAATTCCCGGGGGTTTTTCCAGAGGATTTTTCCATTCATTTTTCCAGGGGTTTTTCCCAAATTCCCAGGGATTTTTCCAGGGATTTTTCCGGGAATTTTCCCCAAATCCCAGGGATTTTTCCGTTGATTTTTCCAGGGATTTTTCCAGAAATTTTTTCCCAAATTCCCGAGGATTTTTCCAGGGATTTTTCCGGGGATTTTTCCCAAATTCCCGGGGATTTTTCCAGGGATTTTTCCATTGATTTTTCCAGGGACTTTTTCCCAATTTCACGGGGATTTTTCCAGGGATTTTTCCAGGGATTTTTCCGGGAATTTTCTCCAAATCCCGAGGATTTTTCCAGGGATTTTTCCGGGGATTTTTCCCAAATTCCCGGGGATTTTTCCGGGAATTTTTTCCTAAATTCCCAGGGATTTTTCCAGGGATTTTTCCATTGATTTTTCCAGGGATTTTTCCCAAATTCCCAGGGATTTTTCCAGGGATTTTTCTGGGAATTTTTCCCAATTTCCCGAGGATTTTTCCAGGGATTTTTCCGGGGATTTTTCCAGGAATTTTTTCCCAATTTCCCGAGGATTTTTCCAGGGATTTTTCCAGGGATTTTTCCAGGGATTTTTCCGGGAATTTTCCCCAAATCCCAGGGATTTTTCCATTGATTTTTCCAGGGATTTTTCCCAAATTCCCGAGGATTTTTCCAGGAATTTTTTCCCAAATTCCCAAGGATTTTTCCCGGGATTTTTCCTGGGATTTTTCCCAAATTCCCAGGGATTTTTCCTGGGATTTTTCCAGGGATTTTTCTGGGAATTTTTCACAATTTCCCGAGGATTTTTCCAGGGATTTTTCCAGGGATTTTTCCAGGAATTTTTTCCCAAATTCCCGGGGATTTTTCCAGGGATTTTTCCAGGGATTTTTCCAGGGATTTTGGGAATTTTTTCCCGAATTTCTGGTCCTTTCCAGAGCCTCGAGGTCGCTGAGTTCGGGGCTCCCCACGGCCCAACACGAGCGGCTGCTCGCCCTGAGCTGGTGCCAGGAGGTAAAATCCCGGAATTCTCCAGGAATTCCGGGAATTCCGGGAATTCTGGGAATTCTGGGAACGCTGGGAGGGGTTTGGGGGAAAATTGGGGATTTTGGGGGATTTTTGGGGGAATTTTGGGGGGAATTTTGGGGATTTGGGGGGGATTTTGGGGGGATTTTTGGGATAAATCTGGGAAAATTTTGGGATAATTCCAGGAAAATTTTGGGATAATTTTGGGATATTTTAAGGATAAATTTGGGGATAATTTGGGATAATTTGGGATAATTTGGAGCTGATTTTGGGGGGGATTTTTGGGATAAATCTGGGAAGATTTTGGGATAATTTTGGGAAAATTCCAGGATAATTTTGGAATAATTCTGGGATAATTTTGGGATATTTTAAGGATAAATTTGGGGATAATTTTGGATAATTTGGAGCTGATTTGGGGGATTTTGGGGGGGATTTTTGGGATTAATCTGAGAAAATTTTGGGATAATTTTGGAATATTTTAAGGATAAATTTTGGGATAATTCCAGGATAATTTTGGGATAATTTTGGGATAATTTCAGGATATTTTAAGGATAAATTTTGGGATAATTTGGGATAATTTTTGGGCTGATTTGGGAGGAATTTTGGGATAATTTTTGGGATAAATCTGGGATAATTTCGGGATAATTCCAGGATAATTTTGGGATAATTCCAGGAAAATTTTGGGATAATTTTGGGATAATTCCAGGATATTTTAAGGATAAATTTGGGGATAATTTGGGATAATTTGGAGCTGATTTTGGAGGAATTTTGGGATAATTTTTGGGATTAATCTGAGAAAATTTTGGGATAATTTTGGAATATTTTAAGGATAAATTTTGGGATAATTCCAGGATAATTTTGGGAAAATTCCAGGATATTTTAAGGATAAATTTGGGGATAATTTGGGATAATTTGGAGCTGATTTTGTGGTGGATTTTTGGGATAATTTTTGGATAATTCTGGGATAATTTTGGGCTGATTCCCTTGGATAATTCCAGGATAATTCCCAGATTATTTTGGGATAATTTTGGAAGGATTTGGGAAGAATTTTGGAGCCAATTTTTGGGATAATTTTGGGATAATTTGGGGATAATTTTGAGCTGATTTTGGGCTGATTTTGGGCTGAATTTTGGGATATTTTTGGGTTAATTCTGGGCTAATTTTGAGCTGATTTTGGGATAATTTTTGGATAATTTTGGAATTGTTTTGGGGAGGATTTTGGGATAATTTTGGGCTGATTTTGGGATAATTTTGGGATAATTCAGGGATAATTTTGAGATAATTTTGAGCTGATTTTGGGCTGATTTTGGGATAATTTTGGGAGGATTTTGGGATAATTTTAGGGTGCATTTGGGGTGGATTTTTGGGATAATTTTGGGCTGATTTTGGGATAATTTTGGGATAATTCTGGAATTGTTTTGGGGAGGATTTTGGGATAATTTTGGGAGGATTTGGGAGGGATTTTGGAGCTGATTTTTGGGATAATTTTGGGCCAGTTTTTGGGATATTTTTGGGGTAATTTTGGGATAATTCAGGGCTGATTTTGGGCTGATTTTGGGATAATTTTGGGCTGATTTTTGGGATAATTTTGGGATAATTTTGGGATAATTCTGGGATTGTTTTGGGGATATTTTTGGGATAATTCAGGGATAATTTTGGGATAATTTTGGGATAATTTTGAGCTGATTTTGGGCTGTTTTCCCCTCCCCCCACAGGCCCACGAGCGCGTCCTGGGGTTGCTGCAGGCGCTCCCGACCCGAAGCTTCCAGAACTTTCGGGACCTTTCGGGAGCCGTGGTGGAGAACGGGGGGGTGGTGGTGCCAACCCCCCTGGGATTCTGAGAGACCCCAAAAACGTCCCAAAATACCCCAAAAACACCAAAAAATACCCCAAAAACAGAGAAAAATGACCCAAAAATGACCCAAAAGACCCCAAAAACACCAAAAAATGCCCCAAAAATGCCTTAAAATGACCCAAAAACACCAAAAAATGACCCAAAAACACAGAAAAATGACCCAAAAACACAAAAAAATGTCCCAAAAATGCCTTGAAATGCCCTAAAAACACCTGAAAATGACCCAAAAACACCAAAAAATGACCCAAAAATGCCCCAAAAACACAAAAAATGCCCCAAAAATGCCTTGAAATGACCCAAAAACACAGAAAAATGATCCAAAAATGCCTTAAAATGCCCCAAAAATGCCTTAAAATGCCCCAAAACCACGAAAAAAGACCCAAAACGACAAAAAATGACCCAAAACCATAAGAAAATGACCCAAAACCACGAAAAAATGACCCAAAAACACAGAAAAATGACCCAAAAATGCCTTAAAATGACCCGAAAACACCAAAAAATGACCCAAAAATGCCTTGAGATGACCCAAAACCAAAAAAAAATGCCCCAAAAACAGAGAAAAATGACCCAAAACCACCAAAAAATGCCCCAAAAATGCCTTAAAATGACCCAAAAACACAAAAAATGACCCAAAAACACCAAAAAATGACCCAAAACCACCAAAAAATGCCCCCAAAATGCCTTAAAATGGCCCAAAACCACGAAAAAAGACCCAAAACCTCAAAAAAAATCCATCAAAAATGCCCCAAAATGCCCCAAAAACACAAAAAATGACCCAAAACCACAGGA
Source organism: Poecile montanus (assembly GCA_038429875.1). NCBI lineage: Eukaryota > Metazoa > Chordata > Aves > Passeriformes > Paridae > Poecile > Poecile montanus. The sequence continues at coordinate 849,121 of CM076534.1, forward strand.
AAATATCCCAAAAACACAAAAAAATGACCCAAAAATACAGGAAAATGACCCAAAACCACAAAAAAAAGCCCCAAAAATGCCTTAAAATGACTCAAAAACACAAAAAAATGACCCAAAACCACAAAAAATGACCCAAAACCACCAAAAAGAGACCCAAAAATTACTTAAAATGACCCAAAAACACAAAAAATGCCCCAAAAATACAAAAACATGACCCAAAAATGCCTTAAAATGCCCCAAAAATACAGGAAAATGACCCAAAACCACCAAAAAATGCCCCAAAAATGCCTTGAAATACCCTAAAAACACCTGAAAATGACCCAAAAACACCAAAAAATGACCGAAAAATGCCCCAAAAACACAAAAAATGCCCCAAAAACAGAGAAAAATGACCCAAAAACACAAAAAAAATGCCCCAAAATACCCCCAAAACACAAAAAATGCCCCAAAAATGCTTTGAAATGACCCAAAAACACAGAAAAATGATCCAAAAATGCCTTAAAATGCCCCAAAAATGCCTTAAAATGCCCCAAAACCACGAAAAAAGACCCAAAACGACAAAAAATGACCCAAAACCACAAAAAAAGACCCAAAAATGCCTTAAAATGGCCCAAAACCACGAAAAAAGACCCAAAACCTCAAAAAAAATCCATCAAAAATGCCCCAAAATGCCCCAAAACCACAAAAAATGACCCAAAACCACAGGAAAATAACCCAAAAACACAAAAAAATGACCCAAAAATACAGGAAAATGACCCAAAACCACAAAAAAAAGCCCCAAAAATGCCTTTAAATGACTCAAAAACACAAAAAAATGACCCAAAACCACAAAAAATGACCCAAAACCACCAAAAAGAGACCCAAAAATTACTTAAAATGACCCAAAAACACAAAAAATGCCCCAAAAATACAAAAACATGACCCAAAAATGCCTTAAAATGCCCCAAAAATACAGGAAAATGACCCAAAACCACCAAAAAATGCCCCAAAAATGCCTTAAAATGACCCAAAACCACCAAAAAATGACCCAAAACCACAGAAAAATCTCCAAAAAGTCCCCAAAACACCAGAAAAGGCCCCAAAAACTCCTGAAAATGCCCTAAAATGCCTTAAAATGACCCAAAAATCATCTTGAGATGCTGAGAAAACCCAAAAACACCAAAAAATGCCCCAAAAATGCCTTAAAATGACCCAAAACCACCAAAAATGCCCCAAAAAGTCCCAAAAATACCAAAAAATGCCTTAAAATGACCCAAAACATCTGGAAAATGCCCCAAAAATGCCTCAAAATGACCCAAAATACCCCAAAAACACAAAAAAATGCCTTAAAATGACCCAAAAACTCCTGAAAATGCCCCAAAAATGCCCCAAAATGCCCCAAAAAATCCCAAAATTCCCAAAAATCCCAAAATCCACCCAAAAAAATTCCCAAAAAACCCAAAAAAATCCCAAATCCACCCAAAAATTCCCCAAAAAACCCAAAAATCCACCAAAAAAATCCCTAAAAAAACCCAGAAATTCCCAAAAACCCCAAAATCCACCAAAAAACCCCAAAAATTCCCCAAAAAAAACCCCAAAAATTCCCAAAAAAATCCCAAAATTCAAAAAAAAACCCCAAAATTCCCAAAAAAAACCCCAAAATTCCCAAAAAAATCCCAAAAATTCCCCAAAAAATCCCAAAATTCCCCAAAAATCCCAAAAATTCCCAAAATAATCCCAAAATTCCCCAAAAATCCCAAAAATTCCCAAAAAAATCCCAAAATTCCCCAAAAATTCCCAAAAAAACCCAAAAATTCCCCAAAACTGCCCCAAAAAAATCCCAAATCCACCCAAAAATTCCTAAAAATTCCATTTTTTGGTGCTCAAAACTCCCAAAATTGGATTTTTCCACCTTAATTTGGGATTTTCCGGAATTTTGGGATCAATTTCCCGAATTTTTGGGGCAAAATTTCCCAAATTTTCCAGGAATTTTCCTGGATTTATTTCGGGAATTTTCCCTCAATTTTGGGGTCATTTTTTAGGGGGATTTTCCTTAATTTTGAGACTCTCAAATTTCAGGAATTTTCCTTAAAATTTTCAGGGATTTTCCATAAAAATTCCAGGATTTTCCTTTTAAAATTCCAGGATTTTTCCCTAAAAATTCCAGGAATTTCCCATCAATTTCCAGGATTTTTCCTTTAAAAATTCCAGGATTTTTCCCTTAAAAATTCCAGGATTTTTCCCTTAAAATTCCAGGAATTTTCCTTTAAAAATTCCAGGATTTTTCCATAAAAATTCCAGGATTTTCCCCTAAAAATTCCAGGAATTTTCCTTTAAAAATTCCAGGATTTTTCCCTTAAAAATTCCAGGATTTTTCCTTTAAAAATTCCAGGAATTTTCCAGGAATTTTCCCTTTTTTTGGGCTCGTTTCTCCCTCATTTTCCAACTCTCAAATCCAGGTTTTTTTCCCTCATTTTGGGGAGATTTTCCCAATTTTTTTTCCCTAAAAATTCCCTAAAAATTCCCAAAAAAAAAAAAAAAATTCCAATTTTTTCCCAAAACTCCCCAAATTTTCCATGGAATTTTCTCCTCTTTAAATGAATAAAAAACCTTTCCCTGGATCGTTTTTTCCCGGGTTTTTTTTGGGAAAACTCCAATTCCCAGAATTCCTGAAGTTCCGGGGGGGTCACGGGGGGGGAGCCCCCCCTAAAATTCCCAAAAATCCCCCCCAAATCCCCTCCCCCACCCTTCCCAAATCCCCCCCTAAGCCGGGATTAACCCCCAGCCATGGCGCTGGCGCCGAGGGGTGAGAACTTGGGGGGGTTTTTGGGGGGTCCCGGGGGGGTTTTGGGAGGAGAAATTTGGGAATTTGGGATCCTGAGGAATTCCTTTGGAATTCTGGGATGATCCCGAAAAAATTTGGGAATATTTGGAGGGAGTTTTTAGGGGGCTTTGGGGGGAGTTTAGAGCGGTCGGGCCCTGTTTGAGAGCTCTAGGGGGCATTTTCGGGGGGGTTTTTGGGGGGTCCCTGGGGGATTTTGAGACCTGAAATTTGGGAATTTGGGATCCTGAGGAATTCCTTTGGAATTTTGGGAGCATCCCGAAAAAATTTGGGAATATTTTGGGGGGGTCCCGGAGGGGGTTTAGAGGTGTCGGGCCCTGTTCTTCATTGTCGGGAGGGGTTTTCACGGGGCTCCCGACTGTTTTCGGGGGGCTTTTTGGGGGGTCCCGCGGGGGTTTTGAGAGCTGAAATTTGGGAATTTGGGATCCCGGGGAATTCCTCTGGAATTCTGGGATGATCCCGGAAAAATTTGGGAATATTTGGGGGGGTTTTAAGGGGGTTTTATGGGGGGTTTAGAGCGGTCAGGCCATGTTTGAGAGCTCTAGGGGGCACTTTCGGGGGGGGTTTTTTGGGGGGTCCCGGGGGGTTTTTGGGGGCTGAAATTTGGGAATTTGGGATCCTCGGGAATTCCTCTGGAATGCTGGGAAGATCCTGGAAAAATTTGGGAATATTCTGGGGGGGTTTTGGGGGGGGTTTAGAGAGGTCGGGGCCCTGTTCTTCAATGTCGGGAGGGGTTTTCAGGCAGGTGCCGACCGTCTTCGGGGGGGTTTTTGGGGGGTCCCGGGGGGGTTTTTGTGGAAAAAATTTGGGAATTCGGGATCCCGAGGAATTCCTTTGGAATTCTGGGAGCATCCCGAAAAAATTTGGGAATATTTTGGGGGTGGTTTGGGGGGGGTTTTAGGGGGGGTTTAGGGAGGTCGGGCCCCGTTTGAGAGCTCTAGGGGGCATTTTCGGGGGGGTTTTTGGGGGGTCCCGGGGGGGTTTTGGTGGAAAAAATTTGGGAATTCGGGATCCTGAGGAATTCCTTTGGAAATTTGGGATGATCCCGAAAAAATTCGGGAATATTTGGAGGGAGTTTTTAGGGGCTTTTAGAGATGTCGGGCCCTGTTCTTCTTTGTCGGGAGGGCTTTTCACGGGGCTCCCGACCGTTTTCGGGGGGGTTTTTGGGGGGTCCCGGGGGGATTTTGGGGGAAAAAATTTGGGAATTCGGGATCCTGAGGAATTCCTTTGGAATTCTGGAATGATCCCGAAAAAATTTGGGAACATTCTGGGGGAGTTTTTAGGGGCTTTTAGAGGTGTCGGGCCCTGTTCTTCAATGTCGGGAGGGGTTTTTAGGCGGGTCCCGACCGTTTTCGGGGGGGTTTTTTGGGGGGTCCCTGGGAGTTTTTGGGGGACAAAATTTGGGAATTTGGGATCCTGGGAAACTCCTTTGGAAATTTGGGAGCATCCTGAAAAAATTCGGGAATATTTTGGGGGAGTTTTAAGGGCGTTTTAGGGGGAGTTTAGAGAGGTCAAGCCCTGTTCTTCAAGGTCGGGAGGGGTTTTCGGGGGGGATTTTGGGGGGTCCCTGGGGGTTTTTGGGGGCTGAAATTTGGGAATTCGGGATCCTGAGGAATTTCTCTGGAATGCTGGGAAGATCCTGGAAAAATTTGGGAATATTTTGGGGGAGTTTTGGGGGGGGTTTAGAGAGGTCGGGGCCCTGTTCTTCAAGGTCGGGAGGGGTTTTCAGGCGGGTGCCGACCGTTTTCTGGGGGGATTTTGGGGGATCCCGGAGGGGTTTTGGGAGGAGAAATTTGGGAATTTGGGATCCTGGGGAATTCCTCTGGAATTCTGGGAGCATCCCGAAAAAATTTGGGAATATTTTGGGGTGGTTTGGGGGGGGTTTTAGGGGGGGTTTAGGGAGGTCGGGCCCCGTTTGAGAGCTCTAGGGGGCATTTTCGGGGGGGTTTTTGGGGGGTCCCGGGGGGGTTTTGGTGGAAAAAATTTGGGAATTCGGGATCCTGAGGAATTCCTTTGGAAATTTGGGATGATCCCGAAAAAATTCGGGAATATTTGGAGGGAGTTTTTAGGGGCTTTTAGAGGTGTCGGGCCCTGTTCTTCTTTGTCGGGAGGGCTTTTCACGGGGCTCCCGACCGTTTTCGGGGGGGTTTTTGGGGGGTCCCGGGGGGATTTTGGGGGACAAAATTTGGGAATTTGGGATCCTGGGGAATTCCTCTGGAATGCTGGGAGCGTCCCGAAAAAATTTGGGAATATTTTGGGGGGGTTTGGGGGGGGTTTTAGGGGGGGTTTAGACAGGTCGGGCCCTGTTTGAGAGCTCTAGGGGGCATTTTCGGGGGGGATTTTGGGGGGTCCCTGGGGGTTTTTGGGGGCTGAAATTTGGGAATTTGGGATCCCGAGGAATTCCTTTGGAATTTTGGGATGATCCCGAAAAAATTTGGGAATATTCTGGGGGGTTTTAGGGGGGGTTTAGACAGGTCGGGCCCTGTTTGAGAGCTCTAGGGGGCATTTTCGGGGGGGATTTTGGGGGGTCCCTGGGGGTTTTTGGGGGCTGAAATTTGGGAATTTGGGATCCCGAGGAATTCCTTTGGAATTTTGGGATGATCCCGAAAAAATTTGGGAATATTCTGGGGGGTTTTTGGGGGGGGTTTAGAGAGGTCGGGGCCCTGTTCTTCAATGTCGGGAGGGGTTTTCAGGCGGGTGCCGACCGTTTTCTGGGGGGATTTTGGGGGGGTCCCGGGGGGTTTTTGGGGGCTGAAATTTGGGAATTTGGGATCCCGAGGAATTCCTTTGGAATTTTGGGATGATCCCGAAAAAATTTGGGAATATTTGGAGGGAGTTTTTAGGGGGGTTTTAGAGGTGTCGGGCCCTGTTCTTCAAGGTCGGGAGGGGTTTTCACGGGGCTCCCGACCGTTTTCGGGGGGGATTTTGGGGGATCCCGGGGGGATTTTGGGGGACAAAATTTGGGAATTTGGGATCCTGAGGAATTCCTCTGGAATTCTGGGATGATCCCGAAAAAATTTGGGAATATTTTGGGGGAGTTTTGGGGGCGTTTTAGGGGGGGTTTAGAGAGGTCGGGCCCCGTTTGAGAGCTCTGGGGGGCATTTTCGGGGGGATTTTGGGGGATCCCGGGGGGATTTTGGGGGACAAAATTTGGGAATTTGGGATCCTGAGGAATTCCTCTGGAATTCTGGGATGATCCCGAAAAAATTTGGGAATATTTTGGGTGGGTTTTGGGGGCGTTTTAGGGGGGGTTTAGAGAGGTTGGGCCCCGTTTGAGAGCTCTGGGGGGGATTTTGGGGAGGTTTTGGGGGGTCCCGGGGGGGTTTTGGGGTTCAGAAATTTGGGAATTTGGGATCCTCGGGAATTCCTCTGGAAATTTTGGGGGGGTCCCGATGAATTCTGGGGGGGATTTAGGGGAGAATTTGGGGTCCCAGCCCCCAATTTTGGGGGTCCCTGATGAGATTTTGGTGCCCCCAGCCCCAATTTCGGGGGTCTCAGCCCCAATTTCGGGGGCCTCAGCCCCATTTTTGGGGGTCCCCACCCCCATTTTGGGGGTCCCTGACCCACTTTTGGGGTCCCCATCCCCATTTTGGGTGCCCCCACCCCCATTTTGGGGGTCCCCACCCCCATTTTGGGGTCCCCACCCCCATTTTTGGGGTCCCCACCCCCATTTTCGGTGCCCCACCCCCATTTTTGGGGGTCCCCATCCCCATTTTGGGTGCCCCCACCCCCATTTTTGGGGTCCCCACCCCCATTTTTGGGGTCCCTGACCCATTTTCGGTGCCCCCACCCCCATTTCGGGGGTCCCCACCCCCATTTTTGGGGTCCCTGACCCATTTTGGGGGTCCCTGACCCATTTTTGGGGCCCCCACCCCCATTTTGGGGGTCCCCACCCCCATTTTTGGGGTCCCCACCCCATTTTTGGTGTCCCCACCCCCATTTTCGGTGCCCCCATCCCCATTTCGGGGTCCCCATCCCCATTTTTGGGTCCCCAGACCCATTTTTGGGGGTCCCTGACCCATTTTCGGTGCCCCCACCCCCATTTTGGGGGTCCCTGACCCATTTTCGGGTGCCCCCAGCCCCATTTTTGGGTCCCCAGACCCATTTTTTGGGGGTCCCTGACCCATTTCTGGGGGTCCCTGACCCATTTTTGGGGTCCCAGACCCATTTTTGGGGGTCCCTGACCCATTTTTGGTGCCCCCACCCCCATTTTTGGGTCCCCATCCCCATTTTGGGGGTCCCCACCCCCATTTCCGCTGCCCCCCATCCCCATTTCGGGGGTCCCTGACCCATTTTGGGGGTCCCTGACCCATTTTTGGGGGTCCCTGACCCATTTTCGGTGCCCCCACCCCCATTTCGGGGGTCCCTGACCCATTTTCGGGTGCCCCCAGCCCCATTTTTGGGTCCCCAGACCCATTTTTGGGGGTCCCTGACCCATTTTTGGGGGTCCCCAGGGGTGGGCGCTCGGCGGCTCCTGGAGGAAGCTCTGGGTCCCCCCCCCCGGCTCCGAGCCCAGCAGCTCCTGGGGGTCCTGCAGAGCCCCCTGTTCCAGGCCCTGCTCGGTACGGAAAAATTCCAGGAATTTTTGGGAATTTTGGGGAATTTTCGGGAATTTTTGGGAATTTCGGGAAGTTTGGGGGGGATTTGGGGCGGTTTTGGGGGGTCCTGGGGGGATTTGGGGGGATTTTGGGGGGATTTTGGGGGGTCCTGCAGAGCCCCCTGTTCCAGGCCCTGCTCGGTACGGAAAAATTCCAGGAATTTTTGGGAATTTTCGGGAAGTTTTGGGAATTTCGGGAAGTTTGGGGGGGATTTGGGGAGGTTTGGGGGGTCCTGGGGGGATTTGGGGGGATTTTGGGGGGATTTTTGGGGATTTTGGGGGGATTTTGGGGGGTCCTGCAGAGCCCCCTGTTCCAGGCCCTGCTTGGTACGGAAAAATTCCAGGAATTTTCGGGAATTTTGGGGAATTTTTGGGAATTTCGGGAAGTTTGGGGGGGATTTGGGGAGGTTTGGGGGGTCCTGGGGGGATTTTGGGGGGATTTTGGGGGGATTTTGGGGGAATTTTAAGGGAATTTTGGGGGGATTTGGGTGGAATTTTGGGAGGATTTTGAGAATTTTGGGAATTGGGGAGATGGGGGAGGGGATTTGGGAAATTTGGGAATTTTTTGGGTGGAATTTGGGGAATTTTGGGGGGGTCTCACCCCCTTTTTTTCCTCCTCCTCCCTCCTCAGATATCCAGGAGAGCTACGAGAGCTCCGTGAGCGGCCCCAGGGTAACCCCAAAATCCCAAAAATGCCCAAAAATGCCCCAAAATCCATCCCAAAAAACCCCAAATTCCCAAAAATCCATCCCAAAATAACCCAAAATCCCAAAAATGCCCCAAAATGCCCCAAATCCATCCCAAAAAAAACCCCAAATTCCCAAAAATCCATCCCAAAAAAACCCAAAATCCCAGAAATTCTCACCAAAAAAACCCCAAAATCTCAACAAAAATCCCAAAAATCTCCCCCAAAATCCCAAAAATGCCCCAAAATCCCCCAAAATCCATCCCAGAAAACCCCAAATTCCCAAAAATCCATCCCAAAAAAACCCAAAATCCCAGAAATCCTCACCAAAAAAACCCCAAAATCCCCCAAAATCCATCCCAAAAAACCCCAAATTCCTCAAAATCCATCCCCAAAAAACCCCAAAATCCCAAAAATCTCCCCCAAAAACCCCAAAATCCCAGAAATCCTCACCAAAAAAAACCAAAAATCCCCCAAAATCCATCCCAAAAAACCCCAAAATCCCAAAAATCTCCCCCAAAATCCCAAAAATCCCAAAAATCTCCACAAAAATCCTCAAAAAACCCCAAAATTCCCCAAAATCCACCCCAAAAAACCCAAAATTCCCCCAAAAAATCCCAAAATTCCCCAAAATCCACCCAAAAAAACCCAAAAATCCCAAAATTCCCCCAAAATTCAAAAAAAATCCCAAAATTCCCCCAAAATTCCCCCAAGAATTCCTCAAAAATCCCCCAAAAAATTCCCCAAAAAACCCAAAATCCCCCAAAATTCCCCCAAAATCCCCCCCAAAATTCCTGAAAAATCCCAAAAATTCCAAAATCCCCAAAATTCCCCAAAATCCACCCAAAAAACCCCAAAAAAATCCCAAAAATCTCCCCAAAAATCCCCCAAAACCCCCAAAAAATCCAAAATCCCCCCCAAAAAAACCCCAAAAAACCCCAAAAAATTCCCCAAAAATCCCCAAAATCCCCAAAATTCCCAAAATCCCCCAAAGTTCCCCCAAAAATTCCCAAAAAAAGCCCCAAAATCCCCCCCAGCCCCTCCCCCCCTCAGCCCCTCCCCCTCCCGCCCCTCCCCCCCCGCGGAGCCGCCGCTTCCCCCCCGAAATTCCCAAATTTTCCCCCCGAAATTCCCAAATTTTCCCCCCGAAATTCCCGAATTTTCCCCCAAATTCCCCATTTTTAACCCCTAAAATCCCGATTTTCCCAAAAAAAACCCCAATTTCCTCCCAAAATTCCCGAATTTCCCCCCAAAATTCCCCAATTTTTCCCCCAAAATTCCCGAATTTCTCCCCAAAATTCCCGAATTTCTCCCCAAAATTCCCAATTTTTCCCCCCAGAATTCCCAAATTTTCCCGGAATTCCCAAATTTCCCCAAAATTCCCGAATTTTCCCCCAAAATTCCCGGTTTTTCCCCTCGAAATTCCCGAATTTTCCCTCCCCAAATTCCCCATTTTTAACCCCAAAAATTCCCGAATTTTCCCCTCCCCCTTCCTCCTCCTCCTCCTCATCTTCCTCATCCTCCCCCGAGCCTTCATCCCCCTCCTCCCGGCTCCTTCCTCATCCTCCCCCGAGCCTTCATCCCCCTCCCCCCCGAGCCTTCCTCATCCTCATCCTCCTCTTCCGGAGCCTTCATCCCTCCCCCTTCCTCCTCCTCATCCTCATCCTCCTCCCCCCGAGCCTTCCTCCCCCCCCCTCCTCATCCTGCTCCTCATCATCGCGAGCCTTCATCCCCCTTCCCGGCGCCTTCCTCATCCTCATCCTCCCGAGCCTTCCTCCCCCTCCCGGCTCCATCCTCCTCCTCCTCCTCCCGAGCCTTCATCCCCCTCCCCCGAGCCTTCCTCCCCCCTCCTCATCCTCCTCCTCCTCATCCTCGCGAGCCTTCATCCCTCCCCCTTCCTCCTCTTCCTCCTCCTCCTCCTCCCGAGCCTTCCTCATCCTCCTCCTCCTCTTCTTCCCGAGCCTTCCTCCCCCCCCTCCCGGCTCCTTCCTCATCCTCATCCTCCTCCTCCCGGCTCCATCCTCATCCTCCCGAGCCTTCATCCCTCCCTCCTCCTCCTCCTCCTCCCGAGCCTTCCTCCCCCTCCCGGCTCCTTCCTCATCCTCATCCTCATCCTCCCGAGCCTTCCTCCCCCTCCCGGCTCCTTCCTCATCCTCCTCCCTCCTCTTCATCATCGCGAGCCTTCATCCCCCTCCCCCGAGCCTTCATCCCCCTCCGGCTCCATCCTCATCCTCATCCTCCCGAGCCTTCATCCCCCCCCCCCCTCTCCCGGCTCCCTCCTCATCCTCATCCTCCTCTTCCCCCTCCTCCGAGCCTTCATCCCTCCCCCTTCCTCCTCCTCATCCTCCCGAGCCTTCATCCCCTTTCCGGCTCCTTCCTCCTCCTCCTCCTCCTCTTCTTCCCGAGCCCTTCATCCCGCTTGTCCTTCATCCTCCTCCTCCTCCTCCTCTTCCCGGAGCCTTCCTCCTTCCCGCGTCTTCCTCCTCCTCGCGCTGCTCCTCCTCTTCCTCCTCCTCCTCCTCCTTCATCCCCTCGGCTCCTTCATCTTCCTCCTCCTCCTCCTCCTCCTCCTCCTCCCCGGCCCCTCCTCCCGGGCCTTCCTCCTCCTCCCGCTCCTCCTCCTCCTCCTCCTCCTCCCGCTCTTCCTCCCTTCCCGCTGCCGCATCTTCCTCCTCTCCTCCTCCTCCTCTTCCTCCTCCTCCTCCTCCTCCTCCTCCCCCCCGGATCTTCATCCCCTCCATCCTCTTCCTCCTCCCTTTCCCGAGCCTTCATCCCTTCATCCCCTCCATCCTCATCCTCCTCCTCCATCCTGGTCCTTCATCCCCTCCCCCCTCCATCATCCCCCCCCCCAACACCTTCCTCTTCCTCCTCCTCCGGGAGCCTTCATCCCCTCCGTCCTCTCTCTCCTCTCGCTCCTTCCTCATCCTCTTCCCGAGCCTTCATCCCCTCCCTTTCCATCCTCATCCTCCTCCTCCCGAGCCTTCATCCCTTCATCCTCCTCCATCCTCATCCTCCTCCTCCTCTTCCCGAGCCTTCATCCCCTTCCATCCTCATCTTCATCCCCTCCCCCCCCCCCTTCCTCCGCTCGTTTTCCTTCCTCATCCTCCCGGGCCTTCATCCCCCCCCCCCCCCCATCCTTTTTCATCCTCATCCTCCTCATCCGGAGCCTTCCTCATCCTCCTCCTCCTCCTCCTTCCGAGCCTTCATCCCCCCCATTTCCATCCTCATCCTCCCGAGCCCTTCATCCCTTCTTCATCCTCCTCCCTCCTCATCCTCCTCCTCCCCCCTCCATCCTTCCCCATCCTCCTCTTCCTCATCCTCCCGAGCCTTCATCCCCTCCTCCATCCTTCCTCCTCCCTCCTCCTCCTCCTCCCCCTCCATCCTTTCCATCCTCCCGAGCCTTCCTCCTCCTCCTCCTCCTCCTCCTCATCCTCCCGAGCCTTCATCCCTCCCCTCCATCCTTCCTCCTCCTCTTCATCCTCCTCCTCCTCCCCCTCCATCCTTTCCCATCCTCCCGAGCCTTCATCCCCCTCATCCTCCTCCTCCTCCCGAGCCTTCATCCCCGCATCCTCCCCCCTCCTCTTCATCCTCCTCCTCCTCCCGAGCCTTCATCCCTCCCCTCCATCCTTCCCCTTCCTCATCCTCCCGGAGCCTTCATCCTCCTCCTCCTCCTCCCGAGCCTTCATCCCCCTCCTCCTCCTCTCCTCCATCCTTCTGAGCCTTCATCCCTTCCCCATCCTCCTCATCCTCCCGAGCCTTCATCCCCCCCCCTCCATCCTTCCTCCTCCTCC